>JAWZYV010011734.1:0-327699 GCA_038373885.1 Cheiracanthium punctorium
CTTGACAGAGAATTCACAGAAATCCCGGGAAATTAATCAACCGAAGACTAGGCGACTAGCATGTGCTTCCATGTGATGCCATCGCTTCCAAACAAGGTTCTTCGACTAGTGCGCATGCGCGAAAAGGTAACCCCGCGTAATTAGTTTGGTTCCACCTCGATAGATGGCGCTAGCTATCGCCGCGATCTTTTCTCCATTGGAGTGAAGACGCTTCCTGTAATACCGCTTTGCTCCGATCCCAGTCAGAGACTCCAATCCCATCCGCAATGTGTTGCTACGTTCTCCCATGGCGGAATATGCAAATATTTACCTCTTACTTTTTACGTCATTTCGTACCTTTTCATTTGATCACCCCTTGTACATGGAATGAGTAATAAGAGTTTTTGGAAAGTGACGTGATATTAAAGTTTAACCGTAAATTCATGTAAGACTGAAAATAATGCCAGACACGTATCAATAACTTCAGTTAATAATATAAAAGAAATTTAATGAAACGCACTTCATTTCTTTTTTCTATTTTTAACCAGACCAAAATGTGGAAGGAAAAGAAAAAATTACAAGAAGTCTGACCAAGCTATGATCAGTACCAAAACAAATGTATTGAAAAATATTCCAGTAGAATCAAGACCTTTGGTACCTTTAAATGTGGATTTTATCTCAAACAATGGAGCTTTAAAAAGGTAATACCCCACATTTGATCCGATTTCTTTGAAAACAGTGTTAAGTCCATTTACGACACAATGTTAGTTAATGATAACACTGAATGCAACGTGTTATAAGCTTTATAGGTATAAAGCGTCTCCCCCCCCCTCCGAAAAAAATTCTTCAAAATTTTCATGTCTGTTATTATAAATTTACACAAATTAAAAACCCTTAAATATTTCCATATAATATAAAATGAACTTGCACCACTTTCAAAGAAAACGGATTACTTATTAATTTATTCAGAGCTTTCACATACCTCAATTCTCTGTAGTTTTAAACTTTAAAAGTGATTTTTCCAAAAAAATAAAATAAAAGTGAAATCAAATAAAAACATATCCTGTTATCTAATATTAGCTGAGGCACCCGTTCTCCGAACGGGAGGAAGCAGACACACATTTTTCTATCATACATGATTAAAATTTATTCATTCAGAGCAGAACTACCAAATGATTTCACTCACAACAACCTAAATTGAAAAAAAAAATTTTTTTTTTTTTCACTTTGCGTTGTGTAACTTTAATAGTTTGTTTCTCAATCGGTCGAGATTTCTACGCTTTCAGGTGGAATTATTTGCGTATTAAGTCGTCGACCATATTTTTTTTATCCCAAACTCTGCGGTTTTGCTCCAATAATAATAACAAAAACGAAAACTTTTTTTTCGTTGTCAGATTAAAGCCAAGTACATACATATGTGTGTGCACGCGCAAAAAAAGGAACATAAAACATGAAATTTTCATTGTTTGATTTCCTGTAGACAATATTTTGGCATTCTCCATGGAATTCCTGAGAGAATAACTATTTTTGGATCTTAACTCACTGAAAAAGAACTTTATTTAGAATTTAAAAAAGTGAATCATTTGTATAATCATGCATTAATATTTAAGGACAGGCATCATCTACGAAGTTAAAGCTCTCAAAACTTTTCCGATTTTTCCAACCGTAGACGTCGCTCCCCTGCAAGGGATCAGACCCGACGCCGAGTGATCTGCAAGCATTTCTCTAATGGACTTGGTAGAAACGTTGCCGCACATGAAAAAGAAATAAATGCAAAATGGCAAGAATAAAATTAAAAATCCTAGTTCTTATAGAGCGCCATATGTTAATGTTATATTTATTTTAAATTTATGTACAGTACAACCTCTAAATAATAGCCATCCGGGGGACAATCCAAAAGTGACCGTTCTTCTGGGGTGGCAGTTGTTTAAAAGTTTAATATTTAAAATATATATATATATATATAAAGTTAATAATGGGGACACGAAAACGTTATTTTAGTTTCACTAAATCTCATTTATTTTAACTAGTTGTCTGCCAGTGGTCGAAATTCGACCATAAAGCATTAATTTTTTGTTTTTTAATTTGAGTGTGAATAAAGTTCTTCTGTCAAAGAATATGTCTCACCATTCCATATGGAACCTACTAAAGTGACCTCCTTGGCTAAGAGACTAGCTGTCTTCAGTGACCACTTTTGTACAATTTCACTTTACAACTACCACACTTTTCTGTGAAGACGGTGTTTTTGTAAAAGCTCTATCATATTTTGCTAAATACAAAGGCAGCTCCAGCGAATGGGTCATAGGCCCTCTAGGGTCATCTCGCTCTACCTACCCCCTACGACCTTGGATTTCACGCATTCACTTTGCATTTTGAACAATTTAAGCTAATCTAAAAAGTCTAGTGGCCCCCTCCGAAAATTGAACTTGGAACTATCCTCGGCTAAAGGCCCATTATGTTTGGAGTTATAAAATCTTAAAAAGTCGAATGATTCAATTCTATTTGCTGAGGCGTATCACTGACCATGTATGAAACCTTGCTGCCTCAATAAATTTGATTTTTTTTCGAATGATTGTCCTTGAGATTTATTTATTATCATCGCAAATGCAGGTATATTTGGAAATTGAGTTTTTTGAAAGGATATAGTAAAATAGTACCAGAATATTTTCTAAGTGGAATTAAAATTCTTTTATTGCCTGAGGTTCCAGTTCAAATTTTTGCAATCAATAGCATTACGCTGTATAAACTTGATGCGCATTCTTGTTCCATGGACTAATGCTTCCTTTATATTTAAGTTTCTTATTAGTATAATGATGAAATTTACTAACTTATGTTACAAACTCTGTTATGTTTTTTTAGACAGATGCAAATCCCGCCAACTGTTTTTTCTGGGAAACGTTTAAAGACTACTTCTGAAACACTGTCTTTTCCCCCCAACAAAGGCGGAAATACAAAATAGTATTTAATACAGAATTAAACAAATACAAAAGTATCAATATACTAAAAAGAAATTTGTATGCTTAATGATTACATAATGGGGAATTTCTGAAAACGTGTGGAATTGAATAAAAATACGAAATTAAATTAAACTTCCAAAATATGATAAGGGATAAAAAACTACGTACTGGAAATCGCTTTAGATTTGTAAGAATTTCGCGAAGATCCCAATTATTTGGCAATTTTTCACTTGCTCCCGGCTAACCGAAAAGAAAAGAAAAGAAAAAAAAAAAAACCTCACTCACAGTCAAAGAATTTAAAAACTCTACTGGATAGTTATTGATTTCACTGTCATCATAGCACATTATTTTATCGTAGCTACGGTGATAGTTTTCTATTCATCAAATATTCGACAGGGGCGGATCCAGAAATTACTCAAGGAGGGGGCGATTTTGTACCTGAAACCGGGGTTAGAATGCGCAAAATCGTTTTATAATTAATTAATATAATCAATTATACCAATTAATGCAATTAATTATTTTATTGATAAAATCTATATATGAGCGATGATTAAAAGGACAGGGAGTAGTACCCGCAATATACCCCTTAGTAAAAGGCTATATAATTTTCATTATACTTTCATAATATATTTTAACAGATTATAACAGATTTTTTTACTTCGCCCAGGAGGGGCGATCGCCCCACCGCCTTCCCCTTGGATCCGCGCCTGATATTCGATTATGCCAACATTAATAAAAGTTCAATCATTCTTTTTAGGTTCTATTATAACAGACTTCAATATTGTTACGAATTTTCGGGGTAACCCGCTGCTCTGGGGCTTAAAATGGTTTAAAATTCGTATTCTACGCTTCAAATAGATAAATTTTGCTTTTTGTCGCATCAAAAATCGGCCAATTAGAACCGGAGATACGGAGGTTTCGGTTTCCCGTATGTTTTTCTATGGGGCTTCTAGAAATCTCGAGAAATATTGGTCCTAGGGCTTCGATCTCTTCACATTTGGGGACTTATTTTTGGCGCCAAATTTGGCGATATTTCGCCAAAAGTCGCCAAGCTTGGCAACTTTTTGGTCATTTGGCGCGATTTTCCCAATGGGGCCTGGAAGTTGGTTTTCCTGCATTAAAAACACATAAAAACCTAACATTTCTCTTCTATGACGTAATCAATATTCTCGCTTTATGTAGAATCTTCAAGGAATAGACTTTTCTGGAAGCTGCTTGCAGCTTCTGCCTCCCCTATATATACCACCAGCGCGCTGCTCCGAGAGTTCAGTGTGAGTGAGCGCCCGTATTGTGAAAGCTCTCTGAGCGAGTACGCTTGCTTTGTGATTCGATAGTGCAATAGAAGCTGTGTTTTGGCTTGCTTTTTAAGCTGTTTTCAAAGTGCTGTGTGTAAATTCTTCATTGCTGTGTCTTAAGGGATTGTGTATGATATCCCTTGAATATTTTCACTGACTTTTTGCCTGTGAAAGTGTTATATTTTGTGTGAGAAATACAGCATTTGTGAGAGCTTCTGATCTAAGCGGACTGTCAAAAGCACATTACTGTTTAATTGTGCTTGTGAATTTTGTACAGCTGATTGTTCTACGAAGTTCTAGAAGCAGTAAAGTTGTGTTCCATCCTGACCAGTGGACTTCTTACTAGAACTTTCACACCATCTGGACTTTAGAAGGAAGAACCCCGGAAACAAGCAGAGTAGTTCTGCAACAATATGTTAGCTGAGAGTACGTTTTCGGAAATATTTCCATACACTTCATGAGGTATTTCTTCAATACTATTTTTGGAGAAAATTTGCTTTAGCATACCGCCTGGCGGGAGGTTGAAAAAATTGTCGAATTGGCGCATTTCTGCACAGAGTCTCATGGTTTCCGACCTGCCCGGAACGATTAGTAAATATTATTCTCTCCTCCAAGGTTTTTCTACTGCTTTTAAACATGGAATTTACAACACTTCGCGCACGTATCGCCGTCTAAAAAAAGTCGCCAAGCACATTTTAGTCATTGGCGTGTCACCAAACTGGGGAATAATTCCACTTTTTGCAAATTTTCTTGTAATACTATAACCCTATAGTACTGCTGAAACTAAGTGTTGTTATTTCAAAATTGACACAATGGAACCATCGCCCGACTTGGCGTGAAAGTACTGCGTGCCAAATTACTTCTCTAATTTTTTACCGTGCATTAGCATACTACCCAAAAATTTTAACATTCGCACAAACAATTCCATACGAACTTTAAGTGTGCCGAATTTCACGGTCATCCGTTCTCGCAGTGTGCTGAAAAAGGGACACTAAGGTTTTGCTTAGCGTATTTATATATACATAGATTTGCATTTAAAACGGTTATGCGCAGTCGCTTTTTTACTTCCTTGTACGTAGTATAAGGAAGTAATGTGATCCCGAAATATTTCGGGGGCCAAATTTCGACGAAAAAACCGATTTTGACTACCGCTAAATTTACTTTTGAGAATGTTTTCGATGCATCTCACCGTAAGCTAGCATGCACGATCATATAAACGCGTCTGCAACTCATTTTGACCAGCGGCGAGTCTATTTTGGCCAGTTTTTCCGTGCCGTCTGTACGTAACGTACGTATGTATGTAACTCGCATTTCTCAAAAACTATTGGTCGTAGAATGTTGAAAATTTATATTTAGGATTGTTCTATGATCTAGTTGTGTACCTCCCCTTTTGGTTAAGGCGACCATATTTCTAAACAGTATTTTGGGGACAAATCAAGCATTGTCCTCGAATCCAAGGAAAACTTGGGGACACTAGAAAATATTTTGGGGGACTTATTCGAGGACACAACATATTACCATGTATACCCATACTTTAAATCTTGACTGACTTTGATACTTAAAAATGAACTCTAATAGCTCTTTATATCAATTGTGTATTCTTATTTCTAATAAATTAATGGAAGTATTTCATTCATTTATAAATATTTATTTAAACCAGAAATATGAAAGGAACATCATGTTGAAATATTGCAATTTATTCAAAATTTAACTCTTGGAATTGTATTTGTATTTTTCAGACGACATTGTTTTTTACATTGGATCATTTTGTGATAATTTTTCATGAAACTTTGTGCACCCTCTAAAAAAAGTATTCGAGTGCAAGAAAATTTTCGTACGTCAATTTAATATTTAAAGCATGGTTCTTCATGAAAAGCGATTAACCCATTTATGCCTTGCGTCCCTTTTTTGGGACGGCATTTTCGCTATTATTCGAAAACGTTATTTATTTTTGCGAGCCTTTATTCGCGAGTATTGAACCTCAATTCCACAAAACATTTTAATATGGCCAAGTGGGATGTTGGCATTTCAATTTTTATACATAATGATTTTAAATGAAATCATCCCTTGTTCAGAAAGTTGACATCAGAAATTTATCAATTACTGCTGGTGTTAGCAAAAATCGAAGAAAGTCGCAAAAATATCCAGGCACGAATGGGTTAATCATTAACAAAAACTGAAATAGGAAATTTGGCTCATATTCGGATACTTTATTGAATGTCTGCACACGCTACACACAGAATGACATCAGAGATCGAATTTCAATGTTTCTCTGAGTAGATGGCGCTTTTAGTTGGTTTATTTTTCTTATTTCTTCAGTTTTTTCTGAAAGAAATAAACTGAACGGAAACTTTCAGGGGAAAAAAAGTACAAATCTTCAAATTTGGGGACATTTTGGAGGAAAAGTATTTTTGGGGACAAAATGAAAAAAAGATCTATATTTAGGGACTGTCCTCGAATTTCGAGGACGTATGCTCACCTTACTTTTGGTGGCAATCGAATGGATAGTTTATGTACAGCACCGCCCAAAAGATTCGAAATACATTACGCTCTATGGGCCGAAATTCATTAAACTCGCATATCTCAAAAAACTACTAGGCATAAAATATTGAAACTTTATATTTAGGATTGCTGTAACATCTACTTGTGCAGCTCCTCTTTCGGTTCAATTCGACTTTATAGTTTATCTACAGGGCTGCCCAAGAGATTCTAAATACATTACGCTCTATGGGCATGTTAAAATTGTGGAGGTTAATTAATTAAAATTTTGAATTTAAAAATTATGACATTTGTGAGTTTCAAAATCTAATAGTCAGAGAGAGGTATTAGCACTCTGAAGGCTAAAGGTTGAACAAAAACAAACTATTTGAAGACAAGAATAAATTGGAGAAAAACTTACAAGTGTGGGAAAGCCCCAGCTAATCTGTGGCACCCAGGCTTAATCTATCCACACACAAATTTTGAAGTTTTCCTAAGTAACCAACAGCCAAAATCTAAAACACAACAATTCTCACTATTTAAGTACAAACGCGTTGTTAGAGAGTCACTCACCTGAAACCACCAACATAGCCATGAGAAGTCAGCTAAAAAAAAATCTGATGTGTCCAACACATGACTTCCTTGCACGTCTATTAAATAAAAATGTTTTCTACGCACTTCCTCTAAACTTATTTGTTTGAAAGAGATAAAATATCAATAATAGTAAGGTTTAGCGATTTCTAGCCAAATATTTCGATATCGCCAAGCTGAGTTCAATTTGAAAGATTTCCTTCTGACACTTTATTTGGCGATATTTCACCAAAAGCCGACAAACTTGAGATAGTTTGCGAGATTTTGGGGATAGCCACAGTAGTCATTGACCACAGACTTTCAATGAATTGAATGCATCCATACACCTTAATGTATTTAAAGTCATTTGGCTCACCCTATAAATAAATTCTTAGTCGATTGCTGTCAAAAAAGATATTGAAAACAACTAGATATTATAATATAGTTCTAAATACAAAAGTTAAAAATTCTACGGGTTAAAGTTTTAGAGTTATACAAAGTACGAAATAATTTTTGGCGCCAAATTTGGCGATATTTGGGCGAAACTTGTCAATGTCGACGACATTTGGCGAGATTTTAAGCATGGACCAACAATGACAGATTATCGCCAAATTTGGCGATATTTCGCCAAAACTCGCCAAGAACGATGACAAATGGCGATACTTTGGGCATGGACCAAATGACTGACTATCGCCAAATTTGGCGACATTTCGGAAAAACTCGCCAAAGTCGAGGACAGTCGGCGAGATTTTGGGCATGTACCAAACAATCACTGTCTGCAATTGTATTATATTGAAGATGTCCATAGACATTAAAGTACTGAAATTCTTTTCGGTGGTCCTGTAAATAAACTCTCCAGTAGATTGGAAGCAAAAATCGAGATGCACAACTAGATGTTACAACAATCTTATATATAAAATTTCATAATAGTTTTTGAGGTTTGAGAGTTAAATATACACACACGTCACTAAAAGTCGCAGAGCTTGGCGACTTTTGGCACAGTTCTTGAGGGAGGCACGTGACCGTGGTCGGACCATTACCTAACTTATGTGGTAAGACGGTATTGTGCTTGAAATGGATGAATGCCACTAAAATTGCCATTGACCGTAATGTATTGGAAATCTTTTGAGTGTTCCTGTAGCAGAACTGTAAATGATAAAGAGACCTTTTTTAATGGAGAAATTCATTTTCTAACTCTTTACAGCATATATCACTTCTGAGTCGTTTGAAATAGCCCAATACCTCTAAAAAACGCTTTGATGAATTTCGGCCCATAGAGCGTAATGTATTTCGAATGTTTTGGGCGGTCCTATAGATAAACTATCCAGTCGAATGGAACCAAAAGGGGAAGTGCACAACTAGATGTTACAACTATCCAAAATATGAAGTTTCGAAATTCTACGCCTAATAGTTTTTGAGTTAGGCGAGTTTAATGAACTTCGGCCCATAGAGCATAATGTATTTCGAATCTTTTGGGCGGTCCTGTACATAAACTATACATTCGATTGCGACCAAAAGGGGAGGTGCACAACTAGATCATAGAACAATCCTAAATATCAAATCTCAACATTCTACGACCAATAGTTTTTGAGATATGCGAGTTACATACATACGTACGTACGTACGTACAGACGGCATGGAAAAACTGACCACAATAGACCCGCCGCTGGTCAAAATGAGTTGCAGACGCGTTTATATGATCGTGCATGGTAGCCTACGATGAGATGCATCGAAAAAATTCTTAAAATTAAATTTAGAGGTAGTCAAAATCGGTTTTTTTGTCGAAATTTGGCCCCCAAAATTTTTCGGGATCACATTACTTCCTTATACTACGTACAAGGAAGTAAAAAATCTGATGTGTCCAACACATGACTTCCTTGCACGTCCATTAGATCAAAAATATTTTCGACGCACTTCCTCTAAACTTATTTGTTTGAAAGAGATAAAATATCAATAATAGTAAGGTTTAGCGATTTCTAGGCAAATATTTCGATATCGCCAAGCTGAGTTCAATTTGAAAGATTTCCTTCTGACACTTTATTTGGCGATATTTCACCGAAAGCCGACAAACTTGAGATAGTCTGCGAGATTTTGGGGATAGCCAAAGTAGTCATTGACCACAGACTTTCAATGAATTGAATGCATCCATACACCTCAATGTATTTAAAGTCATTTGGCTCACCCTGTAAATAAATTCTCAGTCGATTGCTGTCAAAAAAGATATGGAAAACAGTTAGATATTACAATTGTTCTAAATACAAAAGTTAAAAAATCTACGGGTTAAAGTTTTAGAGTTATATAAAATACGAAATAATTTTTGGCGCCAAATTTGGCGATATTTCGGCGAAACTCGTTAATGTCGACGACATTTGGCGAGATTTTAAGCATGAACCAAACATTGACAGATTATCGCCAAATTTGGCGACATTTCGCCAAAACTCGCCAAGAACGATGACAAATGGCGATACATTGGGCATGGACCAAATGACTGACTATCGCCAAATTTGGCGATATTTCGCCAAAACTCGCCAAGGTCGAGGACAGACGGCGAGATTTTGGGCATGTACCAAACAATGACTGTCTACAGTTGTATTATATTGAAGATGTCCATAGACATTAAAGTACTAAAATTCTTTTCGGTGGTCCTGTAAATAAACTCTCCAGTAGATTGGAACCAAAAATCGAATATGCACAACTAGATGTTACAACATTCTTACATATGAAATTTCATAATAGTTTTTGAGGTTTGAGAGTTAAATATACACACACGTCACTAAAAGTCGCC
Organism: Cheiracanthium punctorium; assembly: GCA_038373885.1. Taxonomy (NCBI): domain Eukaryota; kingdom Metazoa; phylum Arthropoda; class Arachnida; order Araneae; family Cheiracanthiidae; genus Cheiracanthium; species Cheiracanthium punctorium. The sequence continues at coordinate 10,065 of JAWZYV010011734.1, forward strand.
AAGCTTGGCGACTTTTGGCATAGTTCTTGAGGGAGGCACGTGACCGTGGTCGGACCATTACCTAACTTATGTGGTAGGACGGTATTGTGCTTGAAATGGATGAATGCCCCTAAAATTGCCATTGACCGTAATGTATTGGAAATCTTTTGAGTGTTCCTGTAGCAGAACTATAAATGATAAAGACACTTTTTTAATGGAGAAATTCATTTTCTAACTCTTTACAGCATATATCACTTCTGAGTCGTTTGAAATAGCCCAATACCTCTAAAAAACGCTTTGATGAATTTCGGCCCATAGAGCGTAATATAGTTCGAATCTTTTGGGCGGTTCTGTAGATAAACTATCCAGTCGAATGGAACCGAAAGGGGAGGTGTACAACTAGATGTTACAAGGTTCCTAAATATAAAGTTTGAACATTCTACGACTAATAGTTTTTGAGATATGAGAGTTTAATGAATTTTGGCCCATTGAGCGTAATGTATTTCGAATGTTTTGGGCAGTCCTGTAGATAAACTATCCAGTCGAATGGAACCAAAAGGGGAGGTGCACAACTAGATGTTACAAATATCCAAAATATGAAGTTTCGATATTCTACGCCTAGTAGCTTTTGAGTTAGGCGAGTTTAATGAATTTCGGCCCATAGAGCGTAATGTATTTCGAATCTTTTGGGCGGTCCTGTACATAAACTATCCATTCGATTGCCACCAAAAGGGGAGGTGCACAACTAGATCATAGAACAATCCTAAATATCAAATCTCAACATTCTACGACCAATAGTTTTTGAGATATGCGAGTTACATACATACGTACGTACGTACGTACAAACGGCATGGAAAAACTGGCCACAATAGACTCGCCGCTGGTCAAAATGAGTTGCAGACGCGTTAATATGATCGTGCATGATAGCCTACGATGAGATGCATCGAAAAAATTTTTTAAATTAAATTTAGAGGTAGTCAAAATCGGTTTTTTTATCGAAATTTGGCCGCCAAAATTTTTCGGAATCACATTACGTGCTTATACTACGTACAAGGAAGTAAAAAAACAACAGCAATTCCCAGCAGATGACTACCAATTAGCGTGGCTTATCAACAATAAGCCAGAACTTCGAGCTAGGGTAAATATGTTTAACATATGAAGTTAGCTATTTAAAGAATTTTTTTTATATTTTACAATATAGTAAATTAAAAAAATTAATGTCTTATGTGAGCAGATTAGATGTTAGAAAAATATAATGCTTGTGAATTAGAGTCTCTTTTTGTTGAAAAGATAATGTGAATAAAAATATTTTCAAGAGAAATTTTTATGACATGCCATCTGAAATTCTAGCTTTTGGTCACTAAAAAATTTAAAGAAAGTTCACATGTATTTGTTTGAGAGCTAAAAAGAAGTTAATCAACATGACAGTTTAAAGCAAAATTCCAGTTGGTATTTCATCTCAGTGTAAACTTACTATTTAAAGTAGAAACTTTTTTTTACTTCCTTGTACGTAGTATAAGGAAGTAATGTGATCCCGAAAAATTTTGGGGGCCAAATTTCGACATAAAAACCGATTTTGACTACCTCTAAATTGAATTAAAAAATTTTTTTCGATGCATCTCATCGTAGGCTAGCATGCACGATCATATTAACGCGTCTGCAACTCATTTTGACCAGTGGCGAGTCTACTGTGGCCAGTTTTTCCATGCCGTCTGTACGTACGTACGTACGTATGTATGTAACTCGCATATCTCAAAAACTATTGGTCGTAGAATGTTGAGATTTGATATTTAGGATTGTTCTATGATCTAGTTGTGCACCTCCCCTTTTGGTGGCAATCGAATGGATAGTTTATGTACAGGACCGCCCAAAAGATTCGAAATACATTACGCTCTATGGGCCGAAATTCATTAAACTCGCCTAACTCAAAAGCTATTAGGCGTAGAATGTCGAAACTTCATATTTTGGATAGTTGTAACATCTAGTTGTGCACCTCCCCTTTTGGTTCCATTCGACTGGATAGTTTATCTACAGGACTGCCCAAAACATTCGAAATACATTACACTCAATGGGCCGAAATTCATTAAACTCGCATATCTCAAAAACTGTTAGGCGTACAATGTTGAAACTTTATATTTAGGATTGTTGTAACATCTAGTTGTGCACCTCCCGTTTCGGTTCCATTCGACTGAATAGTTTATCTACAGGACCGCCCAAAAGATTCGAAATACATTACGCTCTATGGGCCGAAATTCATCAAAGCGTTTTTTAGAGGTATTGGGCTATTTCAAACGATTCAGAAGTGATATATGCTGTAAAGAGTTAGAAAATGAATTTCTCTATTAAAAAAAGTGTCTTTATCATTTATAGTTCTGCTACAGGAACACTCAAAAGATTTCCAATACATTACGGTCAATAGCAATTTTAGGGGCATTCATCCATTTCAAGCACAATACCGTCCTACCACATAAGTTAGGTAATGGTCCGACCACGGTCACGTGCCTCCCTCAAGAACTATGCCAAAAGTCGCCAAGCTTGGCGACGTTTGGTGTACGTGTGTGCATATTTAACTCTCAAATCTCAAAAACTATTATGAAATTTCATATATAAGAATGTTGTAACATCTAGTTGTGCATCTCGATTTTTGGTTCCAATCTACTGGAGTTTATTTACAGGACCACCGAAAAGAATTTCTGTACCTTAATGTCTATGGACATCTTCATTATAACACAACTGTAGACAGTCATTGTTTGGTACATGCCCAAAATCTCGCCGTCTGTCCTCGAACTTGGCGAGTTTTGGAGAAATATCGCCAAATTTGGCGATAGTCAGTCATTTCGTCCATGCCCAAAGTATCGCCATTTGTCATCGTTCTTGGCGAGTTTTGGCGAAATATCGCCAAATTTGGCGATAATCTGTCATTGTTTGGTTTATGCTTAAAATCTCGCCAAATGTCGTCGACATTGACGAGTTTCGCCGAAATATCGCCAAATTTGGCGCCAAAAATTATTTCCTATTTTGTATAACTCTAAAACTTTAACCCGTAGATTTTTTTAACTTTGTATTTAGAACTATTGTAATATCTAACTGTTTTCAATATCTTTTTTGACAGCAATCGACTGAGAATTTATTTACATGGTGAGCCAAATGACTTTGAATACATTGAGGTGTATAGATGCATTCAATTCATTGAAGGTCTGTGCTCACTGACTACTTTGGCTATCCCCAAAATCTCGCTGACTATCTCAAGTTTGTCGGCTTTTGGTGAAATATCGCCAAATAAAGTGTCAGAAGGAAATCTTTCAAATTGAACTCAGCTTGGCGATATCGAAATATTTGGCTAGAAATTGCTAAACCTTACTATTATTGATATTTTATCTCTTTCAAACAAATAAATTTAGAGGAAGTGCGTCGAAAATATTTTTGATCTAATGGACGTGCAAGGAAGTCATGTGTTGGACACATCAGATTTTTTTACTTCCTTGTACGTAGTATAAGGAAGTAATGTGATCCCGAAAAATTTTGGGGGCCAAATTTCGACAAAAAAACCGATTTTGACTACCTCTAAATTGAATTTTAAAAATTTTTTCGATGCATCTCATCGTAGGCTAGCATGCACGATCATATTAACGCGTCTGCAACTCATTTTGACCAGCGGCGAGTTTATTGTGGTCAGTTTTTCCATGCCGTCTGTACGTACGTATGTATGTAACTCGCATATCTCAAAAACTATGGGTCGTAGAATGTTGAGATTTGATATTTAGGATTGTTCTATGATCTAGTTGTGCACCTCCCTTTTTGGTCGCAATCGAATGAATAGTTTATGTACAGGACCGCCAAAAAGATTCGAAATACATTACGCTCTATGGGCCGAAAATCATTAAACTCGCATATCTCAAAAACTATTAGGCGTAGAATGTCGAAACTTCATATTTTGTATAGTTGTAACATCTAGTTGTGCACTTCCCCTTTTGGTTCCATTCGATTGGATAGTTTATCTACAGGACCGCCCAAAACATTCGAAATACATTACGCTCAATGGGCCGAAATTCATTAAACTCGCATATCTCAAAAACTATTAGGCGTAGAATGTTGAAACTTTATATTTAGGATTGTTGTAACACCTAGTTGTGCACCTCCCCTTTCGGTTCCATTCGACTGGATAGTTTATCTACAGAACCGCCTAAAAGATTCGAAATACATTACGCTCTATGGGCCGAAATTCATCAAAGCGTTTTTTAGAGGTATTGAGCTATTTTAAACGACTCAGAAGTGATATATGCTGTAAAGAATTAGAAAATGAATTTCTCCATTAAAAAAAGTGTCTTTATCATTTACAGTTCTGCTACAGGAACACTCAAAAGATTTCCAATACATTACGGTCAATGGCAATTTTAGGAGATTCATCCATTTCAAGCACAATACCGTCCTACCACATAAGTTAGGTAATGGTCCGACCACGGTCACGTGCCTCCCTCAAGTACTATGCCAAATGTCGCCAAGCTTGGCGACTTTTTTGTGTACGTGTGTGCATATTTAACTCTCAAATCTCAAAAACTATAATGAAATTTCATATATAAGATTGTTGTAACATCTAGTTGTGCATCTCGATTTTTGCTTCCAATCTACTGGAGAGTTTATTTACAGGACCACCGAAAAGAATTTCAGTACTTTAATGTCTATGGACATCTTCAATATAATACAATTGTAGACAGTCATTGTTTGGTACATGCCCAAAATCTCGCCGTCTGTCCTCGACCTTGGCGAGTTTTGCCGAAATGTCGCCAAATTTGGCGATAGTCAGTCATTTGGTCCATGCCCAAAGTATCGCCATTTGTCATCGTTCTTGGCGAGTTTTGGCGAAATATCGCCAAATTTGGCGATAATCTGTCATTGTTGGTCCATGCTTAATATCTCTCCAAATGCCGTCGACATTGACGAGTTTCGCCGAAATATCGCCAAATTTGGCGCCAAAAATTATTTCGTATTTTGTATAACTCTAAAACTTTAACCCGTAGAATTTTGAACTTTTGTATTTAGAACTATATTATAATATCTAACGGTTTTCAATATCTTTTTTGACAGCAATCGACTGGGAATTTATTTACAGGGTGAGCCAAATGACTTTAAATACATTAAGGTGTATGGATGTATTCAATTCATTGAAAGTCTGTGGTCAATGACTACTTTGGCTATCCCCAAAATCTCGCAAACTATCTCAAGTTTGTCGGCTTTTGGTGAAATATCGCCAAATAAAGTGTCAGAAAGAAATCTTTCAAATTGAACTCAGCTTGGCGATATCGAAATGTTTGGCTAGAAATCGCTATATCTTACTATTATTGATATTTTATATCTTTCAAACAAATAAGTTTAGAGGAAGTGCGTAAAAAACATTTTTGATTTAATAGACGTGCAAGGAAGTCATGTGTTGGACAGATCAGATTTTTTTTAAGTGTATAATTGAGGTACTAATGATTCAAAATTGAAGCTTAATTACTTCCTTGTACGTAGTAGAAGGAAGTAATGTGATCCCGAAAAATTTTGGGGGCCAAATTTCGACAAAAAAACCGATTTTGACTACCTCTAAATTTAATTTTAAGAATTTTTTCGATGCATCTCATCGTAGGCTAGCATGCACGATCCTATAAACGCGTCTGCAACTCATTTTGACCAGCGGCGGGTCTATTGTGGTCAGTTTTTCCATGCCGTCTGTACGTACGTACGTACGTATGAATGTAACTCGCATATCTCAAAAACTATTGGTCGTAGAATGTTGAGATTTGATATTTAGGATTGTTCTATGATCTAGTTGTGCACCTCCCCTTTTGGTCGCAATCGAATGGATAGTTTATGTACAGGACCACCCAAAAGATTCGAAATACATTACGCTCTGTGGGCCGAAATTCATTAAACTCGCCTAACTCAAAAACTATTAGGCGTAGAATTTCGAAACTTCATATTTTGGATAGTTGTAACATCTAGTTGTGCACTTCCCCTTTCGGTTCCATTCGACTGGATAGTTTATCTATAGGACCGCCCAAAACATTCGAAATACATTACTCTCTGTGGGCCGAAATTCATCAAAGCGTTTTTTAGAGGTATTGGGCTATTTCAAACGACTCAGAAGTGATATATGCTGTAAAGAGTTAGAAAATGAATTTCTCCATTAAAAAAGGTGTCTTTATCATTTACAGTTCTGCTACAGGAACACTCAAAAGATTTCCAATACATTACGGTCAATGGCAATTTTAGGGGCATTCATCCATTTCAAGCAGAATACCGTCTTACCACATAAGTTAGGTAATGGTCCGACCACGGTCACGTGCCTCCCTCAAGAACTGTGCCAAAAGTCGCCAAGCTTGGCGACTTTTAGTGACGTGTGTGTATATTTAACTCTCAAACCTCAAAAACTATTATGAAATTTTATATATAATATTGTTGTAACATCTAGTTGTGCATCTCGATTTTTGGTTCCAATCTACTGGAGAGTTTATTTACAGGACCACCGAAAAGAATTTCAGTACTTTAATGTCTATGGACATCTTCAATATAATACAATTGCAGACAGTGATTGTTTGGTACATGCCCAAAATCTCGCCGACTGTCCTCGACTTTGGCGAGTTTTGCCGAAATGTCGCCAAATTTGGCGATAGTCAGTCATTTGGTCCATGCCCAAAGTATCGCCATTTGTCATCGTTCTTGGCGAGTTTTGGCGAAATATCGCCAAATTTGGCGATAATCTGTCATGGTTGGTCCATGCTTAAAATCTCGCCAAATGTCGTCGACATTGACTAAGGTTCGCCGAAATATCGCCAAATTTGGCGCCAGAAATTATTTCGTATTTTGTATAACTCTAAAACTTTAACCCGTAGAATTTTGAACTTTTGTATTTAGAACTATATTATAATATCTAACTGTTTTCAATATCTTTTTTGACAGCAATCGACTAAGAATTTATTTATAGGGTGAGCCAAATGACTTTAAATACATTGAGGTGTATGGATGCATTCAATTCATTGAAAGTCTGTGGTCAATGACTACTTTGGCTATCCCCAAAATCTCACAAACTATCTCAAGCTTGTCGGCTTTTGGTGAAATATCGCCAAATAAAGTGTCAGAAGGAAATCTTTCAAATTGAACTCAGCTTGGCGATATCGAAATATTTGGCTAGAAATCGCTAAATCTTACTATTATTGATATTTTATCTCTTTCAAACAAATAAGTTTAGAGGAAGTGCGTCGAAAATATTTTTGATCTAATAGACGTAGGGAATGCAATCCCGCATTGTTTTTCTCTTCGCGGGATTTCGGGATTGAGATTTGTTGATCCCGCATTAATATTTCATTCAACTAAAAATTGATTTCGATGGAAAAAAGTAGGAAAATGTCAGATTGTAAGCTATATGAAGTTTAACTTTAACAATAATACTTTATCTTATTTGATAATTAATACAATACCTTAAATAAATATAAAAATTATAGTCATGATATTCAAAATAAAATATTAAGTTATTTTTTAGTTGCTAAAAAAGAAGAATGTAAAAAAGACAACGTAAAGAGGCACTCGTCTTCCTAGTCTTAATCTAATTTTGATGGAGAATACAAAGGTGCTTAACAAAAGACTGTATATGAAACCCTGAGGGTGGGGTTTTTAAAGGTTAACTAAAGTTCATCTTTAAAGATATCTCTAGCATGGACAGCCATATGGTTGTTAATGGAGGGGGGAAGGACAAGTGAAGGGTTCTGTCCCAGAAAGATACTATATTGAGTGTTGAAGCACTTCTGCGTTATACCAGTACGTTAATCATAACAATATGGGAGCTAGGGGGGACTAAGGCGCCTACCTGCTAATAGGTATGAGCGCCCAAGATCACTGGTTCTTATTGTTAATCTTATGCAAAACTTTTTGGCCAATTGATTATCTTGAAAGAGGCGTGAATTGTAAGAAAAAAAAATATTTTTCAGCTTCAATCCCGCGGGATTACGGTCTTAATCCCGCGGGACTAGTCTCGCAAATATTTGTGCGGGATCCCGCTGGATCCCGTTCCCGCGGGATCGGGATTGCATTCCCTAAATAGACGTGCAAGGAAGTCATGTGTTGGACACATCAGATTTTTTTACTCAGTCAATTTCCACAAAAAACTAAATGTTCAAGTACCATATCACAAAGGAAAAACACTTGTGGGAGCACACATGAATGTCTTCCAAGAAATTTTAACTCTGAAGCACCTTCCTGTGCGAATATATTTGCTGATTCACAATGTATAAAACTGATTAAAACAGTCGATTCAATCACAACATCATATGGGAGCACACAACGATTCTCGCATTTGCAATCACAATCTTGGCAAATTATTTCGCGGTCTTCAAATATTAATCACGCTATTGGCAAATTATTTGCAGGTTTTGTCTAAGGTATCACATTGATAGAAAAAGGATGCAACAAGAAGGAAGCTGACGGCACGTTCAATCAAAAATGCAAAAATAGTTAGTGGAGACAGGTGATGAGCTTGTATCGCTATTAATGATATGACATATTAGATTCTTTCCTTTGAGAACCTTCAATCGGCATCAGTCAAGATTTCATCTTACGCAGAAATTTTCGAATTTTTCAAGATTTCTTCCGTAAAATACTTTGAAGTGCTGTCACAATGCATATATTTCACAAAAATCAACTTATTAGATCACTGGTCGAATTTAAGAATCCAAAAAAAAAAAATTATCTGGGGCCCCAACAACCTGCACAAATGGCGTTTTCCGCCAAAAAGCACAGACTGAAGGGACCCCGAGCGCGCGAACTTTCTCCAAGCTTTTTTTTCTCCAACTGCCCGATCGCGTCCCTTCAACGGTTAAATTTTAAAAGCCGTTGCCACTGCTAGTCGAAAGGAATAAATCTATTTTCACCTTGAGTTCGTTCTTCCGCGTGAAGAAAACCGGGTAGAAAAACTGGTTTCGCTCTATGACGTATCTGCTTGCTCTGAGAGGAGGGGAGAGGAACGCCTCGCCTGAATTTATCTTGACTTGTGTGGCACCTGTAATTCTTTGTTTACAAACATTGGCAGATCTGTGTTGATGTTTTTGGAAATCGTGAGACAGTCTGGATCTATGTTACACCACAGTGTAACAGGGCCGAAATTCATTAAAGCGTATTTTAGGGGTATTGGGATATTTCAAACGACTCAGATGTGATATATGCTGTTAAGAGTTACAAAATGAATATCTCCATTAAAAAAAGTGTCTTTATCATTTATAGTTCTGCTACAGGAACACTCAAAAGATTTCCAATACATTATGGTCAATGGCAATTTTAGGGGCATTCATCCATTTCAAGCACAATATCGTTCTACCACATAAGTTAGGTAATGGTCCGACCACGGTCAAGTGTTTCCCTCCAGAACTACGCCAAAAGTCGCCAAGCCTGGCGACTTTTGGTGTACGTGTGTATGTATTGAACTCTCAAATCGCAAAAACTTTTACTCGTAGAATGTTGAAAGTTCATATATAAGATTGTTGTAACATCTAGTTGTGCATCTCGATTTTTGGTTCCAATCTACTGGAGAGTTTATTTGAAGGACCACCGAAAAGAATTTCAGTACTTTAATCTCTATGGACATCTTCTATATAATACAACTGTAGACAGTCATTGTTTGGTACATGCCCACAATCTCCCGTCTGTCGTCGACCTTGGCGAGTTTTGCCGAAATGTCTCCAAATTTGACGACAATCAGTCATTTGGTCCATGCCCAAAGTATCGCCATTAGTCATCGTTCTTGGCGAGTTTGGGTGAAATATCGCCAAATTTGGCGATAATCTGTCATCGCTTTGTCCATGCTTAAAATCTCGCCATATCTCGTCAACATTGACGGGTTTCGCCGAAATATCGCCAAATTTGGCGCCAAAAATTATTTTCTATTTTGTATAACGCTAAAACTTTAACCCGTAGAATTTTGAACTTTTGTATTAAGAACTATTGTAATATCTAACTGTTTTCAATATTTTTTTTGGCAGCAATCGACTGGGAATTTATTTACAGGGTCAGCCAAATGACTTTAAATACATTGAGGTGTATGGATGCATTCAATTTATTGAAAGTCTGTGGTCAATGACTACTTTGTCTATCCCCAAATCTCGCAAACTATTTCAAGCTTGTCGGCTTTTGGTGAAATATCTCCAAATAAAGTGTCAGAAGGAAATCTTTCAAACTGAACTCAGCTTGGCGATATCGAAACATTTGGCTAGAAATCGCTAAACCTTACTATTACTGATATTTTATCTCTTTCAAACAAATAAGTTTAAAGGAAGTGCGTAGAAAACATTTTTGATTTAATAGACGTGCAAGGAAGTCATGTGTTGTACACATCAGATTTTTGATATGCAAATATTTTATTTTGCCAAACAATGATAATCTTTGTTGTTTTATCTTACAAATCATCATCATTTTCGACTGAAGCAAAATTTTGTGCGGCACAAAAGTTTGTAAGAACATCGGAATATGTTTCGATATTAGAAGTGGCGGAGGGGAACAATCGGGGCACGTGACCGAGGCGTCAAAATCCTTTATGGTTCCAAAGTAAGGAACGTCAGAGTTAAAATGTGCACCATGCTAAGGGGAACGCCAAAACCGTTTTGCCCTGAACTGACTGACTGATCATATATTCTTGTAGGAGTGCCCTGGGCACTAGACCTTTAACTCCAGTAGGTGTAGATCTTCGAACGGTATTTTCTGTCTTATCATGAGTCCCCAAACATGAGGGTTCAGTTGAATATCAGTCAAGTACAGTTAGAAGTGATCTGCATGAACAGTCCGGCCAATTAGATGTTAAGTATATAAATAGGGGCGCTTTTTTTTCTTAATTCCTAGTTGTCAGAATGTTTAAAGTAAGCAAGGGAGGATTAAAGAGGGGCGGAGGGAGCGACCCCCCCCTGGGAAGAAAGAAATTAATGTAAAAGATCCTATTTTACTTCCATAAAATCGATGTATATGTTAATCTTCTAACAATTGTTCCCACCGAGAAACTTAATCCCCCCCCCCAACAAACTTGCATTAATCCGCGTCTGAAACTGTACCTCAAAGGGCGAGTGAAGATAGGGAGTACATATGCACAGCTGCGAAAAAAAAGGCCCACTTGTACTTTATTCAGCCGTCCGTCGTTCGTCGTACAGCAAAGTTACAGATACCAATCGCTTACAATTTACGTTCAATTTGTTATACATAAAAATTGCATAAGGGGCCGTCTCCATATTAAAATTCGCACCAACTTTTTTTTCCAATAGCAACCCCTAGATTTCACTTCATATTTCAAAAATTTAGCTCATTTTAACCCCGGATACCAATTTTCAATAAATTTGAACAGAAAATGAGTGAGTTATGAACACCCAAAATCCCCCGCCCCCTATGTTAAAATATTTTTTCATACTTTAATTCATATCTCATATAATATTGATAAGCTGAAGCTGATATTGAAGCTGACTTTTATTCGTACTATTAGAACTAAACGACCCAAACATAGTTTACTATTATTATTTTTTAATAAAATATTCATATGAATTATGAATTATTAAATTAATATTAAAAAAAATTATGAATAACAACATAGCCAAATTTTGATAGAAATAGATGCAAAATTTCAAATTTTTACTTTCAGTAGTTTAATTTATATTAAATAAAATATGTTATTTTCCTGAGTTAAGGGACCATATATAAATTTATTAAGTGACAATTTTTTTAAAATTGCGTAAAATAAACGTAAATTAGATTTCTTTTGTGCAAAAACAGTAAAAGACTGCGGTATTAAAAAAATATCAAATTTTGAAGCAAATAAATTAGAGGTTTTTACATTTTGATGGTGATTCTATAAAGCGTCTATTGTTGCGTCCACTAACATATCCCACAAAATAAAATGTTTTCCATGTATATAATTAGATGCAGTAGATGTATGCCTTCCAATATAACGTCCTATTTCTGAAAAACTAACATCCTCAACATTCCTGGCATGAATTTGACCTTTTTTTAATATTGGAAACATCAGGTCATACTCAAACATTCAAAATCACGTTTTTCTGTCTAAATTTCCACCTGACTATAAATTAAAATACCGCCAAAAGTCATAAGAATATTGCACATTGCAGACGATAATATTAAATGAAGAATGTGAAATAACTAACACAGTGATAATATTGGGTCGGCAAAAAAGTAATTCATTGCGTTTTTTACATGAAATTCAAACAAATAAATTTTCAATCATGAAACCATTCTTCAAATTCGACCATAGCTGAGTAACATTCATGATTGTAGTCAAAAGAACAGAGTATAGCCTCTCACTCCTGGCAACATTCACCTTTCTAAGAGAACCTTCAAGAGAAATATACTCAATAACAATTTCAAAATTAGAAAGATTTTCAAAATCGTGAGCAGCCGTTTTGCATTTTTCCTTTAAATCATGTGTACGAACCAAGGAAGTTATGGACTCACGGGTCACTTGAACCACTGACTAAATATTCTAAATTCTACACCTGATATTCTTAGTACAAAAAACTTTAAGACTAAAAACACTATTTTCCGTGAAAATAATATTTATTTCTTTAAACTCTCGCGAACAAAATTAATGAAAGGCGAAATGTTCGGAATCTACAAATAGCGTTTCTCAATCGCTATAAGTCCCATAAAATCGCGCAAAAAATAAGTCGCAATATCTCCTTAAATTATCGTAGGAAATTGGTGAAAATTTATACTTAGGCTAATTTGAAGGTTTTCTTTCGTTTAATAAAGTAGTATGTTGTCATTGAAAAAAAAAAAAAAAAAAACGAAATTGATGCAGAATTAAATAAGAAGACGGCTCCTTATGCAAATTAAATTACTAGAAAATTAAAGTATACGTTATTTGCAAACAAATGGTATATATAACTTTGAAGTCCGACGAATAATGGCCAAATAAAGAGCAAGTGGGCCTTTTTTTTCCGCAGCTGTACAATTAATAAATGATAAATGCTGAGCATGCTGCAGTTTGAAGTACGTTGTTGTTGAGGATCAAGTAAGTTCAAGATAAGGAGAGCATTTAGGGAGAACAGCCTTAAGCAGGGGCGTAGCCAAAGGGGGGGGGCTGAGAGGGCTGCTCCCCCCCCGAAATAGGACCCTTTACTTAGCTTACAATTTGATATTTAGCTTACAATTGAACTTCAGCTTTAATTTTGATACCCAGCCCACTCCGAAATAAAATCCTGGCTACGCCACTGGCCTTAGGTCTTTTGCTGTTAGATGGATCACGAAAGTCGTAATCTGGTATTTCCTAGTTCGCGGCGAGAATGTCGTTATTGAAATTGGATTTGCTCTCGTAAAAGTTGACGGCAAGTCTGTGATTGTGTGTTTAATCGACACAATGGCCAGGTCATTTTGAATCGTAGTGTTTCTTAGGAAATGGTTCCCTTTATGAATTTTTCTAAATATTGTACTTTGTTTAGCTTGCACTGCAGGTATTTTATGTGCGATTTAGCTGCAAAAGCCCATACGGGAGATGCGTAAGTAGCTATCGGTCTGATAATTGTTTTGTAAATGAGCGTTTTGTTTTGCATGCTGAGTTTTTTAGAATAAAGTATAGGTGCAGTTTTTTTTAAGGCAGCCGCCATGCGGTTTCGAATTTTAGTGATGTGTGGCGGTGCGTACTCTCCTAACAAACTCCGTGGCTTTATCTATGCCCGCACATTAACTGCTAATTGGCCAGAGCGGTATTGAACCGGTTTCCCGGACTGGACTGAAACTCAGTCAGAAGTAAACTAATTATAGGAGCTAATTTTCTCAACCTTTACGGTCTCCTCATTGATATTAAAAATAAATGTTTACGTGATCCTAAGACGTCATTAACGACGTGAGGACAACATGCAGGGCCGGTTTGAGGCGTAGGCGACGTTGGCGATTGCCTACGCTCGAGTTTTAATCAAGGGGTGCCAAATTTCACTTTTTTTTCGTATTTCCAAACATTTTCCTTTTTTTTGTTATTCAGATGGCGTACTGACTGCTCTAATTATAAATCAAGCTTTTAAACAGTATTATTATCACAAATACTTTTAGACACTTCTAAAGTTTCCGCTGTGTATTGTCAGGAAGAGTTCTTTGATCGCTTCGTTTTTCATTCAAGGGAAACGTTCAGATGTCCACCGAGTGTCCAGGCCTCCATCTCCAGGTTATGCTAAATTACCCTCTTCCGCACATCGTCAGAAGGGGTGGTCTTTGGACCTGTTGATGCATTACATCCGATAATTATTTTGATCTGTCATTGCCACTTTACTGCAGATCTTATCCGGATGTTTAAAGAAATGGTTTCTCAAGTTACCTTCCTTTCTGATATACTTCAAAAGAAATGACGCAAAAAATATACATAAAAAAGGGCAAGCTATAATAAATTTTGAACAAAGCCACATAAAATCGAGGTTTTTTCCCCTCAAGTTAGCTGAAAAGGAAAATGCAACTGATTTTCACGCCCCTGCTTTAACAGAAATTTTAATTTTGGCCACTTCTGCACCCCGGTGAATTAAAGTTCTGGGATAATTCAGCTTCCTAATTTTTTCTCAGCTCCTAGAATCGGTTTTCCAAACAGGGCCATTGCGAGGTTGCCACGGGAACGGCTTTCGCCAGGGGCACGAAATCAGAAGGATCACTGGAGATTTAAATATATTTTCTGATTAATGTTGATTCTGATTAAAGTTTATAGACAACTCATTTTTTTCTTTAACATTCAAATTTTTGAGCCATTTTTGCTAATCACTACAAAAACTCAATCATGCTTACTCGAAATAAGAGTTCGAAGAGATTCTGACTTAAGAGAAAACCAACTTCTTTCAATTTGCAACTTTAGATCTTGAATTGTTACAAATTGACGCCCTTTAGTATAGACGTCTCTAGTTAATATTCCTCAAAGGTTCTCCACTGGGGGGTTCAGATCAGGACTTAGGTCTGGCCAGTCCAAAACAGCTTCTTGGTCTCGTCTAAACTACTGCATTGTGGAGTTTGAGACGTGAATGGAGAAATTGTCTTTCTGATATATCCATTTGTCCCCCCCCCCCTAGCAACTTTCCGAATGGGAGTAACTGTACTTCAAGCATTTTCTAGTAATCTTCGGAACACTGAAGACCTCTTAAAAAACAATATCGGTAGTTTCATTATAGGAAAATGCTCCCCATAACATGAGTGAACCCCCTCCTTACTGTCTGCTGAAAAAAGTTTGCGGTTCTTTGCGAATACCGTGCCAGTAATATGCCCATCCATTGGGGTCATCTAAATTGAACTGCTTTTCATAACTGAACAGAACACTCAACCATTCATCTGTCCAGTTTATATGCTTTAGAGCCCACTGAACACGGGCGTCCATATCTTTTTGTCACGTTTGGTGAACGAAGCATTTTGCGATAAGCAAGCAATTTACTGACCTGCAGCCATCGATGCACCGTGGATTTTGATACTGCAATGGTCACTTCTCTAGAAATTGACCGTACAGACAAGTTCTGGGTTGGAGCTAACCTGAAGATCTCTCTGTCTTGCAGTTTAGTTGTTTTCTTTGGTCGCCCAATGCGAGATTTTGCTTTCAAATTGTCACCTTTTGACAGAATTCGATAAATACCAACCCTACTGCGTCCAAGTTTTCTTGGAATATCTACAACTTTTCATTCCACGAGAATCCAAACAATAGATTAAGGCAATTTCAATTTCAGAAAACTGCACGTCGCGAGTCATCTTTACAATCAGTCGAAGAAAGAAAGACAGCTTCGCTTTTATCTCAAAATGCTATTGAATAACCAGTACATGACCTGGAAACATGCAAATTTGGAGATCAGTACTCCAATCAACTTTTAACACCGGTCGTCTATATATTTTTGGGACAGCATTATTTCGTTTTTATTTTTTTCTATTAAATCTACGACTGTTTGAAGTACTTTAAGCATTCTACTATTTCTGTTGCGTCAATACATTCTCTCGTCTTTCTTACTTGTTTGATTAACTCTTAAAAAAAAAAAAAAAAAAAAAAAAAACCGCAAGTCTATAAACTTTTGGGACGCACTGTAGCAGGGGCGTAGCCAGAAATTTTTCATAGGGGGGGGTTACGTCTACTACAACTCATATATTTGTATACGTGTGTGTGATAATGTAGTGAAGAACATACATTTTGTATGGCAAAAAAATTCTCATGGGGGGCTGTTATGACCCCCTAACCCCCCCTTGGCTACGCCCCTGCACTGTAGTATAATGATTCCGGGCAAGGGCAGCAAATAGGGGGTGCAGTCGCACCCCAAATTTAACAAACATTTTATTTATTTCATATTCTGGATTTTAGTACGTCAAATCTCGCACCCCCAAAGGAAAACTGAAATGCCGCCTCCCTCCTCTGATTCTCGGGATTAAGTATTATTAAGTTGTCGTTGAAGATGCAGAAAGGGGAGGGCGTAATTTGGACCGTTCTGCTAGGTTACACTGGGCTACACTCCTGTTTCCAAATGAAACAGATATATATCACTGCAGGAGACAGACATTTTTCAGAGCCTAGATAAACGAAATTTCTACACAGTATACAAATACAAACGATCATGCTAAAAAAATGTTTTAACCCTTTAACGCGCAGTGATCCCGCTCTGGGAACACCAAACTCTGACGTTACGACTGTTGCCAGTCACGAAGAATAGGTTTGATTTTTATAAAAATAGTTGCGGGTGACATAGCTCCACGAGAATCCTTTACTTTTTAGCACGTCATTTGCCGAAAAAATTGTCACGATTATTTTTAACGGCACTGACATCTGCTGAAATGCGAGTACAGCGATGGATACAATAAAAGAATGCTAGAACAGCTGGATAGATTGCCCAATGCTTAAAAGAGGGCAGCCGTTGCCATCGCTCGTCTTAACTACCAGCAAGATGGCGGACGATCGAAACGTTCATTGCGTGCCACAGATCTAGAGACCCAGCTGAGCCAGCTGCGTCAAAAAAGGGGTCTCTAGATCTGTGGCACGCCATGAACGTTTCGATCGTCCGACATCTTTCTGGTAGTTAAGTCGAGCGATGGCAACGGCTGCCCTTTTTTCAGCATTGGGAAAGGGTTGCGCCTCAAAGGGTTAAAGGAAGATATCGTGGCTACTCGCGTAATAGTTACCCTCGCATTATAGTCGCACTCGCGTTTTGAAGCAGAAAAAATAGCTTTAAAGATACAATATTATGTAGTAGATTTTCTCGACATAATAGTAGCACCTACACTTTCACCGTGAAAAATTGGCCAAAAAATTGCGATATTATGCGAGTAAACATGGTATATTTCGGTTTTCACTCCCTTAGTACGCCCTGATCAATCAGAATATGTTCTAGAGCGAGGGCTACAAAGAAATCGTTTAAGTCATTTGACAGGAACTTAAAAATAAATTAATTGCTTTGGCAAAAGGAAAATGTGCCTAATTTTGACGCGCTGCTGTAATAAAAATTTTTATTTTAGCCATTTCCGTTCCCCTGTGAATTACAGCTGTGGAATACTTCAGCCTTAAGTTTTTATATCGAGTTTGAAAAACGGAAATGCGGTTGATTTTGGCGCCCCCCTGCTTTAACAAAAAAATTTTATTTAGCCACTCCTGCGTCCTTGTGAATTAAACTTGAGGAGTGTTTCAGTTTCCTGAGTTTGCAGCTCCTGAAATCGGTTTTATAAACAGGGTCGTAGCGAGGGTGAGGCGGGGATAGCCAGGGGCGCAAGCAGAAGAGAGGGGGGGGGGCATAAGATCAGCCGGATCACGGGATGTTTAAATAGAGTTTTTGTAATTTGTTAGAGGACAAAGCATAAATTTGTCCATTGAATAGGAAGAGTTCATTCACTGGGAACTAAGCTCGGGGGTATAGGTAGAAGATTTTAATGGGGAAATGTGGGAGACATTTTTCAGATCATAAATAAAACAAATTCCGAAAGATCATGCTAAAAGTTACAGAGCAAGATTCCACTCCCTTAGAGCGCTCCTGATCAATCGGGATGTAATCTAGGGTGACAAAAAATCGTTTAAATCATTTGACAAGAAATGAGGGGGGAAATTAAATAAGTAAATTTCTTGAAGTTTTTATCGCCTTGGTAAAAAGGGAAATGCGTCTGATTGTGACGCGCCTTGTTTAACAACAATTTTTAATTTAGCAATTTCTACCCACCCCTGTGAATTACAGCTGTGGGATGCTTCAGCCTTACGCTTTTATCGCCTTGGCAAGAGGGAAATGCACCTGTTTTCGACGCCCCTTCTTTAACAAAAAAATTTAATTTATCCACTTCTGCGCCCCTGAGAATTAAGTGTTTAAAAAGCTACTAACTTTTTAATAGCGATAAACTACGGTTAAGTGCGGAGAGCGGCTTGAAGCCGTGGGATGCTTCACATCTCCTGGGATTTTCCAAAAGGGCTGTAGGGAGGGTATCGCGGAGATAGTCCTCTCCAGCAGTGGAAGCAGAAGAGTAAGTAAGAAGAAGTAAAATCAACTTGATCAAAAGATGTTAAAAAAATGTTTTTCTAATTTGTAAGAAGGCAAAACATGGATGTGTTCATAGAATAACAAGAGTTCACTTATTGCGAACAAAGCTCAGGGGTGTAGATAGAAAAATTTTATGTGGCGATAAGAGACATTTTTCAGATCACAAATAAACCAAATTCCTTCACAGTATGAAATTTTGAAAGATTATGCGGAGAGAAAAGTTAGAGGAAGGTTCCACTCCCTTTGTGCGCCTCTGATCAATCCGGATGTAATCTAAGGTTACAAAGCCAAGAAATAAGTAAGTCAATTTCTTGAAGTTTCTATCGCCTTGGTAAAAAAGGAAATGCATCTCATTTTAACGCCCCTGCTTTAACAAAAAATTTTATTTTAACAAATTCTGAACCCCTGTGAATCACTGTGATTTTAAAGTAATACCTACGTGCTTCTGTAAAATTTCCCATCTGAAAGTGGAAACTGCAAAAAATGAATACAAACGTTGTAGAGTACCAAAATATCTCTGAGCTATCGGAGAAACAGTAGCAGAATTCACTTCAACTAAATTCAGGGAGTGAGCTGCACAAGGAACAAAATATGGCAAGGAATTTTCTTCGAGTGATTTTTCAAGGATTTTTCTTCTATCAGTGATTGAACGCCTTTATATTTTCCTGCCATATTGGCACCATTATCATGATTATCCTCTGCAGTTTTTAATATCCAAGCAATCTTTTTCTAGTTTTTTAGTAATTAATTCAGCTAGAGCAGATCCTGTTTTGTCGCTGACAGTTAAAATGTCAATAAAACTTTCCACTATTTCAGGACCGTATTCATTAATCTTCACATATCTAATTACTTGGGACATTTGTTCTAAATGGCTAACATCTTGGTGTACAGTCAAACATTATTGAAAAATAGGTTGATTCTCTGATGTCGTTCAATATCTATTCCCTTATTTTCCCAGCAATTATATCTAAAAATTCATTTTGAATCTCAGGCGAAAAGTAGCTTACTTGGCCTTTTTTGTGACGTTCTAGATGTTCTCGCAAAGGAGGATGATAGTGAGAGACTAGCTCGATTGCATTTAAAAAGTTTCCTTTTTTATTGTTAGTAGTATCAAAACTTTCGTTTGAACCACGTAGAGGACTACCTTGCTTGGCCAAGTGTAAAATTACATATATTACAGAGCGCAAAACAGCTCTCCAGTTATTTTCTTCTTGTTTTATTTGGTCTTGCAATTCGTGATCAATACCAAACTTGCCTAAGGACGATTGTAATATTTTCCACGAACAGAAGTTTTTTTTGTGGTTTACAGAATTTTCATGTTCTGGAATTCTCTCGTTTAATTTTTTCCACTGTGTGAAGCCTTCTTCCTTTGCTAAACAAGATAAATTTGTATTTTGCACCGCAATTATTCTGCATGGTAAGCAGTAAAGAGCATTCTTTAATTTACTGTAAAGTAACCAAGACCGTCGAATTCTCTGTCCATTTGGCATCTGCTTAAAAAACCAATCTTTTGTGAGCTTTCTTCCTTCTCTAGCAGTATTACTAATGTCAGGTACTTCAAAATCCCTTTCTCTCATTCGTGTAACAAAGCACCTTTGAGCATCTGAAAGTTCACTTCGCCAGGAACCTGGATCTCTAAAGTCAAAATCGGGATTTTCTGTACTACATAATCCGTCGTTTTCAGGCTCATGGCTTGATTTGTCTGATATCATTACTATATCTTCATTTTCAGCATTTTTTTCAGGCTCTTTGGTAGCTTCGCATGCTTGGCTTCTTGGTTTTATTTCACTATTTATATCATCGTCTATAACGGGTTCATTTTGGCCTGTTCTATTGTTCAGCCATGATGTCATTAGTGATGAAGACTGTTGAGCTTCTTTTCCTTTTGCTCGCTTACGGTATTCGCTACCTGAAGGTTTCTTCAACATTGTTCAAAAATTCAAATTAATTAAAAAAACAGTTCAAAAAACTTAATTATAAAAAGCTACTGATTTTACTGTCCGAAATACAAATCAAAGAAAGTACGTTACTCGTTTGTGCACACCCACACACTGGGAACTGTACGTCCGGTTTTCTTTTTTTTTTCTGATTCTTGAACATCCCTCCCCACAGTTCCCATATCGCCATGGTAACTGTGAACATTCAACAATTACACAAAAACAGCGTATTGCACTGCTTTCCGCAGATCTCTTCAGGCCCCTTCAGTGATCCAGAGACATGTCGTGGCTACAATGTATTTGAACGGGGAAATTTGACATGGTTAGGAAGCTGCGACTGGCGGCGACACTTGGGGTGTCCTCTACCGAACAATGGGGGATGTGCGAAATCGCAATATTATTCACGGTCCCCAATTATCTTTTGTTGGTTTAATACCGGAGTATCACCACCTTTTTAAAGGAAATGGTTACACTATTGTAGAATTGGTTCCGCTATTGGCACCCTACTGCTAGCGATCCGCGACATGTCTCTGGATCACTGAAAGGGCCTTTATTCGGAATAGAATTAACCTTTGACTAAGGTGACCAGATTTTTGTAGTCAGAATCGGGGACATGTCCCCGATTCTGACTACAAAACTGGGGACATTTATAATTAATGCAATAATTAACAGTAATTTAATTGAAAAACAATGCAATAATTAAAAATTGTCCCCAGTTCCATTTTTACATTCTGGGGACAATTTGAAAAACGTCCTGAAAATGGGGACTGTCCCCGGAAAATGGGAACGTTTGGTCACCTTACCTTTGACCTGGTTCCTGTCCTAGAATGGAACTCTCCAAGGTCAAATGAACGGGGCTCCAAGGGCCGAAGCATAGACAGCAATAAGAATTGTATCATATGCAGGGATGTTAATTCTGCGCCGATTGCTCCAAAACGCAAATCTTGCCCCGAACTGCGCTTTTAGCCGATTTTTGCGCCGAGCTGCGCCGAATGCGTCATTTTGACTCTTTGTTAATTTTTTGCCACGCTTACAAACTTTGCTTTTCTTATTTGCATTTATTGTAAGTGTTGATTCTAGATTGATTTTGCAGGGTGCAGCGCCCGGCGGCCCTTTTATCGTCTTTTTAACACCCGGCGGCCCTTTTATCGTCTTTTTAGCGCCCGGCGGCCCTATTTCTCTTCTTTATGCGCCCTCCTGCTTTTACATTTTTATTATTATTAGTCAGCAATCACCACTTTTTATTTCTTACATACCATTTGCGGCCCATCACGAAAATACGTGAATTAAAACGGCTCCTTCACAGAAATACGATTGAGTCCAATAACTCCATCATAAAAATAGGTTCGATTGAAAGCGGCCCTTTCACGAAAACCGTCTATGAAATCGGTTCTTTCCCACAAATGCCTTTTTCAAATATTCTATTCTTTCAGATCGAAATACTGTTACTGGCTTTTTCATTGTCTTTGCATTTGCGCGAGCCGAGTAACCCGAAAAGGGGTTTCTCTAGTATGTTTTGTTTTTGCTGACTCAATGAGAAGCCCGATCGGCCGGGCAGAACTACCCGGGCATTTCATTTAGGAGTTGGAGGAAGAAAATACAGTTGGGAAAAACAAAATTTTCTTAAGTTATCTAAAAATTTGCGATTACATCTGTCAATCCTCAAATATCGGTAGCTACGTTTGATAAATAAGTAGTTGCGAATTATCAAACAATCATTATTCCAGAGTTCGTCGCCAGCTGTATATAGTTATTGCTCTTTATGTTTTTAATAGTTTTGCGCACTAGCAAGTTTTTTTTTTTTTTTTTAATTTCCCTCTAAACGATTTCCTCTTTTTAATCGGCTTTCTTAATACATAGTATTCTTAATGTATAACAGCTATTTACTAACCATACATAATTAAGGATGATACAGAAAGTATGCCATAGCAAAACGACGTTTTGCGATTCGACAATTTTTCGGGATTTGCTTGTTTGTTATGGCAAATTTAGACAAGGGATATCTCCTAACGGGGGTGCCTTGGTTGACTGACTTTTTAAAGAGTTCTAACGTGTATTGACGTTACATTTGATGAAACCGACAAAAACTCCAGACCGACAGTCGCGCGGCCGCACTTCAACACTTCCGGCGTCTACTATGTTCAGTGGCTTTGTCCACTCAAATCGACCTACAAAACGTGCGATTTGCGACGTTTTGCGAATAAAGCAATTGAAAGACATTATACTTTTGCCAAAAAAGGAGTACAATAATGATCTTTTGCAGTGGCGGCCCGTGGTCAAAACTGTTAGTGCAGCCGGAAGCATATGAGCCCCCCCACCCCCTCTCCTCTTTCCTTCGGACAGGATTGGAAAATCTTTGTAACTGAATTCGAAAGCTGGCGGATTAAGCCCTCACCGAGGAAAAAATAAGAAATTACATTAAAAATGTAAGAGATCCTATTTTACTTCCATAAAATGGACATAAATTTCAACCAGCCGCTCCTATCCTCAAAATTGCATTAATCCGTGTCTGATTTGAAGTTTCCTTAGAATTTTCTTTTGTAACGATAACTTGAGAAGAAAAGTAAAAAAAATAAAACTTACTTATTTTTTATAAGTCAAATCAATCCTCCTTTCTTTTAAACATGCGAATTGGTCAGTGATGTCCTCATAAAAAGGCGTTGTTTTAATTCAGATATCAATAATTTTAAAAGCTCTTTAAAATTTCCCATGTTTAAAGAATTTTCTCGCTCGCCATGTCCTCTAAATGCCAGTTCTTGCTTACTTAAAAATAATACTGCTTTGATGGGTAATTGTCCATTCATAAGCGTCTATTCAGGGTTACCTTCTTGATAAATTCACCAATATAAAGTCGAGAGTTTTCCAAACATATATTCTCCTTACCCCCTCCCTCACTTCTCGTGCGAGCCAATCGGTTAGTCGAGTTCTCAAGTTCAGCCGCAGTTAGAAAATGTTTCATCGGCTGTATCAGCTGCATACTCCCTATGCCGGAGAGGCTGCTTACGTAGTCGTTGTCATGGCAACGGTGCTGCCAATTTTCTTTTCAGCGCTCTGGGCTGAACCAAAGATTTTCCCAATTGAATTGCGGGAAGATTCAAGTGCTTTTTTTCTGAATGAGCGATCCGGCCTCAATACTATTTTTTTTGTTTGGTTTTTTTCGGAGATTTTTTTAATCTACCGTAGGATTTCCACAATTTTAATCTGAATTTAGGAAAATTAGTAGAATAAATTATTTTAAAGTATGTGCTGATAATTTCAAGTGCAGCCCGGCTGTACTTGCTGTATCCCACGAGCCGCCACTGATCTTTTGCTTTAGCAGTGTAGCGCTAGGGCTATTGGCGCCCGGTGCGGTCCTTCAGTTTGCCGCCCCATTCATTCTAAGTTTCAGCATTCTGCCCCTATTTCGGCCCTTTAGTTTTCTACCATATTATTTTTAAGTGTCCTGCCGGCCACCATCTTTTTTTTTTAATCTTGTCACCCGGGCGCGTTTTCCCAAACCCTCAAGACTTCACGCACTTGGCGAAAACAGGAGGGAGCCAACGGTTTGGCGGAAGAGAGACGTGCATTGCGAAAGCCACCCTCTCATCAGGGCTATAGAATCACAAGGGCTGGGTCAATCGCCTGCGAGATGTGAGATTACCCACGTCGTGGAGATGTCGTGGAGATAATGTTTTCTCAATGACTTTTATTAGATTTTTCTCACTTAAAATGTTATCTATGACATTTTAGATTTAGTGTGATATATTTTTAGGAAAAAATAAAACAATTGCTTCTGTGAATCCCTTTCTATTAGTAATATATAATATACATAGGCTCTCAAAAATATATTCAAGTAGAAACCAGATTTTCTGTTTTGAGATAAAGTAATGAATATAGGCTTGTTTTCTAAAAAAAGAAAGAAAAGAATCATTCAAAATAAAACATTATGCACCAACTTTCTTTATATATGTGTGTGTGTGTGTGTTTAAATTTTAAATGTTAAAAAATATACAGTAAAACCCATTTAAAAAATTCCCGCCTAAAAAGTTCTTATTTGCGGTTCCCTATTTTTTCCTATTCTTACAATGTGAAAATAACCCGTTTAAAAAGTTTCGTTCCAAACACTTTCCTGCTTAAAAAGTCTTTTTCCACTTCTAAGTTTACATTCAGAGCGTGTTTACATGTGACTTTCGTTTTTTGTTTTGTTTTGTTTTTAATTTTTTTCCCTTTCTTATTACTGTTTGAAAAATCAATTTTTAGGACTGAAAAAGTATGGCATTGGCCAGTGAAATGCTAACAGTGCATGAAATTCATGAGGTTACAGAAAATTAAGAAATGAGCTAAACTGAATAAGAGATTGCAGAAATTCTTAGTTTTCCGGATGCTGTAATAGGACTAGAAACTTTTCACCGTCTTATTAAAAGTGTTGAAGATGATAATTTTTTTTTGAAATGAAAGACCAATTGAAGATCGCCGATAAAAACACAAAAACTAATTTTTTCTTTTCGTCTGTAAAGTCGATTCTAATAATGCTTAAAGCTGATATTTTTAAAAAGATTTAATGTAAATAGTTAATTTTATTGTTTTACTTTATTAACTAATTTTTTAAGGTGCAAAACAATTATATAAGTACTTTCTATAATATTTTAATAAAGTAAAAAGATTTTTCGTTTAGATTCTTTAATTTTCTGTTCTCTTTATCCAGGATGCATACTTTCCTTTTTAATTTTTCAATTTCAGATGTTTTATTTTTTTTTTATACAGAAGGGTTCTTTTTAATTTCTGTGCCATGATTTTAAATGAACGACGATTTTTATTTTTTAATATTGCTAATTTCCTTCTTGCACACTCTAACTCAATTTTTAAACTGCTGATTTCTTCTTCCAGTGCATCACAGTTTTTACAACTGTCTTTCGTTGAACTTTCATTCAAGTTTACTTCATCATCATCATTTATTGTATCTTCTGATCGTATTTTCTTAGGACTTAAATTATACTTAGTCTACTGAAAGCATCTTCCAAAACTTTCCTCTTTTTTTTGCCTTTCCGATCTAGGATTTGTTTTTTCTTCCAATTTAAAAGAAGGTAAATTAACTGTAGGAATCTTTTAATATTTTTCTTATAGGCAGACCTAAAAGTCTGTTTTGTAAGTCATCAATATAATGGCTTTCTTCGAAGTGTTCGCTGCACATTCGAGCATTTTTGGGGTTAACCCTTTGAGGCGCAACCCTTTCCCAATGCTGAAAAAAGGGCAGCCGTTGCCATCGCTCGACTTAACTACCAGCAAGCGGGCGGACGATCGAAACGTTCATCGCGTGCCACAGATCTAGAGACCCCTTTTTTGACGACAGCTGGCTGTGCGGCAATCAAATAGATAAAAAGTGGAATCATCACAGTAAAATTTCTCAATATATAAAAATGATAGTTTATTATTGAAGATTAGTTAAAAAAATTTCTTGGTGAATTCATTACGCTTGATAACGAAATATTGACTTATTTTGCATGTTCTCAGTTTTGAATAATAAGGAAAAAAATAACTATATGTTTCAATATGAAGCTAGAAATTAAACTTACAACAGAAAATTAAGAAATCTACTATTACTAAGACAAATCCGTTAAAAAAAAAATTAAAAAAAAAACGTCGGTAGCACCAAATTAAAAATATTAGGCATTTTTTTGAAGTGCTTATAGAAAAGTTTTAAGCATTTAAGTTGTGTTTTTATCTGTAAATGAATGGCTTTACAGATAAAAACACAAATGTACATAATACAGAATGTATAATTATATACATTTCTTACTCTACCATTTATTATTTAACAAATTACATTCTTTAAATATATCGGAGACATGTTTATTAAATGCAATAGATCAATAAACATATTCTGATAATTACGCTCAAAAGAAAGTAGATGGCGCCAAAAATAACATGCGATAAACAATTTTAAAGTGCCTAGGATAAAATTGCGGAGCCGATAAGTTAAATTTTATCTATAAATAAATGTTTTATATATACAATCATATTATATACTTTTCATATTCTACCAATATATTAAACTAATTACATTTTTTAAACACATCAGTAAAGCGCGCCTGTTATTACATCATAAATTCTTGAGGCGGTCTTACTAGCACTGCAACCTTATAGCGACTACAAGCTCGCGTAACTCCTCTCTTCCGCCAAATCGTTGGCGCGCTCCTGTTTTCGCCAAGTGCGTGAAGTCTTGAGGGTTTGGGAAAACGCCACCCGGGCGCCGTCCCCCCTCTTATTACGCCACAGTTTTAATTATATAAAATTAGAGTAACTGCAGAATTTAGTAAATCAGACTATTGACAAGATTTGGTATTCTAAATATTCATATTATATATGTTCTGTTTTTTTTTTTTTTTTTTTTTTTTTTTTTGTGTTTAAATTCTCAACATTTTAATGAATGAAGAAAAAATATTAAAAGCAAAAGATAACCAGTTCTGGGAAAGGATGTCTTAAAGCAAACTGTGTCATAAGTTAACAGCTACGTTATTCATAAAACAAACTGTCATCAATTTAAGCTTATTTTCAATTTTTAAAAACTAAAAAAAAAAAAAAAAAAAAAAAAATATCGAAATAATTCTTAAGTTTTTTTCTCTACTTATTATAAAAGAAGATGTCTGTGTGTGGGTCTGTGTGTGGGTCTGTGGGTCTGTGTGTCGGCGGCGTTACGGACAAACGGCTACACCTAGAAACACCAAATTTGGCACTGGGGAAGATCTAAACATGAAGTTGTGCACCTCGAAGCGATTTTTTCAAAATTCGACCTAGAATTGTTTTTATTTTATGTTTTATGCGATTTTTGGCATTTTTTCTCACCTAATTCGTAATAACGGCGGAAATTACGTTCGCAGCAACACGGCAGTTGTATCATCGGATAGAGGAGAAAATTTTCTTTTAAAAACAGTTTGTTCGGAATACGTAACATGATTTACTGATTTTTAGGAATTTTTTTTACTAAGTATCTGTTTTGACGAATTTTTCGTAAAATAATTTTAAAACTGCCGCATCTTGAATTCTATCCGTCATAACTTTTTGATATTTTGACAAATCGTGAAACATTCTTTTCTCCCTCTTTTAAAATAAAAACGAAAAAATTATGTAAATTAGATGATATTTTACGAATTTTAATGCAGCCTAATGTTTAGAATTTAATAGCATCAACACGATATTCCGCCATTCATTACATTGCGATCGCGGCAGGAGAACTTATGTTCGGTTGTTGCCACAGAAAGGATTACAAAAAAAGGTTTTTTCAACCAATCGAGCTTTGAAATGGGATATCGGAATTTCAATTCGCAAGTGAGAATCTATGACGTCAAATGCTTTAAGATACGTACAAATTAAGCCATAATTTTAACTCATTTATTCCAACTCTATTTTCAACACAGGGAGACGATATTTTGATTAAAATTTACTGTAGAAATAAACTAATAAATTCACGATTATTATTATTAGAAGTGGTATTTTAATCCGGTGCTTATTTAAAAATTGAAATGTCTTCACGGTGCTGAAAATGTTCATTTTAAAGTTACAAAGTTCGTTTCAAAGCGCGATATATTAAAATTTTTCTATTTACTATTTTTATTTTTGGCATTTAATTATGGCGCAGGCGTTGCCTAACGTATGCATGCACGTTGCGAGTATAGTTTTATTTTAACGTTGAATTACGTTCCTCCATAAAGGAGAGCTTACGGGATTGCATTAATTGATCATGGCACGTGTTAAATTAATTGCGTTGCCACAAAAAGGATTAGAAAAAATGTTCTTTTTCCAACCAATCGATTTTTTAAATGGGATATCGGAAATTCAATGCGCAAGTGAGGATCTATGACGTCAAATGCTTTAAAATACGTAAAAGTTACGAAACAAATTTAACTCATTTATCCCTGCTCTTTTTTTAACACAAGGAGGCGATATTTTGATTAAAACTTACTTTAGAAATAAACTGAGAAATTCATGATGCTAACCGGGGTATCTTTTACGGTAGTTAAACAGTGACGTCATAAATTTTTAAAAATGCGTGAAATTTTTAACTTCTGCAACTCTAACGTCCTCTCACAGTTATAGCGATTCTAAATAGCTCCTCGAGATGACAGAGTTTGATGTTTTCAGTAGACAGAACTATGGAGGATTTATAAGATATCTTTATATTGGATACATGGATATTTAAGTTGGCACCGCTTGAATATTTTTCACCACGGTGAGATTAAATGTTTTGCGGTGCTAAATACGCCAATCCTACAAAACTATGCATAAATTAAATTTGTATGGAGAGCTTCCTAAATAGCAACTATTATGGGAAATGAATAATGTTTATGGTAATGCGTAAATTGCTAAAGAATCGCCATAGAATATAAAGGTCCCATTTGTGCCAAATAATGTAAGCTGTTTCGTTAAATTGAGCATTAAAGAGGGAGAAGCGAAGATAGATAGTATTAATATGCGTAATAGGTAGTATTGGTAGATTTGTAAGGATGATATGAATAAATCCCAATATACAACGTTAATAAATATTTCATGAAATTAAAAGTGTTCTGTTTATCCTTTTTCAAGGGTTGTTTCACAACCAACTGAACGATAAGTAATTCTAATTTGCGTTGATATATCCCGCAGTAATTTCGACAGAGGAGATTACTTGAACTTTTTAAAAATGAAATTCGCAGCTATTTTAAAATAAATAGTTGTTCATTTCATGTAGTGTCTGAGGTATTTAATGCTACAACTTGAACCTCAAAACAGTATGATATAGAAATAACACATTTTGAAAGTCAGGAGTTCTCTGCAAACCGCTAAGCTTTTCACTTTTCTGATCGCGAATGACACTGATGCAGTTTTTTGAGTCATGATATTGCAAATATGCCAAGTTAGTACTCATGACGCAAACTTTACATTATAGGTCAAATAATTTCGCTTTTATTTTAGCTTTCACATCACTGGAATTAAGTGGAATTACACATGTAAGGAACATTTTCGTTTCCTACCGTGCGAAGAACGGGCACGCAGCTAGTAATATATAATTTGTTTGAGTACTTCTGGCAAAAGGATCTTAATTATTTTTATTATTTTAAGCTGATTAAAAACATTTGATAGTTAAAATAAAATATTAATGCTTTTTTCATTTTCAAAAGATTAAAGGAAGGTTTAAGAAAGAAAGTTTTTAAAGAGACCTTTTTAAGTATGTTACAAAAAATTAAAAATAAAGCTTTATGAAAAATAAATTATTTAAAATATGTTAAACTGTATTCCATACCTTTGGACAATTCTGTGAGTTAAAAAAAATATTTATTTTATACCTGCTAAAAAACTTACATGTAGTAATTATTTTTATTTATTTTATACCTGCTAAAAAACTTACATGTAGTAATTATTTTTATTTATTTTAAAGAATAGAGAAAGTGCTTTTTAAAAATCTTATATTCACTTTTCATGAATGAGCAAACATTAAATTAGAAGTGAAAGAGGAAGAACAAATATATTTCAGTGATTTGATATGGTGTTGTACATTCCAACCATTGGATGTAATACAAAATTTGCTTGACTATGTCATTTATTCTAGCAATCTTCTGTGTTCTGAATTCCATTTTCCCAATTTCTATAGTTATCAATTGATGGATGAGTTTTGAAGTTTGAAGGCCCCCCTCAAGAGGGGGCGGGTTTTTGGAGATTTATGGCTGGAGAGCCGTTATCTCACTTGTTCTGTAGTACCAGACCCACTATGTGCTTTAGTTACGAAGCTCTTCGTACTTCTGACTTTGCTTCTGATGTG
Organism: Cheiracanthium punctorium; assembly: GCA_038373885.1. Taxonomy (NCBI): domain Eukaryota; kingdom Metazoa; phylum Arthropoda; class Arachnida; order Araneae; family Cheiracanthiidae; genus Cheiracanthium; species Cheiracanthium punctorium. The sequence continues at coordinate 40,223 of JAWZYV010011734.1, forward strand.
CAGAATGACAAAGAGACTCAGCGAGAGCCAGGCCGGGGGGCCGTCCGAAGGAAACTGGTGGGGGGGTAACCCCGTGAATACGATGGAGAGAAGCGAGCACAACAACCCAAAGGGCCAAAAGAGAGACGTTAGGCAGAGTAGAGAGAAAGCTGACGCAGGAAGAGCATTACAGCTCGGCGCGTAGATAAGGAGGCAATAGCATGTCTAATGAAGAAGGGGAAAGGGCCGGAGAAAGAAGGTGGCAGCTCCAAAGTGCGGAGAAGGGGGCACCGGGAGGTGCTATATTTCTTGCAGGAAAAGAGGATGTGTTCGATGGTTTCGGGAGTGCGGCACGTGTCACAGAGGCAGTTTGGGGAGATGTTGAACCGGTGATATAGGACTTTGTTGGGTAGCATGCGGCAAACCAGCCGCGTGAAGAGCACGTCTTCGTGCCTGTTATGGAACCATGAGAGCGTGTTGTGGGCACTCGGGATTTCTCCATGTGTTGCTAGGTATTTGCTGGTGCTGAAGTGTGTCATGGTTTTTTGGCGGAAAGTCCTTGTTATGGCTGCGGTGACGTCTTCGGGAGCCACCCACTCTAGATGTATGTCAGAGGGCTGGGTGTCTCTAGCGGCTGCATCCGCCCGTTCATTTAAGAGAATGCCCCGGTGACCCAGGGTCTAGTAGATTTGTAGGCTGGGAACCATCTGAGCAGCCACTGTCAGCTTTTTATAGAGACGCTGGATCACGTGAGGGGATTTGTGATTGCAAGAGGACAATGCTGTAAGAACCGACAAGCTGTCGGTGAGGATGATCGTTGGGGTGTTGCTGCATAGAAGTTCATCCAGTGCGGAGCAGAGCGCTAGAGCTTCCGCCGTGAAGATGGAGTTAACGTTATTGAGGGTGTAATGGAATTTCCTGTGTAGGGTGCAACCACCAATGGCGGTGCTGTCGTGTATTTTACTTGCATCGGTCGCTATAAAATTATGGGTCGCCCTGAGCGGATCGAAAAAAGTGTTAAAAAGGTTTGAAACTGCAGGGACACAGAGCTGTTTATTTTGGAAGGACAGGCCTTCAGTGACCACGGACCAAGGGGCCGGAGAGAAGAAAGGGGAGGGGGCAGCTAGAATGAGATGATCGACGTTGCATTCGTAGTCTGCCAGGAGACAAGTTAGATCGGGGAGGAGGGGGAAGCGAGACGTCGGAGAATGGTAATCATTCCCATAAAGGAAAGACCGCAGGGGCGACAATGGTCCTAAGGAGATGTACTTGATCCAAAATTTGGTTGTGAGAACCTTGATTCTGTCGTTGACACTGAGGGAGTTGGCATGTTTAGTCAGGACGAGGTTGGGGACCCACCTAGGGAGGCCAAGCGCGATACGTAGGGAAGTATTTTGTATGACTTCCAGACTTTTAATCAGAGAGGGACACTGGGAGAATAGAGCCGGGGCACCGTAGTCCAAAAGGCTGCGAATGGTGCTGTTGGCTAGTTTCACTTGGTGCGCCGAGCGGGCCCCGTAGTGGCGAGACGAGAGCACTTTTAGTATGTTAATCCGTTGGAACGCTTTTTTCTTCATATAGTTGATGTGAGTACGGAGACCCCCACGTCTCAAGAAATGAAAGCCGAGATATTTTATAGAATTCGACCATTCTATGAGACCCCCCTGTATAGAAAAATTCACGTGGCTTTCCCCACACCTTCGAGATAGGTTAACAGCCCGACATTTTTCCGGGCTTACGGAAAGTTTCCAATATCGGCACCACTGGCCGATCCGCAACAGGGTCTGCTGTAGTTTCCGCTCGCAGGTACCGAGGTTGTGGTCTGCACAGTATAGGAAGATGTCGTCGGCGTACACTATACTGTCAACACCCTGTTCCAGGACTTCAAAAAAGTTGTGCATATATACTGTGAACAAGAGGGGGGAGATTACGCTGCCCTGTGGGAGGCCTTTGGATAGGGGGTGCAGGCTGGAGACCGTGCCCCTCCAAGCCACCTGAATGTGCCGCTCCAGAAGGTAGTTGTGTATCCAGCGAAAGATCCGGCCCTTGATTTGTAGCTGGGCACATTTGGAGATCAGGCCGTCGATGTAGACTGAGTCGTAGGCCGCATGTATGTCCAAAGAGACCCCAAGGAAGTACTTCTTGTTGTTACGTGCCATGTGGAGATCAAGGTTCAGTTTGGTCACCGCCGTCTGGCTGTCCCTGAACTGCAGGAAACCGAAGTGGCGAGGATCCACGGAGGGATGCGAGAGTAGGAAGTGATTTTGTCAGCGCCCGGCGTGGTGACTTTGGCGGAGTGGATCGCTTGTTGTAGTTCCTTGATAGAGAAGGGCAGGTTTAGGGGGTCTGTTTCCAGGCCACCGTAGTCAATGGGTAGAGGTTCATGTTGGTCCGAGTAGCAGAAGGATTTCGCCAATATTTCTGCCTGGGCCTGGGCAGAAGCTATAAGGTTAATGCCATCTTTAATCAGAAGGCGGGAGGAGGGGGGCGAAATAGGACGAGAACGGAACTTGCGGAAAATCGTAAAGAGGAGGTGTCCATCACGCGACGCACGGCACGAGCGGTCCCAGAAGGCTCTCTTGGCCTCTCGAATGACCTTTTTGAGTTTTGCTGACAGCCGTTTGTACTTGCGCCAGTATTCCATGGAGACCAGAGTGCGAGATTTTCGGAGGAGAAATTTCTTTTGACGTCGGAGGTTCTCGCAGCGAGCCGTCCACCTGGGGGGAAACCGGTTCGGACTGTTCGACGGATGATAGGTATGCGCCCGAATGCTGGAGGAGACGATGTCCAGGAAATCTGAAAGAGCGAGGGCAGAGAGATTTTGTAAGGCGTCGTTGACCTGACCGCAGATCTGATTCCAGCGGTACAAAGGCCGCGGGGAGGGAGACGTTGGGAGGCTAGAAATCCAGAGTTGGATGGGGAAATGGTCGCTGTCAAACAGGTCGTCGCAAACCTGAAGGTAGAGAAGGTCATAGATGTCCAGAGAGCAGAGGGACAGGTCGATAAGCGAGGAGGAGCCATTTGGAGAAACATGGGTTGGGGAGGAGGAGTTCAGCAATACAAAGCGGCTGCCAGAGAGCCACTGGCAGAATTCCTCACTCACTGGGGTGGAGGTAGGAGAGCCCAGGGCCTGATTATGGCCTAGGCACAGTAGGCCCGTGCCTAGGGCCCCAGATTTTTAATGGGGCCCCCAAAACCAAACAGCAAGATATTTTTTACAAATTTAGAAAAAAAATTACTAGCAAAATAAGCTGAGGGTCTACGACAACTATGGTGTCTTAAGGCGCGATAAAAATGATCTCACAATTCCTACTTTTGATTATGCGTACGTTTGCTATGTTATTTAACAATAAAAATGCTGCCAAATCAGGATGTATAACTTGAAATATTCCATCATATTCTTGGAAATATGGCACTTTATTGCTTACATGTAATTACAAAAAATATTTTAATTACAGAAAAAAAATTTAAAGTATATACAGTCCCTTAAGAATTTCGATTTGAATTCATAATAATTCTTCAATTTGCATAAATTTTGTACATACTAAAAATTTCACAAAGGGGGGGGGGGGCAGGGATAGTCATTGTTGGAGTTGGGGGGGGGGCGAAATAATGCGGTGCCTAGGGCCCCGAAGTACCTTAATCGGGCCCTGGGAGAGCCCCACCACGGGTGATGGAGATTGAAATCACCGAGTATCAGGCTTGGACCTTCGAGGGAGGAGCAGATATTGCGTAGGTCCCGTACCACATGGCCATGACTCGAGTACAAGTTAATGATATTTAGCTTAATGTTGGGGAAGTGGACTGAGACCGCTAGGATTTCGTTGTCGCCAGAGGGGGAGGAGCACGGAAGGCGGAAGGACGGGAGATGCGACGAAACCGCAATGGGAAGGCCGCCACCCGGGCGGGGCGACCTGTCTTGGCGATAAACAACCTTTCCGCTGGGGTGAAACCTAGTATTGTCTTTCAAAAAGGTTTCCTGCAGGAGCAGGACGTCCGCATCAGAAAAGGGGGGGGAGCTTCAGCCAAACCTCTTTATTTTTAATGCTTCGGCAATTCCACTGAACAATAGAAAATGGAGATGAGCTAAAGGCCATAGCTGTAGGGGAGAGACAACGAAGGAAAACAAGGCCAAAGTCCAGCCCGAAACAAGGGGAACCAAGCACGAGCAGGAAAAAAAACGAGCGAAACGGGCAGAAAAAGAAATTTTTTTTTTTCCCTAAGTTCCATTGGCCCCCAGAGCGCCAAGACCGGGGCCACCTGGGGGGCCAGTGTTGGAGCCATCTCTCAGTGACGTGCGTGCTTTTTTATCTTTCGGCCCACGAGCCAACCCCGGCGGGGGGAGTCAGGTCACCCTGGCTTTTGTATGTTTGGTGCATTTGGATGGTAATAGTGTTTAGAGCTAGCATTATCCGGTCCGTATGTTTTTGTAGTATGTCGTTCATACACTTAATGACATTGTTGGTGCGCTGTTCGAAATCTTTGGTGATGCGGTCGATTTCCGGTTGGGGAGTGCTGGTGATTTTGACGTAGGACTTCGGTGTCGTATGTTGTCGATATTGTCGCCTGGCTTCGGAAAAAGTTAGGAAATTGGTACATTTGAACTGCAGGAACTCTGCTTCTTTGAGTCTGCTTGGGCACTGGCTATAGTCCGCCCGGTGGGCTTGCTGGCAGTTGACACAGTGGGGTTCCTCGAGGCACGCGTCGGAGTGGCTTTTGCCGCAGTTGTGCTCGTTTTTGCATTTTAATTCGGTGTGGTCGTATTTTTGACATTGGCGACATTGTCGGGGACGGTCTATAAACATAGCTATTTTTTGTATGGTGAGCCAGAGTTTAATTTCAAGTGGTAATACAGTTCCTAATATAGTGATGAGGACCGGGGCATATTCGCTGCGGCTGCCTCTTTTCAGAAACCGGCGCGCTTCTAGGATGGAAATTTTATTGGAGAGTTCGAGATCATTTATTAGTTCACTTAATTTAACGTCGGTGGGAATGTGAAATAAAAGGAATCGGGTGGTGATGTTTGTCCACGATATCCTACTGGTGACTGGTACGTTTAAGAAAGATTGTATATTCGCCACGTTTTCGGCACAGTCCACGTCAGTTGTTTGTATTAGTATGGCTCCGTTTCGAGTATATCGTAAATTTTTTATTTTGTCGAGATTCGGTACTAGTTTTTTTACTTCCGTGTAAACCGTTCTGGGGTCCTTTTTTGGTACCCCTAGGGTGTTAGTGCTTGTCAAAAAGATGTTAAAGTCACTTCCGGCATTCTCAGCTGCTTTTCTTAAAGCAGAGGCTACATCAACCGTTCCGCGAAAAAAGTTTGGGCTATCATAATTATCCACTTCCATACTTGCCGTGTTAGCTAAAGGCGGGTTGTCAATGGTAAATTGTGAGTGTGCCATGACACTCCTCCCCACTTAGGGGGAACTCCGGTGGAGAAAACCAAGTTAAAAGAATACTCCGGTCAGCCCAGCAAAAGAAGTAATAAAACAATAAATACCTGGACCAGACGTCTAAAAGACGGCCCCCCGACACACCGCGATGCTAAATTAGCACCAGAGAAGCGGTGACACAAGCTCTGTACCACCGATAAACTTTAACAGCCGCTTGAAAACAGCAACGCCCCGTTGCTGGTCGAAACGCGAAAAGAAAACAAGAAGTGGAAGTAGTAGTTGGAGAGTTTGCTAGCGCAGCAGCCTCGCAAGCAACCGACCTCCGTGATCTTGATGGATGAGTTGAATTGTTTGATGCAATTCCAAATAATGTCTAATAGTAATAAAGGTATATATTCAGTAACTTTAAAAATATTTACTCGGTAATCATTCAATAATTATTGCGAACAAAAGAATTTAAATGAAATTATGATTTATATTATTAAATTTTATACATCCTGCACTGCAGAAATTTTATTATTTTTATTACATGCTAAACACATCTATCCTAATTCACTTACACTGACAGCTCTTTTCTGTTTAAAAGTTTGTACCAATATAGGTGAAAGATCATATATGAATGTGATCCAGTAATTGTGGTTCAGTAGTGATAGTGTGATAAAATTGAGGAACAAAAATTAACAGTCTCTCTGCCTTCCCCTAACAAATCATGTCTGGCTAAAAATTTCTGAAACCTTCTTCAATAAATGTACTATTCTTATAAATAATAAAAATGTACATCACGTAATTTTGAGAAAAAAAATTAAGCAGAAAATCCAAAATTACTTAGATTAAAACTTCTTTTTTTTTTTTTTTTTTTTAATCAAAAACTCTTCTAGTTAGGTACAGATTTAATTCACATATTTATGTCATGTTTAGAGCAAAATATTATCCACAAATCATTTTTCCTATTTCGCTTACACTTACTTCTACAGGATATTTTCTCCAAAAGAAGGGGGGGGGGAACTAAAGACAAACTGGAAAAAATCTAACTATGCATTGTAAGTCAGAACACATATTACAACTCTACATGTTAAATTTTCGGGGATCAGATAGTTTCAAACCAGTTTCTAGATATGTTATCTACCTGTACATTCTCGTGGAACCCCAAAGTGCCCTTTTTGAAATTTCCCTCCAGGCGGCCCTTTTTTCTAGAGTCAACACAGTAAGAAATCTTCAATTTTATGCTCCAAAATCATGTTAACTCTGATCCCAAATCTTAGTTTTCCTCGCGGAAGCTAAATTTTTTGTGCTCCCAAATGAAATTTTTCTGCTCCCAAATAGAATTTTTCTGCTCCCAAATGGAATTTTTCTGCTCCCGAGGTGCTCCCAAATGAAATTTTTTCTGCTCCCGGGGTGCGCCCAAATGGAATGTTGGAGGTAACATCCCTGCATATGGCAACTATACCAGGCATCCTCCCCCTTCGACTTCCGGAAACACCGAAACACCCCAGAAAATAACAAGGAGTATCGGAGAAAATTTTTCCGTCCCCCGAAAGGGGAAAGTCTACATGCTTTCGGTTACGAGACGCTGGGCAGGGAAAATTAAAGTGCTCTCTGGCGATTTGGCGTGCAGTCAGACTGCTTTGGCAAGAGTCGTTTCTCCCGCTGTTATACACTGCACGCTAGGGGTTGCCGCCCGCAAGTTGATCCGCGAAAAAGAGTAGAGTTAGAAATTCCATGTTCTTTTCCTAATATTTTATGATTTTATTTGTATATTAATTGTTCTAAATATATATTTTAATTCATTTAAAATTGCAGTCTAAAATTACAAATCTAAAATTTTTATTCATATTTAAATGCATTTAAATATGAATAAAAAATTTTAGATTTGAAGGTAATATGTTACGGAAATAAAAAAGAAACAGTGGACAGTTAAAAAGCAATCATCATTTGGTTTTTGTATGAAATTTACATACGATTATAGAAAACCCTTCTTCATTAAATGTTTAGTCCGGGGGTTTTAGCAATTTATAGATATGGATTATAGATGCAGATAAACTCTTCGGGTTTAAACCTATATGTTCCCATGGATGCAGATTGAAGCGAGGACGAAAATTGCATTACTGATTCTTGTAGGATACTGAAAGATTAATATAGGCTAGCAATAATGTGTGTAACAACAAAGAATAATAACCGTTCGTTTTTGTAACGGTAAGAAAGTAAATGTTAAACTTTGTGTAAAGTTTATTTACATATAATCTATATTTATAAAATGCTAAATTCTTTTAACCAAACACAAACTACTAATTCAATGAAAGAAAAAACTAATGCGTATCCAAGAATGATTTTTTAAGACTTTCTTTTGACCATTTTGTTTCAGTGAAAAATTAATAAGGTATATAGCTAAAAACTTAAAATTAAATGAGAAAGCAAATTCTAGATCATTTTTTCACTGTTTACTTTGTTATAAACCGCAAAAGATTTATTATTTGTTTTAAATACAACTTACTGTAATTCAGTCAAAACATTGTCTATGTATAAAGACAGGGAAAAAAAAAATTGAACGGTGAAATCTGGAAATTTCTTGTATTGTCAATGACACTTTGTCTTTTTTTTTTTCCTCCAATGGCAAAGGCAAGACAAGGGAAAGAAGTAAAACATTAAGAAAAAATAAAAAGATAACAAGAAAACTGTAAATAGCTGCGAGATAAAATTTTATGCTCAAACGCTGAATTTCCCATTTCAAAAGTGCTCCGTGACTTAAAATGTTTGACCACCTCTGACATAAATCAAGGTAGGGGGTATATCGAAGGTGCGTCATCATATTTTCCATTCTTGTTATTACATAAATAAATGTGTACTTTTTTAAAGCCCACCCCCACTCCCCCCTCTAACACCTTACTTCTATTCCATAGCAGTGACAGAAACGGATTATTGAAATGCTGTATGTACACGGGCGCCGACTTGTAAAAATTATTGGGGGGGCTCGTATCCTTACGGAGGTGGACAGGAGGACACAAAATACTTCTCTCCGTCAGTATAATAAAGGGGTTCAGAAATTTTAGAATTGAGATTTCAAAATGTGCTTTTTTAACATAACACTTTCATGAAAATACAAGGAATTCCATTTAATAAATTTTTCAAAAATTTTTTGAACTCATTTTTTAAATTAAGTATTTGAACTCAAGATCTCGAATCAGTCTTCAGTACACATATGGAGAAAGCAAATCTCCCTTCTGAAAGAACAACTGAATTTTAATTAAGTTAATAACAGCAAAACAAGTAAAATCTTTTTCGAAATGTATTTAATGATAATTTCATAGGAAAGAAAATGCATGCAGTCAAATGTGGAAAACTGTTCTGCAAAACATTACTCCAGCTAATATTTCAAAATACCCTAGAAGTACAAACGAGACGAAATACTAAAATCTGGATTATTTTATTTACTTGCAAACATTCATCAGAGATAATTTTTACTAATATAAAATAGTATTTTTTATTTTACTACATGATGAAATACCCATAAATTGAATCGACTTTAATTAAATGTCGCACTACTTTAAGACAGAAAAACTGATCACATTTAAATTACATTTTTTGACAACTTTTTACAGATTACATTTAAAATTATTTAAAAAAACATAAACAAAGAAGTAATAAATACCTCCTTTCCATGTATTAAAACAAATCAAACAAATATACAAACCATCATACAAAGTTACAAGTCCTCTCTTCGACACATACATTTTAAACGGATTTCCGTGATTTGAATTGTAAAAACAAATAAATAAATAAAATATACTTTTAAATTCATTCTCATAGTATTTTCACAGCAGGAAAAAAATTAATTTTTCAATAATATCATCCTTGTTAACATTTAAAAATGATTTAACAAAGAAATCCAAGTGCGAGAATATATCAAAATTCAGAGTCTACACTATTTTAGGTCTTCATAAACATTTTAATACTGAAAACTTTCATTTTACATTAAACTAAGAATGCTCATATAATCTTTCAATAACATTAAAAATGAAAAGAAATGTTGAAATGTGGTGTTATAGCCAACTATCTGCGCGTGGGATCTAGGCCGGGGGGGGGGGGGGGCTTCGTGTGGAACTTGGCATAGAAAACTCGACATATAAAATCTGCATTGCACTTTAAATCACACTTCTTTTTGGAAAACCGTTCCAGATTACCTTAACAATTATGAAAACAAATTAAACCAGCACATAAGCAATTGGCAAATCAGAGACGCTCCTGGCAAAATGGACACATAGTAATCATTTTATAAACTAAAACCATAATGAATTATGCTATTTGAAACATATTTTGATGATATTTGTGCAACAATATATGAAAATTTATTTTTATTCAGTACGGAAAAAAATTGTATAAAATATAATCGTGCTTTACATTTAAAAGTGGAATAACACAGAAACAGATATACAATGCCAAAATTATCACTCTGAATTATTGTAGATATTTACAGACAATTTTTAAGAATACTCAATAATATGAAAAATGGAAACAAAATGAATGAAATCTAATTCGAAATCATAGTCTACGCCATATTATTTTTAAAACATATATAAAACTCCACTGCACTCTAAATCACCCTTCTATTTGGAAAATTGTTCCAGATTACCTTAACAATTATCAAAACAAATTAAACTAGCACACTAGCAATTGGTAAGTCAGAGACGCTTTGGTTAAATGGATACATAGTATTCATTTTATAAATTAAAACCATAACGAATTATGTTATTTGAAATTTATTCTGATGATATTTGTGCAACAATATACGAAAATAAGTTTTATTCAGAACGGAAAAAAGTTGTAAAAAATATGATTGTGATGACTGGGGTACGAAGGGTATTTTGTTTATAAGCCTTCTTATGATTACCATAGCCCGTTCGTGTAAACATAGTGCTAAAAGTTCTCCTTATTGAATTTGCAAAATATACATCCATCTAATGCAAGGTATCACTGAAATGTGCACATAAAAATTCAAGCTAAATAGTCAGCTTCAAACTTTCTAGTACATAATTCATTCAAATTTCAATTAAGAAGTGTACAATGACAAAAAGTGTTTCTTGTGTACGAAGTCAATAATGAATCAGAATTATTTTCTCAGAGTTACATATACATATACTCAGTGGCGCACCCAGGATTTTAGTTTAGGGGGGGGGAGCTGAGCAGAAAATACTGCTGAACTCGGTTATAGTGAGATCGATAATAGTTACAACCCTCTTATAACGTCAAAATATTCTGTACCACTTGATTTGCCCATACAACACAAGCCCACAAGCAAAAACTCATTATAGAGTCATAAATAATGATCTGATCTTTTCAGTGATATTGTAACTGACTTTAACAGTAAAGTAATTAAAAAACTTTGTAAAAAACACACATAAGAAGTCCTTTTACATCTTATGTGTGTTTTTTACAAAGTTTTTTAATTACTTTATCGTTTAACACCAGTTTTTTGAGTGTTTTTTCAGTTGACTTTAACAGTGTTTCATAAACTCTCTGTAAGTATTTATTTAAAAACTGACATCTTTTTAGGTAAAAAATACTTTAGAAATAATTTGAAGACAATAAATAATAATAATAGTAATAATTCATTAGTGACAATTTTCATTTTTTTAAGTTTTTCACTTCAAACTTTCCACCTTTAGGGGGGCTTGATCCCCCCATAGCCCCCCCCCGTGGGTGCGCCTATGCATATACTGTATAAATATTAACACTAAAATAGCTTTAATAATGTTTGATTATATTTTTTTCCTTCTAAATTTTAACGCAGGCCTCTAAAATGGTAGGAGCCCACAGGTGAAAGCCTACTCAGCCTAATGGGTAATCCGGCCCTGTTTAGGTGTAGTCCCTCTTTCCCCATGACAGCCCCCTCCTTCCTCCTCTATAATTTTTATGGTTTTGTAGCAGTTACGCTAGTTTGATATTCCATAAATAATAATTTACAAACATAGGTGCTTCATAGAGTGCTTTTACAGAAGAGGGAGGCTATTTGCAAGTGTGGGGTGGAGGTGGGGGTCGAATACGAGTATATGTATCACACGCCCAATTCACACATTTTTCTAAAACCATTTTTTGATTTTGATCGTTTTCTTTCATTGTGGGTTCGAGGCAACTACCCGATTCACAATTACGTTAATCATGCTCGCTGTGACTCCCCTTTCCTTTGCCCTCTAGGTATGGATGAATATGGATGAATGCACATATTTACAAAACGGCTGCATATTTTTCTGCCAAGGAACAACGACTGAGCACATAGTCAGAATATTGTGTGCATACTTTAGTGTTGTTATAAAATAAGTAAATTAGTCAGAGACTAATGGTTTTCTAAAGAGGAATTCTCTTTCAGCAACACAATATGATATGTATGCACATGATCAAGGCCTCTCTGAATTTTGGGCCTTGTCCAAGCTCGGCTTGGGCCCTCGTTTTTTTCTTCCTTCTTTCTTGGCGAGATGGTTAATCTAGGGCCATGACCACTGTGACCCCCCTCTGGAACCGCCACTGGCACCATATGCAGCCAAGAGTAGCAAAATAATGAACCGAAATTCGCCTAAAACAACGAGTCTTCTTAAAGATTTCATGGTTTTCAAATGTTCGTTTCTAAATTTTCGTATTTATGTGTAAACTAACAAAAATTTTTGAAAATCGTAGGGGGGCTGGGAGACAGCTAAGTCCCGCGTAGCCCTCCCCCCCCCCCCACCTCTGATTACGCCCTTGATGGGGGATAGAGTTTTATATGTAAAGAGAGAAAATAAGAGCAAGCAATTATAGAATATAATCCAGAAGTTGTGCTGCTCGAAGATTTTTATGATATCATTTTTTATTTAGCTCTTAACTGTAGCTAAATCAGAAACGTTAAGCGTTCGATATTGGTAAAGTTTTGATAAAGCGTATAAAGAAATGAATACTGTCTATATCCGAAACTGTATTAAACATCAATTTTTCATCTATCTCACAAGGTTCTTCATGATTTAAAATCTTCAAACTTAAATTTGACTATCAATTTTCTGCCTTGAATTGTTTTTAAGTCACATTTAAACGGTTTATTTTCAGCATCGAAACTTAATACTGCTGGGAAATGGGAATGTCACAATCGTTTGCAGTTTTGCACAATGGGAAAATCTCCCTTATGGTCAGACGTCTACAGAAGAGTCTGTATCTCACAATAGAACAAAAGTGAAAGCTTTTGCTATACTGATTTAAAAAAGAAAGATTGCATTACATGAGAACGACCCTCCTAAAAAAAACGCAGTCCTCTCCCTACTAGAAAGCAATTCCATCATCAATTGTGTCACGGTGTAAAATCTGAAGGGTTCTTGTGGGGAAAACCACCCGTTTCTTTTTGCCTAGCTATCTGATGGTCATTTGTTTGTGCTTGCGCTCTTGATAAAGATGGTTGACATCCGTGCCTTACGGCATTACAGGCGCCCAACGTAATTCCTGAATCCCTGTGAAAGAAAAAGCGGAGTGGGAGACAGAAGAAGCTAGCGATACATTCTCTATTTTTAGGATTCTTAAGTTTAACCGATTTGGAGGAAGAAATATGATTTGACACAAAAAAAGTTGGAGTGAAGTTTTTGAAGGGGCTCAGCCCCCTGAATAAAAATATTGGGGGGGCTGAAGCCCCTTCAAGCCCCATGAAGTCGGCGCCTATGTGTATGTAAATATACTGCAACATTAAATACATTCAAATATATATGTAGAACAATCAATATATAAATAAAATCATAAAATATTAGGAAAAAGAACATAACATGGAATTTCTAAAGCGCGATTTCTCATTTTAATAAACAAATAAAATAAAATATTAGAAAAAGAATGTTGTGCCGGTCGGCTAGCTTTGGGGCAGAGAGCAGCGGCGTAAGGGAAAAAGACGTAGATCATTCCATGAAAACAGACCACTTGCACTGCATTATGTGCTTGCATGTGGAATTCGATCCTTAATAGGATTGATTCCATTAGCAAAAATCTCCAGAATCCAACTCTAGATTTATCTAAAGTGCCTGAATATTTCACTTTACTGATAGAATACATTCAGTTTGTGCGAGAGAACTTTGAAATGTATGAAGAAAAGGCATTTTCTTTAGTTGGACATAAAGATTATTCCGTAAAAAGGCAAAAAAAGATTCCTAAATTTTTCTACGATGGACAGTGTCCAGAAACTGTGTTAGATGGTAAAAGTAATTTTAAGGTATCTTGTTTCTATGCAGTGTGTGATACACTAATTACTCATCTGAATTCAAGAATGTCTGCTTATGAGAGCATATTAAAGAAGTTTTGCTGCTTATTTGATAGCGATAAACATACAGCTTTCGAAAATGCAAAAGTTTTACAAGCTAAATATTCATTGGATTTAGAGGAAGTGTTTCCTGACGAATTTATACACATTTTCCCAATCATACAAAAAGATATGTCTGTTGCTGATAAGTTACAGAAAATCCATGATCTTGGCATCATAGATACATTTGCCAATGTTCAAAGTGCTTTAAGACTATTTTTAACTTTGCCCATCTCCAATTGCACAGGTGAACGATCCTTTTCTTTGCTTAAAAGATTAAAGTCTCCGTTACGAACTTTGATGACGGATGATAAATTATCTTCTTTAGCCCTTTTATCAATAGAAGGAGATGTAACACAGAAGATAGATTATGAGGATGTTATAAAATTATTTACTGACACAAAATTGAGACGAAAGCTTATTAAAAATCATTAAATTAAACAGTACAAGTTTTATGTTTTAAGGTAAGATTCATTATTTAAAAAAAAAAAAAAAGAGTTGTTGAACAGGTATAGAATGTTTTTTTTTTTTTGTTCATTTTTTTCCACGAAGCATTCTATAAAGCATAACTAACTTTTTATTGAAATTGATAGCTTATAATTTTAATATTATATTAGCAAGAATATTGTTTTGACTATATTGGATACATAATGAAATTTAATTTTCCACTTTCTTTTCCTTTTTCTAGACAATGTTTTATAAAAAATATGTAGAAGATGACCATATTTCTTAAAAATTATTATTAACATTTCACACATATTCATAGCTTATACAATGCATGCAATGTTAAAGACATCAATTAATATTTGTAATACTACAAGTAAAATATTTGAGGTTTTTGACAGTTTTTGACAAATGTTTCCGACATAGGGTTTTTGACGTGACAGTTTAAACCATGGTTAAAACCGTCAAAAACTGTCATGCGTCAAAAACTTGCCAACCCTGGGGCTGGTATTACTTAGATATTTCAAACATTTAACCTTACATTTTATCATGTTATATCCGAGACTTAAATACTTAACTATTTAATATCCATAAAAACATTTCAAAACTGGAAAATTCATTAAAGTGGTATTTGTCGTGACATTTTACTGATTTGTGTTTACGTATGGATGGCTTAAGAATAATTGGTTTTAACTTAATTAAATTAAGTAATATTCTGCGAAATATTTTTGTGCAGGGGGCCCCCACAGGTACCTGTGCCCTGGGCCCCCAAATGTGTAGATCGGTCCCTGAGTAAAATGTGTTGTTGTCTCAAGTCACTGGCGTAGCCAGGATTTTGTTTCGGGAGGGGCACAGAGAGTTTTGTCCAATTAATTAATATTCTAATTATTAATTGTAATTAGAAATATTTTAATTATTAATTAATCTTAAAATTATAATTATTAATCATAAATAATATTCTAAGTACTAATTATAACTAAAAATAAGATTCTAATTGTTATTTCTAATTATAATATTACTTTTAGTAATTTCACAAAAATATCCTTAAATATATGTTTAAAGATGCTATTCAGTATTAATTTCGCGAGTTAATTATTAATTGTTCAATATAATTATCTCTATAGGTAGATGCTTATGTACCAGTTTGTCTGGTGATTATCTCAACCAGATAAGATTTTTTTTTTTAATCCAGGCCCGTATCTGCTACTACAAACAGTCTTATTCTACAGTAAATATATCTAAAGGAAGATACTGAAAAAACAACTAAATGATTTTTAAATCTCAATAAACGACCGTAGTAAAAAATATTTCTATGTAAAATTTTCTTGTTATAACAGGGTGTCGACAGATCAGGGAAATCAGGGAAATCATGGAAAAATCAGGGTACTTTATGAATCTGGAAAAATCATGGAAATATCAGGGGATTTTGCAAAAGTATTTAAAAATCAGGGAACTTTCATTTTTGCCTAGTGAACTAGATCATTTTCAATTGTCAATCTGATGCGCGGCTCCGTTCAAGATCACACGATACCTAACTGATGCACAGATACAGACATTTTACGAATCCGAAACAAGAATACAGATCATACGAGAACATAGAAATATGAATCCGAGACTGAAGTGATGTAGATCACCATATGAATCCCAAAAAGCGCATGTATTCGGACTCGTTCTAAGATGCGGATCATACAAGAAACAGAGTATGCGAATCATATCGGCATGTGAATTGCTTCCTAAATAAGTCATAAGTAAAATGAATGGTAAAAGATGATTTAGTCTTTTAAAGTGATGGGACATTTGAGTGATGCCTGCTAAGCTCCACCGCAAGACGATTTTTTTTTATAGATAGTACTCATTTTTAAGCCTTTTTGATGTTTTTTAAAATTTGAAACGATACATTGATTGAAATAAAATAAGTTGACTAGGTGACTGGTTTATTTTGATCAGTCATTCTTACGCTTAAAATTGAACACCATCTTTATAAAACGAGGAAACATTCTGCTACATATTGTCTTTTAGTGTTCAACTAAATTTTATGTTTGGATTTCTGAAACTGAACTACAATTTTATTAATATTAAGCCTTTTTGTGGTTTTCTATTATTTATTTCCCTATATGAAGCATTCACCTCTTGGTGCATGATACATAATGGTGATTTACATGAAAGATATGGTATGTATGTAATTAGTTCAAGCGCGGATCCAAGGGGAGGGCGGTGGGGGGCGATCGCCCCCTCCCGAGCGAAGTCCAAAACTCTGTTATGATCTGTTGAAATATATCATGAAAGTATAATGAAAAATTAAGTAGCCTTTTTCTAAGGGGTGTATGGCGGGTACTACTCCCTGTCCATAGCTCATATATAGATTTTATCAATAATATAATTAATTAAATTAATTAATTATAAAATGATTTTTCGCACTCTATCGCCCTGTTTCAGGTACAAAATCGCCCCCTCCTTGAGTAATTTATGGATCCGCCCCTGAATTAGTTCTGGAAATTTGATAACGATAGTCAGGGAAATCAGGGAAAAAGCAGGGAACTTTTTTTGTCAATTTCTGTAGCCACCCTGTATAACAGGAAATATATCAATCTATCCCGGATTTTCAGTCAGCTCATTTGCAGCTGCATATAACTAATACATACAGGTTAATTCAAAATTAGTGTGACCAATTTTAAAAGCATATAATCATTTATGGTAAATTTTAATTTACCACCAGTTTTATTTTAAAAATTAAACGTTTAAATTACCAAACGAACTACTTTTATTTAGTGGGAGTAAATTTTGGCTCTGAAATTAGATCCTCAAACCCCAAACGAAATTTTTAAGCTTTTGTAGGATGGTTGCTCAAATTCTGTTATAAATAAAGCATTTAAAATTCAGAAAAGGCATTTTTCTAATGTATAACTATCTAAACGTTGAAAAGAAATAAAATTTGGTTGGCAATTAAGAGCTCCAGGGGGGAAATATGGAAGAAAGGTAGTCCTTGGTGAAAAAGAAAAAAAGAAGCTGAAAAGACTTATCGTTGTAGAAAATCCTCTTCCTCAAAGAACTTTAGAAAAGAAACTACAGGTATCCCAATCGACAATTTGTCGTCAGATAAAGAAAATTGCCTATAAAAATTGAAGAAACTAGTTTGTAATCAAGTATCTGCAAACACTCTAGAAAAACGAAGAAAACGTTGTTGGCCTCTGTAGTTAATGTTACGCAAAGGTAGATACAAAACATGGATAACTTCTGATGAATCGTTGTTTCGTCTGTAATTCATAACTGGCAAAAAGAGGTTCAATATATTTCACGCGAACAGCGTCGCAAGCACGCAGCTGTTTTGCAGAAGGCAAGTTGGACGTTAGGTACCGTGGTATTGGATGGGAATGTCCTCTCAAGGCTTAATAAAACCATTTTTTGTAGGACCAAAGGTTAAAATTGATGCTAAATATTATCAGAATAAAGTTCTGGAGCACATGATCAAAGAAAGTTAACGTCTTTACCATGGGCGCCGGCAGCATAGCCCCCCCCCCCTTGGATTTTTGTATGCAGTGCTTTCCCTTGCTTTTTTGCTCTTTCCAACATGGTAACCATACGTTGAAGTAGTCTTTGCCCCCCCCCCGGATAATATTCTGTCGGTGCCCATGGTCTTTACACCCAAGAAAACTTCGTTTTACACCAAGATTCTGCACCAAGTCATACTGGAAGGTCAACTATCAAATGGCTGATTTGGCTATCAAAAGATTTTTAAAAAAATTTATTTCTCCTGAAAAATGGCTAACATCATCCCTTGACTGGGCTAATTGCGATTATTTTTTTTTATGGGATACTTAAAAGAACAATTAAATAGACGTAAGGTAAGAACACTTTAAGGGCTTTATAAAGCAATCAAAGAGGAAGTTGGAAAAATACCTCCAAAAATGGTCTGAAAAGCTCTTTTGGCGTGTCCTAAACGTTTACGTAGAGTGTACTATGCTAAAGGAAACCACATTGAAAATTTCGTGTAAATAACGTAATTCAATAAAATTTTATGATTATCTAAAATTGGTCACGTTATTTTTGAATCAACCTGTATTTTATAATGAAGATCATGCAAACTCAAGCCTATTATTATTTTTATAATTAACAGCCACAGAACAGCAACGCTAATTAAAATAAATAAACCTTTAATTATAATACACAGGCTGTACTAACTCAGTTTCTTATTGCAATTAATAAGTCAAAATGTACAGTTTTATGCAGTAACACATAATTAACATAGAAAATCTTATGACTAAATTTTTTTATTTTTTCAAAATGCTTGTTTTTAATATAACATTGCTCACAAATTTAAGATATTCTAAATAATGTAGATACAATATTAAAATAAGAAAGATATAGCTTGAAGAAAATCATCCAAAACTCTGGTTTCTGGAATAAAGTTGATCACTAGATTAAAATACCCTACACAATTCAAATACAATATGAAAGATATGACTTAAGGAGAATCTTCCAAAACTTTGCCCTTCTGTATAAGGTTGGTGACAGGATTAGAATATTATACGTATACAATGCAGACACACAATATTGAAATAACCCAGACATCACTTGAAAAAAAATTCCGAAACTCTGCTCTTTGGAATAAGGTTGATCACAAGATTAAAATTTTCTGCATATTGCTAACAACATACGGATTAAAATAACACAGTCGTCATTAGAAGAAAATCTTCAAAAATTCTGGTTTTTGGAATAAAGTTGGTTCAAAATATATTGAATTTTTATACTTAAACAGTCTTAAAAAATATAATTTATTGCAAATTTTCGACTTGAATAAGTGTTGAGTTGTTAATTAAATCTCTTCAAAGTACATCTTACATAATATTGGGAAGATTAAATGGTAAAAATACACCGGAATTGATTTCTTAGTAAAAAAGGAAAAAAAACAGACGCACAAATCTTTCCAGAACGGATAAGTTCTTAAAATTATTGAGGGGGAGGGGTTGCACTCATCGCTAGTTGGTGAGCCATAAGTCAGGGGGGTGGGCACTAGAGATGAGATGGACTCAGCCCGAGCCCAAACCAGGCTCGGGCTTGTGAGAAATTTCTCTTTTATTGAACGTATTCCTTGTAGACAGATTTTAAAAAGTGATTCATGGGAGAAATAAACTAATTAATATTATTTGATAAACCTTAACGAATTAGGTAGTGCATTGATAGTTTACTGTTATATTTGTCTTTAATGTGCACAAACGGCAAAATTATGATATTCTACCATCTGGTATATAAAAGTCATTGACTTTTATATACCAGAGGCGTAGCCAAGGGGGGGAGGGGGGGTTAGGGGGGTCATAACCCACCCATGAGGAATTCTTTTGCCATAGAAAATGTATATTCCTCACTCCCTTATCACACACATGTATGCATATATGTGAGTTGCAATAGTCGTAACCATCCCCCCCCATGAAACATTTCTGGCTACGCCCCTGCTATTAGCTGAAATTTCGGGCTCAGGCTTCGGCACCCTGCATAAGTACAAAGTTTTAACGTACAATTTAAAAAACAAAAATGAAAATAGGTCTGTTTAATTGTTTAACTTAGAAGAAAAATATATTTAATAGAAAGTCACATTTTAATGAGCAACTTAATGTCTTATAGAATTAGAAAATAAAGGTATTGAGCTCCGATTTTTCAGATTCATTTCAAAGCAAAACTACTGTTCTCATTGGTTGCGGTTTGAAATTACAAAGGAAAGCATTTTAAAATATTTAATTTTTTTTTTAAACTGTGAGTAGTAAAAATATTAAGAAGAAAAACTTACTGGGAGTAATTTTTATTTAAAAAATACAGACTTAGTGGACTGTTGATAGACCTATTTTAGTCGTGAGCCGGATATCCGAAAGAGAAGTCGGATATCCGGTGATTGTGATTCGGATATCCGATGATATTTCGGATTTTGATAAATCAACCGGATATCAAGTGCCTCCCTAGATATTTCAAATATTCATTTATTCTTTATCAGAGCATATAAAATAGTATTTATAAAGTTTTATAAAACTAGAACAGAAAAGCAAATTACAGATATACCCTCTTGTCAGTTGAAAGGGTGGGTATAAAGGAAACATTTCTTAAATTACATATTAATTAAAACATGATAATACAAATTTTTCAACATACTTAAGACGATATTATGTCGTATGTATTATGTCATCGTTCATATTATCATTTAAAAACACACAATGAAATATTGAGTATTTACTTTACTTTCTTTTCCTGATGTGCTTTCTGAAGTTTTCTGGAAATATCTGTTCATCTGTGGCTTTTACCGCTTCCTGTAGATTTGAGTCTTCATTGTTAGTAGGGAAAAAATGTATAATTTTTGGAATTTTATTAAAAATTTCTCCTATACTTCTACTCAACGGGCACTTTCTTGAGGCCATAATCTCTATTCGAACCCACCAACTGGACAGAGCAACACACTAGTCAAACACACGAGCGTCTGGACCTTGGGAGTGGTGAAAAAGGGCCAGCTTGTGCCCCTCCTTGAAATTTTATTGTTAGTAGGAAGTAATATTTTTGTATACACTATAAACCATAGTTTAAAAATACCGCAGGTGGCCATGAAAGCTGATAACATTTGGGAATACATACTTCACAGGGTACAACGGTAACGAGCTGAGGTTATAGGGAGGGGAAATTTTTAGTATCCCGGGAGTAGGACCTTGCCCAGATGTATATTTTTCTGGTGTGTAGGCGTGTCGAAAGTCACCTCGGGTTAGTGATTAAAGGCACTTTTTAACCTTTTTATTGACTTATTTTTTACTTCGTTCTCAATGTGAAAGGATCTAGAAAACGTTTATCAGAAAGATTAGACAAATATTACGCAACAAGGATTCTGAGACGATTCATTTTTACAAATTGCAATATATATATAACAACTGAAAAAATTTCGGAGGGGGGGCACGGGCCCGGTGCCCCCCCCCCCCCTGGCTACGCCAGTGACTAACGAGAACAACGGTTACAACACACAAGTTACATTTAAAATGAATAAACACTATCTCAGAACATACGGTAGCGGCTACGCGCGAATACGCCAGCGAAGAAAGAGATGAACAAAACGTTCTCTCGCCGGCAGGGGGAGCGTCGCATGAAAGAAAGATGATATAGGAGGCGCGCTACAATGTGGAATTTCTAACTCTACTCTTTTTCGCGGATCAACTTGCGCGCGGCAACCCCTAGCGTGCAGCGTATAACAGCCCGAGAAACGACTCTTGCCAAAGCAGTCTGACTGCACGCCAAATCGCCGGAGAGCACTTTAATTTTCCCTCCCCAGCGTCTCGTCTTTGACGAGGACCTCATAATTTAAAAAAGCCCATAGAAATTTGGCATTCAGGGGGCCTCGAATTTGTAGTAAACGCATAATCGTGAGCATGAGCTTTGAATCAAGGGCGGCTCCAGTGAGGGGGCCATGGCCCCTTCCGAATTTTTGTTTTACAACTTTAGATTCGCATACTTCACGATTTCACAGTTCCATTTGCATATTTAACTATTTATTGACCTATGTAAAAAATGTTCAATGGCCCTCTCCGAGAATTCAGTCTGGAGCCGCCCTTACTTTGACTACCTCATAATTTTAAAAGTCCATAGAAATTTGTCATTCAAAGGCAGAGCCCAGTTTACCCATTTAAGGGCCCGGGGCTGTGATAACAGCGGAGCCCCGCCCCCCCCTGCATTTTTGTTCTTCGAAGAGATAGAACTCTCTCTAATTTGGAGTTAGCTCTCACGGTTTCGCAATTTGATATCGGTAGAGTTAAATAAATACGTAATGCAATAAACATATTAATGTCATTTAACTCGTTTTTAAACATGTGATCATAAATATGTATCGGTGATTTTTTTTTCTAAACTACAGCTTAACAAATATTGTGAAAATTAAATGACTGGGATTTTGTGGCTTCAAAATCTACTTCTCCTCCATAAACTTTAATTAAGAAAATTATCAACTGATTCTTCATTTATTTATTCGAGACCTAATTTAGTAATGAAATTGAAAATGCTGCATACAAATGCTGCATTGAAAATGCTGCTTATAAGTATCAATTTGTTTTATCATTTCTGAATTTAATCTATCGGCTATCACAAATAAAAGTTTCAACTTTAAATTTTTCAAATCCTTGAAGAGTTACATGGCTAGTTTTTTCGGATTTGACAGTACCATCGGTACATTTTTTTTCTTCTCAGTCTTTTCCCCCGATCCTTAGGTGAAGTTTACATATGGAGATAGCAATTGACGGGTTGATTTCTCTGCATACTCCTGACATTTGGACGCCTAAACTAACTCTTCACTAATAACATTAGGCGTCTCTGTTGCACATTGTCTGTCAATACAATGGAATATAAAAGAAGATTGATACTGTTTGAAGCTGCTGTTCATTTACTCCAGTTTCTAGCATGTCTAGTTGTTCATGAGAATCTATGTCTTTGTGTATAGTCTGTTTATTCAGGCAAAAATTTTGTCTCAATAGATTTTGAGTTTATCCATGAGAATATGTTTAACAAAGATACTTAATACCTTCCATCGTACAAAGCCATCGTTTGATTGTAAAATTTACAATCACGACGCACTAACTTTACTTTTATTTTCCATTAAAATAATTAACCCAATCCATTTTTAGGTTCACATAAAATTTACATTTTTTTCTATTTACTGGGTTTTCTTGGCCCTATCTAGGGCCCCCTTGTTCACTGGGCCCGGGGCTGCAGCCCCCTCAGCCCCCCCCCTTAACTGGGCTCTGTTCAAAGGGTCTCGAATTTGTAGTAAACGTATATATTAACGACGGGGTATATCTAATTACTATTTCCTTTTTCATATAATCGATTAAAGTATGTCATCAAAATCGTTTGATTACTCCCATAGTTTTAATAATGGCGTTAGTGAATTATCACATTAATTTGCTTAGGTGATTAAGTGTAGTAGATATTTAGTTAGTGTGAAAGTGGAAACTGTATCTACAGTTGTTGATTCACTCGTCTTCAGATTTTTTCAAAATAAATCTTAGGTTTTGGTAACATCACAATATAGAATTCAGAATAATGATAAATATAACAGTGCTCAGCATTTCATACTGAAGTTGAAACATTTCACGCGGCAATAAACAATTATAAACCGACTATAGTAGTAAGTTTTGATGAACATGCAAGTTATAATTCTTTTACTCAAATGGTATTTTTATTGGTTTTAAAATTTGGAATAAAATAAATAAATTGTTTCATCAAACAGACACAGAAACTAACTGTGTACGAATCGGTCTCTAATGGAGATAATGTAGGTCTAAACAAATGTTATTTAAAATATGGAAAATATTTTACTTGTACAATAACACAAGAATAACTAGAGTGAAAACAAAGAGTTAGAGATTCTGATGCTAAGTGGAATCTGTGTCTTACAAAAATAAATTCTTGACTTTTCTGCAGGCGAGTACTTGACTTTTCAGTTGAGTTAGTTGCTCATACTTTTTATATTTTGATAACAGATTCAAGGTATACACACGCATGTTTAATTTCAAAAACAGCTATTTAGGTGTGTGTGTGTTGGGTTTGGGGTGTGAATGTACGCAATGGAGGTACTAAATGTTTGTTTTGTATGCAGAATTTCATAAAGTGATGATAATACCTTCATACCAATAAGCACATAAAAAATGTTTTAGGGTAATTAATGAAAATTCTAAAGTTGAAATCAAAATTATGTTAAAGTAACAGAAAAATATTTTCCAGAGAAGATTCTTTAACAAACCCTTTATTACATAACAAACACCAGGAATTACCTTCATGCTACAGCTTTATTCCATATATTTAAATATGTAAAATTTTCCTTTTTATTTAAAATACCTAGTACCTATAAATTATTGTGCTAGCTTTCAGAGGCTCACATATATATTTATATGTGTATGTGATAAGGGAGTGAAGAATATACATTTTGTATGGCAAAATATTCCTCATGGGGGGGGGTTGTGACCCCCTTATCCTCCCCTGATATATAAAGATTACTTAAACATATGTTTCACATGTTGGAAAGCACTAAAATGAAGGGGGAAAAACTGCAGACAAAATACAGGGGAGGCAAGAGCCCTCCCCCTTGCCATGTGCTAGCTTTATACAGATTTGGATAGCTGTGTATTGTTGAAGAAAAATTTTACACTGAGCATGCTTGATGAAAGATAAGATTTTTACAGTAAGCAAAACTCATAATTTAGAAATCTGAACTCACTTCATTGATGTAAAACTTTGAAAACACGTTCATTATTTACGAAACTTAAAATAGAAATTTGACGAGCACTTCAAATCTTTACAATTAATAAATACAAGGTACGAGGATTGTAGTCAGGATAAATTTTAGGGATGGGGGTCAACTTTTATGTTTTAATGTGGTAGTTCTTTGAATGAATGCCCTTCAACAAATAATTTATGTGCCTAAAAATCCCTCCCCCCCTCCACCTGGCTACAACCTTCAAAGGTACATCCAGAAAGTAAGTTTTCCCACCACTAACAGATAGGTAATGATAAATTGAATTATGGTTCCAAAGAAGAGTGCCAAAATTAAGCTTTTCTAAAGGCACCAAACTGAAGGAGGTGCCAAATTTTAGGCTTGCGTAGGATGATGGAAACTAGTTGGCAGCACTGGCTGGGTAGATTATGGATGCTGCTATTGTATGCACAAATTGGCACTTCCTGATCAATTGCAATCACGTCCTTGTACCAGACAAAGATTTCAGCTTCCATTTCTTCTCCCACCTGTTGCAAGGTGAAATGTCTGATGATTAAAGTTTTTGAACAGACAGAATGTTAAAACACACCATATTGTGTTGATCCACATCTCTGAATCACATATGGTCATACAAGGCATCCGCCACGGGAGTTTAATAAAGAAGTCTTGGAATTTTTTTTCTTTGGTAGTGGTGGCAGGGGAGGGGGCTGTTTATAAGTGGTGCACTTATATTATGAGATGTATTAGCTATGTACTTAAAGTTGAAATTAAAAAAAAAAACATGGATGGGTTTTTTCAGGTGGTTTTTTTTTTTTTTTTTAAACCCACCCATGTATTTTCAGGTTGGATAAAATCATAACAGCCCTAGAAATCAATAGCACATTACCAGATATCAAAATTAAAATGAATGTTGATTTAAAATATAAAACTCTTACAGTCTGATATTAAAAATAATTAATTTTACTAGTAAGTTCACTTACCACTGATTCTTATTCATTACACTTGTTTTCCTGAAACTCATTCCATTGTAGCTTAATAGATAAATGCAATTGGGTGTATTATAGGTATTAAATCCTTAACCATTATATCACATGTTTGAAAGTCATTTGATATTATTATACTAGTGTGTGTAAAATTAAAAGTCTTTAGTTGTAAATAATTAATTATAAATGCAAAATGTCACATTAAGAAACTATTTTTAGTTAATAGAAGATTTTTTATTGAACTTTTACTTTAATATTTTTCAGAAATTCTACTGAAAATAAAGAGAAAAGACGAGTCAGCTTTAACAAAGAACTTTATATTCGATATCGCACTACGAGTGAAGACAGTACTAGCAGCAGCACTTTAAGGGATAGAAAAAACAAAAAGATTAAAAATTGTGAAACTACTTTGAACAGCTTTTCTGCAACTTATGCACCATATTATTCTCATAAAAGAAAATCTCAGCAGACATCTTTTTCAGATCAATTATTTGATCAAATTATGAATAAAAGGTGTTCATGGAGCTACAGATCACAAACAAGTATACAGAAAGGTGGAAAAATGGAAGAAGATGTTACTAAAAATCTTTTTGTGCAGGATACAGCAATACAAAATGAATGTGTTAAAACAGAGAATGATGGAAAATGGAGCAATTATTTCAATATACTTAATAAAACTAACATACCAAAAAATAAAGAAGACAATTTCTCAAAAATTAATCCAAATTTCAATGATGGATCAAGAGAGAAAGAAGGCAAGAAATATGAAGAAGTTTTACAAGAAGATTCTATACTTGAAAAAAGTCTAAATACTTCTTTACACTCTATAGATAATTCTGATGAAAGATCTGAAGAAAAAACTGCTTCAACTAAAGTAATTAATGAAAATGTACCACTTTCCAACTTAAACAGCAATGAAGACATTTTAAAAGAAGATTTTATCCTTGGAAATAGTGAAAACATTTCTTTACAATCCATGCATAGTCCTGAAAAAATATCAAAAGAAAAAACTGCCCCAGCTACAGTAATTAATGAAGAGATTCTTTCTAATTCACACAGCAATGGAGAAATTTTACATGAAGATTCAAACCATGATGAAAATGATAATCTTTCTTTACAATCGATGAATACTTCTGAAAAAAGATCAGAAGAAAAAAATTCCCTAGCCAAAGTAATTAATGCAAATTTAGTGCTTTCTGATACCAGCAGCAATGTAGAAGTTTTACAAGATTCTACACATGGAAACAGGGAAAACATTCCTTTAAAATCTAAGCATAATTTTGAAAAAAGACCAAAAGAAATAACTGTCCCAATTAAAGTAAATAATGGAGATGCAGTACTTTCTGATTCAAGCAGCGATGAAGAAATTTACCAAACAAGGTTTTCAAGACAGTTTAATAATTATGATATAGATGATAAAAGTCTCATTTCATGGCATGGATCATCTAATGCAGATAATCTAGAAAATATAACACAAAGTATAAAAAGTATAAAGAAATCACCTGTCATAATAAAAGCAGTGCCTTATGAAAGTACTGTTAGTGCAAATTCTGAAATCAATAAATTAAATTTTGAAGAAAGAATAGATACAGTGACAGATTTCGAAAATAATAACACTGGCATTATAACTAACAATTTTTCAAGGATAGAGAGAAACAACTCAAATAATGATGAAACTGAAAGCTGTTACATGCAGACTTTTACTGAAAGTAATAGTCAGTTATTTATTTCTAACAAACAAAAAAAAGAACAAAAGGAAATTCAACTACAAGATAAAATGATTAATAAAGATAAATGTTCAGCTGGGAATTTTAATCATACAAGTGATTTCTCTACTGATTTAGTAGTTGAAGATTTTCTTAATGGATCATTTGATGTAAATGTGTATACAAAAGACTCAAAAAAAGAAGACTTACATTTTACAAATTCCTTCAAAACAATACAAAAAAATGACAGCAATGTTCTCAACAAAACCTCCACTAATAAAAATGTGTATGGCTTGTATACTCCTAACAACAAAATTAAACAAAATACACTAAAGAACAGTGAAAAGAGCTTTGATAATTCATACGATTCTTCAAAAAGCTTGAAAAGGAAAAGTTGGAAGCAAACAAAGGAAAACACTAAAAAGAGAAAGAAAACTGAAGTAAAGAAAAATGAAAAAGTTTTTAGTGTAAAATCAAAAGTCTCCAAAAATTCTAATTCACAAATGAAAGATAATTTTACCCACTCTTTTCAACTGGAGGGAATGAATAATCAAATGCCGGATGATGTTTCTATGGCTGTTATTTCCAAATCAGATAAGGATCTTCAAAGCAAAACTCAAGCTTGTACCACAAGGACAAAAAATGTTAAAGAAAAAATACAAAATACATTTTTAGAAAATAACTTAGTTACTAATTCAAGAAATAAATCTAGAAGCAGTTTGGTTGCATTAAAAAAAGTGAAAGGTATAAAGTTTGAAAACTATAATGAAAACTTTCTTGTTTTGGATGAAACATGTGATAATTCTGATGTAGAGTCCACACAAAATAATTTGAATAAAAATATAGACAATTGTACAAAAGCATTTCAATCTGAAGAAAAAAACAACTATTCAAAAGTTAAAAACAAATGCTACAAGGATATAAATATAATAGACATTTATTCTGATAATGAATCAATTTACATTCCAAAAAAAGTAGTAGCTAAAGACCAGAAAAAATATCAAGATATTAAAAATATGCTTGATAATTTTTGCACAATGGTGGGAAGTCCTTTAAAAGAAGGTACAGAAAATAGTTGCATTACGAATTCAGTTGATCCTTCTATAAAGAAAAATGTATGTTCGTATAAAGAATCTAAGAATAGTAGGAAAGTAACCCCAAAACACTGTAAAAACAAAGAAAGTGCTAAAAAAAAAATTCCTAAAATTAAAGAAAGAAAAAATTTATGGCAAAAAAGCCTTAGACAAAATGCTATACATAGTCCAGAAGTTTTAATAAGATCCAATGAAAAAGCATGGGATATTTTAGAAAAAGAATTACAGGAAAAATTAGGTGCTGAAACCGAGAGGCTCAGAGAAAAAAAAATGGGGCAAAAATGCAATATACAAAATGCTAAACATAGTCCAGGACCTTTAACAAAATCTAAAAAAAAGACATGGGATATGCTAGAAAAAGAATTACTAGGAGAATCAGATGATGAATCTGAGAGAGTCGAAGAAAATAAAAAGGTACTACAAAAAAAGAAAAATGTTCAGAATGGTCAAAGACCTGCAACAAGATCTACAGGCAAAACATGGGATATGCTGGAAAAAGAATTACTAGGAGAATCAGATAACGAAACTGAGAAAGACAGAGAAAATAAAAAGGTACTGCAAAAAAAGAAGCAAAATATTAAGAATGGTCAACTACATGTAACAAGATCTAAAGGGAAGACATGGTATATGCTAGAAAAAGAATTACTAGGAGAACCAGATGACGAAACTGGGAAAGACAGAGAAAATAAAAAGATATTGCAAAAAAAGAAACAAAATGGTAATGGTCGAATACCTGTTACAAGATCTACAGGAAAGACATGGGATATGCTACAAAAAGAATTACTGGGTGAATCAGATGATGATACATTCCTTGGAGATAATATTTATAAAACAGTAATACTAAAGAAAGAAAAACTAGTAAGAAAACAAAATGTGAATGATGCAGACATTTACACTGTATCAAAAGGATCAATTACGCAAACACTTAATAAATTAGCCAATCAAACTGAGTACACAATGCAGTATGAAATGGAAAATACAGAAAGTAATTGTTTACATAAAAGGTCAACAATCACAAATTATATGAAAGTAGCCAAAACTACACCAAGTGTAACTAAAAGTACAAGCATTATAGATAGGGCTATAGCAGCTATGAATAAATGCACTGAACAGTTTGTTCCACAGGTAATTTTTTGATGATTCAGATAAACATAAAATGTATGTGTGTGAGTACAGTAATACCAGGCCTGGACTAGGAGGGAGGGGCCCGTCCGTCTCAAGGGAAGGGAGGGGTTATTGTGCAACCGATAAATAATAGAATGTGTTAACTTTCGGGGTATGGGGAAGGTATGGTGTTATTATTAATTAATTATGATTGATAATTAATGCATTTATAAAATACTGATCTATTAATTAATATGCATCATTCATATTAATTAATCCCTTGCTCATTCGGGAACCCTCACTCAAAAAATTTTGAGAACTACATTTAAAATGAAGTGTTGTGAAGCCTTCTGGGGTGCAATTGCAGCTGCAAAAATTTTTTTGTGTCAAACTTCACTCAAGTGTATCATTATAGCACTTTTTAAAAATTTTCTTTCTTTTTTCTGTTTGGTGGCCCACCCGTCTGCAGACAGTCGGACACCCTGGCCAGTCTGGGCCAGGGTATCCGACCCTGAGAGGGACCGGGAGTAATACCCTGAACCAGAACTGATGTTTTTCTTTATCTCTTTATGCTTTACAAATAGATCACAAAATCCTTTATTTATGCAACTTTTAGAAAATGATAAGGACTAATGCTCACTTTTTAGGTCTTCTTTTTTAATATGCTCATCACTTGTATTGAAAAAAAAAATTCAACAAAATATCATTTTTAATAATGTAATTTTTTAGTTTGAGTAATATGAGCAAAAGCATAGAAATTCAATAAATTTGGGGAGTGTCTTAGTACAGATACATTCCGGAACTAATAATGACACTATATTGTGATGATTTGTGGTAGTTTTCACCCTTCTTCCAATGGTAGGGGGGGGGGGCTTGAGCCTTAAACACCCTTCCTTTCCTACACCACTGATTATGAGAGTGTTAAACAATCTGACACAAGGATCAAAAAGCTTGTAAAGATAGATAAAAATAAACAACCATAAAAAAATTTGATTTAAAAATTTTTTGATTTTATTGCTTGTAGCTCACCCCCACCCACCCACCCTAAAAAAACAAACAAATAATAATAATATATATTTTTTTTTAACAAATCAATGGTAGTATGATTTTTGGACAAAACCTTAAAAAAATGCATAAAAGGTCTCGTGCAGAACTAGTCATAAACCATCACAGTCTCCAACCAGATGTGTTTAATGGGCAGCAAACTAAAAAGAATGGGTAGGCTAACGTAGAAATGCATTGGTCTCACATTATCCTGTTACAATATGGCTGCAGGAAAGTATGGAACAAGACTCTAAGCCAGTGTTTCTCAACCTTTAATGGCTGATGGCACACTGAAAATATCTAGAATTATTTCCGACACGCCTGAACATAAAAATTGCAAAGGTTGTGTGATACAAAAAATTGATAAATACAAATAACTTTAAAAAATTGTTTATTTACCAAAAAAATAAATAATACATTCAATGAAAGGACTAAGCCTGTTTTTGCATGGGTCTTGCTGCAAACAGCTGTTTCAAAAATTGGCAGAACGGTTTTAAATGCTATGAAATAAAAGTTTCGCTCTTCTTGGTGCATAGCTTACTGAAAGTGAACAAGCCAGGACATGATAAATAGAAAATGTCATATCGCTGATATGACACCACGCAGTTTTAATAATTTTTCAAAAGCCCTGGCGGCACATTAGACTATCTCACGGCACACCAGTGTGCTGCGGCACACAGGTTGAGAAACACTGCTCAAAGCTCATGAGCCACCAAAATACCAGGTGATTCAAAAAAGATGTTAAGGGGATTATTTTTTAAACTGTAAGTGATTGAAACATACTTCCAATTAGAAAAGTTCGTCAAATTAAAAGTAGCGTTGAGATATGGCATTTTTTTACTGGGGTTTGCATACATATTAAAATACAAAATTTAATTTTATACAGTCCCTCCTTTCCTACCCTTTATATTTAGAAGAATGTTGCTCTTTGCCTAAGAAAACTAATAAAACAAATCCTGTATCTCTAAGTGAATTAGTTAATGAGAAAATTAATTTTTAAAATGATGACTTGCACCATTTTACCTACTGTGTTGGTGTCAGTTTTCAGGCAAAAAAATCTTTAGGGGACCCACTATGAGTTGATAAAGATAAATAAAAATCCCAATGTTGGAAAAAAGCAATTAAACATGTTCAAATGTGTGAAATTAATAGGTTCAGTTTTACCTAAAATGATCAGTACTGCTTCATGAAATTAGCAGTACCGATCTTTTAGGTACTTTTAGTCTTTTAGGGGGGGTCATTCACTACAAAAAGAAAGACAAAATAATAGCGTAGCTTACTATGGTGTGGTAACTTTCACTAAAAACTGCCAAACATGCTTTACAGGAAAATACTAGCTAAATTAGGATTTGAGGAGTCAACTGTGTCTATCAAGTGACTATTAACATAAATTAACATCAGTTGAAAAGTAATAATATTTTTCTCACTTTTGAGACATACTCTTAGTGCTTGGCAACAAATGCCAAAATTTTCAAGTTGCAATATCTGGCTAACTATTCCACGTAGAGACACAAGATTTGTTTTATTATTTTCTTAGGCAAACAGCAACATTCTTCTAAATATAAAGGGTAGGAAAGGAGGGACCATATAAAAATTAAATTTTGTATTTTAATATGTATACAGCCCTTAGTAAAAAAATGCCATATCTGAAAGCTACTCTTAATTTGACGAACTTTTCTAATCGGAAGTATGTTTCGATCACTTGCGGTTTAAAAAATAATCGCCTTAACATCTATTTTGAATCGCCCGCTATAACAGACAATTTAAAAGAAAGCAGTTATCTCTAAAACTATAGGTGGTTATTCAAACATACTTGCAATTAAGAAAAAATATTCAAATGTAGAGTACCCTTCAGATGAGGAAATTTTTCTACTGAGGCAATTTCTTTTATATATTGAGTGTGCTAGGTGTTGTCCAATATATAGTGCAGAGGTTCCCAAACTGTGTGCCGCGAGCGTATGCCAGGGGTGCCGTGGAGATAATCAAGGAAAGTTGAACATTTGGTAAAGTATAATGAAAAACTTTTCTCTGAATGGGTATCCCACTAAAAAGTTAGCCAAGCCGATGAACAGTGGGCGAAAACGAAATTATGTCGGTCAAGTTCGAGAGAGTTCAGTGTCCAGTCGTCTCTCTTTTACAAGAACTCCCTGAGATGGGGTGGAGTAAAATTCTATATTGCTTTCCCAAGAGAATACTTTCTTGATAGTTAGCCCAATAAGCACAAAAGAAATAATGAAAAATGCATCCAAACTGTTTCATTCTAAACTTCATATTCATACTGCTGCAAAGGTAACTTGCTACGAAAATTTTTAGTCTGAGAAGGGTGCCGCGAACTGTTTTTAATCTTACAAAGGTGCCGCGGTGGAAAAAGTTTGGGAAACCTTGATATAGTGCAATGTAGAGTTCCAAAATGTTGCTTTCTTTTCAGAATTGCCTGAATTTTAGTTGTAACTGTAGGAGTACAAAGAATGGAATTAGCTAT
This sequence comes from Cheiracanthium punctorium, assembly GCA_038373885.1. Classification (NCBI taxonomy): domain Eukaryota; kingdom Metazoa; phylum Arthropoda; class Arachnida; order Araneae; family Cheiracanthiidae; genus Cheiracanthium; species Cheiracanthium punctorium. Next base: position 72,973 of record JAWZYV010011734.1, read on the forward strand.
TGGCAAAAGTATAGAAAGCAAAGTTATAACTTCTGGCTATTGTTAAAAGATTACAGGTTGGATACCCAGACAGCACATAAGCTTAAATCAAGCTTGACATTTCTTTGAATTTGACGTATTAATACAAGCTTGACTTTAGCTTTAGAAAGTGTGCAGTGATGGTGCCATCTGTGAAAGAGAATGGACATTAATTGTCTAGCGTTTCTCAAATGTGCTGAAAGTTCGTAAAAGTTACGTTTTATTTTATTACGCACAAAATCTCCTTGCAAAACCTGGACATTAGAACACGCAAAGGGAAGGAATGAATGGGATAAGCTCCTCTGAAGTGTAACACGAGGGGAGTTTTAGTTTTATTTACATGCAATTAACATTAGTAATTCCATTAACAAATTAATTAGCCCTAAAAATAAATTTTAATATAATTAACATAATTTAGTTAATATTCTTCACTTTATGGATGGTTCACCATAGAATTAAAAAAAAAGATTCTATATTTTCAAATATGGAAATTCTTCAAAATAAAATACAATTATACTACGAAATTGATTTCAAAATCAGTCGTTTGTCTCTATTTAGGCCAGCAGTATTGCTCATGAGAGTTGCGATATTGAAAGTTTTAAAATGTGTGCTGCTGTTAAGTTTATATTATGTTTATTTCCCTATTAGTAGAGTCTCTAAATCACGCATAACATTATTTTAATTTTGATGCATCCCATGGAAAAATAAAAAAAAAACAAATAACACATCACCCACTTATCAATCTGGCCAGAAAACGGCGTGATGTCACTTCAAACTTTAGTCATAGCTGCACGAAGCTTAGTGGCGGAACGGATAGTGCACTCGCCTCCCAACCCAAAGGTCCTGGGTTCTATTCTAGCCATGGACACTTGATGGAAACAGATTAAATTAAATTGAAATTTCAGCATAGAGGGGAAAATGCGTGGCAAAATAAAATATGTGGGACGAGTTTGCCGATCGGTGCCCCGTGTATTTAGGAAATTTTTTTTTTTGAAAATTTTTTAAGCTTGAAATTAAGCTTGCCATGTCAAGCTTGATTCAAGCTTGAAATGTCAAGCTTAATGCAAGCTGGGCAAGTGTAAAATAGAAAACTTGATTTAAGCTTGCATTAAGCTTACTAGCTTGAAATTTTCAAGCTTAATTCAAGTTTATTGACTTGATAAATCAAGCTTACTGCAAGTTTGCTCATACCTGCCAACTGCTCCGGTTCTTCTGGAGCAACTCCGTAAATATGTTACTACTCTGAACATTCCGTACAGCAAGATATTTTCACTGGAACTTAAAAAAAAAAAAAAAAAAATGTTTATCCTACGAGAAGAAAACAATCCATTGCCATTCGGGTTTAAATGTAGGAGTGACTTCAATACTCATTATTTACTTTATATTAATTACATTGACAATTTTTTTAATGTTTGAAATAAATAAGTTGAATTATATTCCATTTTTGAGTTTAGTGTAAATGTATCTTACAATTTATGATTAATATTTGTATGTTAATTATTGATGCACTATTCAGTTAATGTTAAATTACTTTTATCATGAATAATTAAGTTACAACCTTTTAAAAATTGCATCACGACCTGCTCCCGATGGCCTTCCAAAACTACGGAAATTTTCCGAAGTTGCTCCTGATAAATGTTATTATATGTTGGCAGGTATGTGTAGATATTTTAATATTATGCCTCAAAAAATTTTTGCACAATTTTCACAAAATCTAAAAAGAAGACATTAAAAAAAAATTGACAAAATTTTAAGTTAAATAGCTAACTATTATATTACCTCTAAATATGTTATTTGAAAAAATTCAACATTTGCCAATTGTGTTAACAAATTTCATTCAATTCTGTTAAGCCATTTTTGATTCTATTCTGTTAAGCTATTTTTGAAGAATGGAAAAACTAGCATTTACATGATTTTCAGAAAATCTATGAAAGGTTTAAAACTATTTTGGCAACTAGTTTAAATTAACTTGCCATCTAACATAATTATAAATTTCATTCCATTCTATTGCCACTTTTCAGAAATCGAACAAACATTTACTCAATTTTCACAAAATCTCAAAAATTTTGAAGTTCTTTGATGCCTTTAGTTTGAGTGACTGCCTATAATGATGCCAAATTTTATTTAATTCACTTCAATAGTTTATATGTGATGCACAATTAATTACACATCTACTTATATAATACACTAATGTATGAGGCACCAAAATCAAAGATATTTCTATGCTGCGAAAATTTTAAGAACTATTTGCAGGGCTCGGCCCGAGTCACTTTTCTCACTATTTTTAGAAGTTATCACTATCGGTAACTATTTTAGACAGTTGATCACTTTTGTCACTTTTTACTTCCTTGGAGTATAAGAAAGTAAAAAGTGATCCCGAAAAATTTTGAGGGCTAATTTCGATGAAAAAAACGATTTTGACTATCTCTAAATTTACTTTTAAGAATTTTTTTTGATGCATCTCATCGTAAGCTAGCATGTACGATCATATAAACGCATCTGCAACTCATTTTGATAGCGGCGAGTCTATTTTGGCCAGTTTTTCCATGCCGCCTGTACGTACTTTCGTATGTATGTTTGTATATAACTCGCATATCTCAAAAACTATTCGTCATAGAATGCTGAAACTTTATATTTAGGATTGTTCTAGCATCTAGTTGTGCACCTCCCCTTTTGGTCTCAATCAAATGGATAGTTTATCTACAGGACCGCCCAAAAGATTCGAAATACATTATGCTCTATAGGCTGAAATTCATTAAATTTGCATATCTCAAAAGCTATTGGTCGTAGAATGTTGAAACATTATATTTAGGATTTTTATAACATATAATTGTGCACCTCCCCTTTTGGTTCCATTTGACTGGATAGTTTATCTACAGGACCGCCCAAAAGATTTGAAACACATTATGCTCTATGGGTCGAAATTCATTAAACTTGCATATCTCAAAAACTATTAGGCATAGAATGTTGAAACTTTGCATTTAGGATTGTGGTAACATCTACTTCTGCAACTCCCCTTTAGGTTCCATTCGACTGGTTAGTTTATCTACAGGACTGCCCAAGAGATTCTAAATACATTATGCTCCATGGGCCGAAATTCATTAAAGCGTATTTTAGATGTTTTTGGCTATTTCAAATGACTCAGAAGTGATATATACTGTAAAGAGTTAGAAAATGAATTTCTTCATTAAAAAGTGTCTTTATCATTTATAGTTCTGCTACAGGAACACTCAAAAAATTACCATTACGGTCAATGGCAATTTTAAGGGCACTCATCCATTTCAAGCATAATACCGTCCTACCATATAAGTTAGTTAATGGTCTGACCATGGTGACGTGCCTCCCTCAAGAACTGCGCCAAGAGTCGCCAAGCTTGGCGACTTTTGGTGTACGTGTGTATGCATTTAACTCTCAAATCTCAAAAACTATTAGTCGTAGAATGTTGAAATTTCTTAAATAAGATTGGAGTAACATCTAGCTGTGCATCTCGATTTTTGGTTCCAATGTACTGGAGAGTTTATTTACAGGACCACCGAAAAGAATTTCAATACTTTAAGGTCTATGGACATCTTCAATATTGTATTAATTAAACTGTATAATTATATATAATTAAACTGTAGACAGTCATTGTTTTGTCCATGCCCAAAATCTCTCTGTCTGCCGTCGACTTTGGCGAGTTTTGCTGAAATATCGCCAAATTTGGTGATAGTCATTTGGCCCATGTCCAAAATATTACCATTTTTCATTGTTCTTGGCGAGTTTTGGCGAAATACCACAAAATTTGGCTATAGTCAGTCATTGTTTGATCCATGCTTAAAATCTCGCCATATGCCATGGACCTTGGCGAGGTTCACCGAAATATAGCCAAATTTGGTGCCAAAAATTATTTCGTATTTTTTATAACTCAAAAAATTTAACCTGTAGAATTTTGAACTTTGTAATATCTAACTGATTTCAATATCTTTTTTGACTGCAATCGACTGGGAGTTTTGACTGCAATCGACTGGGAGGCCAAATGACTTTAAATACATTAAGGTGTATGGATGCATTCAATTCAATGAAAGTCTGTGGTCAATGACTACTGTGGCTATCCCCAAAATCTCACAAACTATCTCTAGCTTGTCGGCTTTTCGTGAAATATCGCCAAATAAAGTATCAGAAGGAAACTACGGGTGCTGGAGTTTTACTTATCTTACAACCAGCACGCCGTCTAAACTTAATTCAGATAACTTAGAGAAGGGACTTAAAAATGAGTACGCATTCAAAAACTAGGAAACTTTATTAACTAAGAACAGGTATATTTGCTGTCACAGCAGCACTTGCTTATATACCACGGTTATATATCGCGAGCATGGTTGAGTTGTTTCTGCAGATCCTGACCGACGTCACCACGCGTTAATTCTGCTGTGGCTTTCGCAATCGGCGGCCAGGCAGGAAATTTGCCCGACACTCTGCCACCGCAGTACCCCCTTCCCAGTGGGAACGTTACCGCTTCAGGTCTACTTAGTATACCTGAAATGAACTCTGCGGCCTGATCGGGAAAGTCGTACAGGTGTTGCTGGGACAGGCAAAGCTTTTGTGCTTGATTCCTGTTTCGGCTCAGACAGCTTGCTGCTGAGCAACGGTGGCTGCTGTTCTTGCACAATATACGCTGGTTTCAACCTGTTGATAGAGACGAAAATGGTCCTTGTTATCTTTTTGGACAGTAAAGACCTTTTCTGACCTGTCTAATACCGGGTATGGTCCATCATACGGTGGCTTTAGTGGAGGTTGCACAGCATCATGTCGCACGAAAACATGAGTGCAGCTATGCAAATCTTGCGGAATGAAAGTTCTACTTCGAGTACCATGGTTGCTTGTCTTAGAAGGCGAAACGGCACTCATAACCTCTTTCAGCTGACGGACGAAGTCTGCAGCGTTGACGTCGACGCTGGTGGGTGTGAAAAATTCCCCTGGCAACCGTAAGGGAACGCCATACACCAGTTCCGCAGTAGAAGCCTTGATCGACTCTCGGAACGCAGTGCGCAGTCCAAGCAAAGTTGTAGGAAGGACGTCCGTCCAATGATCGGCGAATCTAGGATCCGTAAGATGGGCTTGAAGAGAAGCCTTCCAGGTCCTATGCCAGTTTTCCACAAGACCATTAGACTGGGGATGATAGGCGGTGGTATGAATGTGTTTTGCACCCAATAATTGTGTAAACGAGTGAAATAGGCGGGACTCAAACTGTCTTCCCTGATCGGAAGTAACTCTACTGGGTACACTGAAACGAACAATCCAGTGTGTGTAAGAATTCCTAGCCACTGTCTCAGCGGAAATATCGGAAACTGGACAAGCTTCAACCCAACGAGTGTACCTATCAATCATTGTTACACAATATGTATAACCACGAGAAGGCGGAAGTGGGCCGACCAGATCGATGTGCACATGGTCAAATCTCCTGTCGGGTACTTCGATTTTACCCGCGGGGCTAGTAATGTGTTTGTGGATTTTAGCTCTTTGACAGGGTATACAAGCACGCGTCCACCGCGTTACATCCGCTTTAATGGAATTCCAGATAAATCGTGCTGTTACTAATTTAATGGATGCTCTGACACCAGGGTGTGCCAGGTTGTGAAGCATCTCAAAAGCAGTTTGCCTGAATTGAGAAGGGATGTAAGGGCTCGCAGTTTTGCCCGATACATCGCACATTAACTGAATATCAGAGTCTGGTAGGGTAATTTTTTTTAGATTTAACCCAGTCTCTGAATTTAGCAAGTTTCGCAATTCAGTATCAGTTTCCTGTGCCCTTGCAATTTCAGCGTAGTTCAAAACGCTAGGCATTTGGATCGCCTCGATTCTAGACAGCATATCAGCGGGTGTGTTCTCTAACCCCTTTACGTACTGTATGTCAGTACTAAACTGTCCAATTAGGTCTAAATGTCTCAATTGACGGGGCGTGCATTTGTCTGGTTTCTGACTAAATGCAAATGTTAGAGGCCTGTGATCTGTGAAAATTACAAAATGGCGACCTTCTAACATGTGTTTAAAATGTTTTATGGCAGAATAGATCGCATAAAGCTCCCGATCAAAAGTGGACCATTTTTGTTGAGCTGCGGAGAGTTTTGCTGAGAAAAATGCAAGGGGCTCGCATTCAAGAGCATTTGAACCTTTTCTGTACTGGTTCAGGGTTGCGCCCACTGCTACGTCGCTTGCGTCACAAAAAAGCAGTAATTGGGCCTCGGGGTCGGGATGTGCCAGCAGCGCAGCATTAGCCAACTGTTGTTTGCAGTGCTTGAATGTTGCTATTTGTGTCTCGTTCCACTCAAGTGCGGTGGATTTTTTGTTTTTAACACCTTTAAGCATTTCATTTAGCGGAGCCTGCATGTGTGCGGCCTGCTTTATGCTACACCTATAATAATTAAGTAAACCCAAGAAACGTTGGAGTTGCTTTACAGTTTGCGGCAACGGATAATCCAGAATAGGTTTGACTTTGTCGGGAAGGGGTCTAATACCACTTTTATTCACCAGATATCCGAGAAAAGGGAGTTCAGGAACTCCAAAAACGCACTTATCTAAATTTATACGAATTCCGTAGTTCGTCAAGCGCTCAAATACCTTTTCGAGGTGCAGTTTGCGTTCCGCCTCGGAACTGCTTGCTATTAGGATATCGTCTAAATATGCGAATGTGAAATCGAGACCTCGCAAGACCTCGTCTATAAACCTCTGGAAAGTTTGTGCCGCATTAGCCAAACCGAAAGGGGTAAATAAAAATTCATACATCCCGAAGGGTGTAGTGATTGCTGTTTTGTGTACGTCGTTTGGGTGGACGGGAATTTGATGATAGGCCCTCACTAAGTCAATTTTTGAAAAAATAATTTTATTATGTAGCTGACTTGAGAAATCCTGAATACCTGTCTGGTACAGTGATTCTGTTAAGAGCTCTATAATCTCCTGTTGGGCGGAATTCTGTACCTGATGCTTTGGGTACTAAATGTAGTGGGCAAGACCAGTTTGACGTACTAGGTCTGCATATACCCTGTTCCAACATGTATTCGAACTCTTTTTTTGCGATTTTTAATTTTAAAGGGTGTAACCTTCGCGGCCTAGCAAAAACAGGTTGCCATTTTGTAATAATTCTGTGAACTGTATTATGTTTAATAACCCTCTTGGAAGGGTATGGGCGAATCACCTCATTGTACTTTTCTAAGATTTCTCTGTATGAGGAGTTACTAGCAATTAAAGTTACACGAGATTTATCAGTCACGGGTTTACCTGTAGTAGTCAAGTTGGTGAGGCTATCACGAAGACGAGCATGCTTTAAGTCTATCAGCAAGCCAAAGTGCTTAAGAAAATCAGCACCTATGATTGGTTTGGTTACATCGGCAATTACAAAGTGCCATGAAAACTTTCTGCGAAAGCTCAAACTTAAAGTGAGAAATTTGACCCCGTACGTTTTGATCGGAGATCCACTAGCCGAATACAAGGTAATATTGCCAGTGGCATTTCTCAACGACGAAAAACTCGATCGTGGCACGACACAAACATCACTACCACTGTCAACTAGGTATGTTAAGTTTGTCATAGGGTCGAACAAAAAGAGGCGGCTTTTGTTGCTGACTTTGAAATCGCATTGCGCCAGGTAATGCGATCTCACTACTCGTTTCCCGATTTTTTAAATGAACAAGGGGATTTGCAACGTTTAGCCGCGCTGCCGAACTTAAAGTGATACCAACATCTATCATGGAATTTCTGTCGGCTGTTTGAGTGTTGTCTACGGGAAGGGCTCCTATGTTGAGAACTCTATCTGTGGCGGGGGCGCGAAAGACGTTCGACTTTCTTGGTTAACTCAGAGATTTGGGTTTGTAGCTGACTAATTTCAGGGGAAACAGTTGCCTTATCAGTTTGCAGTAAGCCGACAGTGCCTGCAGTGGTTTCATGGATTTTGTCTGCCATTATGGCCAATTTCTCCAAAGTATCGTCGGAGATGGACAAAATTGTCTGCATTTGTAATGGTAGACGTTGTAACCACAGAGTTTTAAGACATTTGTCATCAAAACCTGTGCCTCCCAACTGTCTCATTCGCCGGAATAACTGAGACGGCTTATCGTCCCCCAAAACCAGCACTGAAAGTAACGTTTTTAGTCGACGTTGTTCGGAGTCTGAAAAGTCCGTAATTAACCTTTTTTTAAGTGTTTCGTATTTATCACCCTCCGGTGGTTGTAAAACTATGTCGCTAACATATGACAGCACATCTGAATTTAATGCAGATATAATTGAGTAGTACTTGGTATTATCTTGTGTAATACCCGAAACAATAAACTGTGCCTCAATGTTTGCGAACCATAATTCTGGGTGTTTTTCCCAAAAGGGAGGTAGTTTTAAGCCGACCTTATGTGTTTCAGCCACCGCCTGTTCCCCGTCACCTGGCATAGTAGGAAAATTTTGAAATTCAGCTCACCTTCTAAACTTGATCAAACAGCAGGCAGAACCTTTACTAAAAGATGACAGTCCCCGGTAGTTAGCAGAAATCAAACCTCCAGAACATCAGCAGAAATTCACCTTGATAGATTTCAGCAGGTGGCACTTAGTAGTCTTTGCCAGTCTCAGTTGCTTCAAAATGCAGGACGGGGAGTCACCATTTCATTCAGCCGACAAAAACAGACGTACAGCCAGTTCGGCGCTTTTCAAGGAACTTGTAGAAACTTTGTAGAAACGACGGGTCACCACTACGGGTGCTGGAGTTTTACTTATCTTACAACCAGCATGCCGTCTAAACTTAATTCAGATAACTTAGAGCAGGGACTTAAAAATGAGTACGCATTCAAAAACTAGGAAACTTTATTAACTAAGAACAGGTATATTTGCTGTCGCAGCAGCACTTGCTTATATACCACGGTTATATATCGCGAGCACGGTTGAGTTGTTTCTGCAGATCCTGACCAACGTCACCACGCGTTAATTCTGCTGTGGCTTTCGCAATCGGCAGCCAGGCAGGAAATTTGCCCGACACTCTGCCACCGCAAAACCTTTCAAACTGAACTCAGCTTGGCAATATCGAAATATTTGGCTAGAAATCGCTAAATTTACTATTACTGATATTTTATCTCTTTCAAACAAAATAAGTTTAGATGAAGTACGCGGAAAATATTTTTGATTTAATAGACGTGCAAGCAAGTCATGTGTTTTCCACATCAGATTTTTTTAACGTATAAATCAAAGTTCATTCTAACATCTCCAGAAATCGAAACTAAATCCTCTCGCGGATTTAATGCTCTTATGTCTTCTCGTTCTCCTCTCTCTCTCTTTTATTTATTTATTTATTTTAAATCTGGCCTCTCAGAGAAAAGAATATTTCTAAACGGGAGGGTTCCCCCCCCCCCCCCCACACACACACCTCTTGTCAGCCCGTAAATCATATTTTGTTTTGAATGATTCAATTTTCTAGGAACAAATCAATAGTTTATGAAGCCTGCTAAGAAATATAACTTATAGTTTAACGCTTCTTTTAAATTGATAAGTGATTCATGAAGTCAGTTTTTGTAGTCTTATGTGTTTCAGAGTTTCTTGTAAAAAAGTTTTTAACAAATAGTATTGCATGTTAATGTCATAAATGATGCCGTTAACACAATAAATTATGTGTCGAATGGTAAAATTTAAGTCACTATTTAGTCACTTTTCTCACTAGTTTTGTTCCTACGGCTTGGGCTGAGCCCTGTATAAGTAAACATTAAACTAATAACAATACATGTGCAAAAATCCAAATTAACGGCTCAATGATGACGATGGAGCAAGTATATTTGTTACTTTTACTTACATATGTAACGCAGTAGCTAGATTATAAAATAACAATAATGCATATGCAAAAATGCAAGATCTTTTCACAGCTTTAAGAGATCGAATTTACAATACTTGGCACGTTTATCACACATCCAGTGGGTTAAAGCACATTTTAGCCATTTCCTGTTTCTTTTAATTATTGTAAGAATATTAAATAATGCAACCATACTATAAAAACACCAGGTTGCTAACTTTGGCACATTAACACTGGTGTTATTAAACTAGAAAAGTACCCATTAGCGAAACCATGGAACTCATGAATGGAACGGCATCACACTAAACACTAATTTGAGAAAAGCCCACAGCTGCTGCAATTAAGAAGTATTTCTGAAGGAATTCGTACAACAAGTTATCACCCAATACAGTATTTTTATAATCATTTATGAATGTAAATGTCACCAATCATGTCTTTTGATACATTTTGCAATGTTAGTACTTGGCATCACCACCAATGGGCTTTTACGATACATCCAAAATTTCTAGCAACCCTAACCATAATAAATTTAATGACATATACTGCTAAAACAAATAAAAATGATTTTCATTGAAATGAGTCGAATAATTTGGATAACACTGTACTAAGCATAAAAAACAGTAAGGTATGGGCCGGCGAAGCTGGCCGGCCACCTTGGCAGCTAGTTTTAAATAAATTTTCTCAAATCTAATTTAAATTTTCAAAAAAATAACAGCTCAGTTTTTAGTCAGTTTAAGTTACCATCCATCATGGTACAAAATTGTGTTTTATTTGCTTAAATTGTTATTATGTGATGCATGAACAACTGTATGCACATTTCAGATACATTTTCCAAAAATCTCAGAATCTAATAAATTTTTTTTGAAAAATTTGATGAATATAGTTTAAGCTGTATGAGACCATCTAATTATGTCACTAAATTTCATTTCATTCGCTTAAATACTCATTGCATGATGAACAAACATAACTTCATCCATTTTGAATAAAATTTTCACAAAATATCAAAATCTGATCAAAAATTTTTTAAAATTTAACACCTATAGTTTAAGTTGAGAGACTATCTATCATGTCACCAAATTTCATTTTGTTTGCTTAAGTCATTTTTACAAGATGCAGGAAAAAAAAAAAAAAGTGTCATGGACAGAATGATAGAATGACAAACTTTTTTTGATGATTGTACTGGGTCCTCAGGATCTTGAAACGTTAGAAATCTCAAATTTTTGAAGTTCAAATAATGTATTAACAAAAGTCTTAATTTTATTTATACAGATATCAAAAAAGATAAATTTTCCAAAGGTTTTCAGTTCATGCTAACAATGCTTTTTTTCCCCAATTAAATTTGGTTTAATTATGATTAGCTGAAATTCATGTATAATTAAACATGATAAATTAATTATCAATATAATTTAATAGGTAAATACTTCAAAGAATGAGCACACATGGGGCATATTCCACTTTGGAGCACAATCTGATGACTTTGATACCAATCAAGAAACACAGTTTCATTCAAATGCAGTGAGTTTTGTAGCTGGTAAAAAAGAACAATGCTATAAAAATGAAGTAATTAGTTACGTGGAAAAATCTACAAAAGAAGAAAGAAATTTTAGCAAAAAAACTAATTTACTTAAGAAAACTGATAATTTTCAAAATAAAATTGGGTATGGAAATTTCCGAAAAAACTCAGAATACCAAAGAAAATGTGACAATAATGTTGGAAATTTGGAAAATGAAAACCAAATTTCTGTGTTTAGAGTAAACCCCTGGGATAAATTGATTAATCAGCTAAATTTAGAAGTTGATAATAAAAAATATTTAAAAACTGTCTCTGCCAAAGAAATCAATTTAGTAAAACCCATTAAAAATGAATACAGAAAGAACTTAGAAGATATACATGTAAAACAAAGTAGAGATAGGGCAGCATCCAAAATGAACTCATATGAAACAAATCCTGATAAAGGAGGCAAAATAACCAATGGAACTACACAACTTGTGCAGAAAAATGAAATACAATTGCCGAAACATTCTTTAAAGCCTATGTTTATAACAAATATTAATAAAAGGTCTAAATCAGATGATGAATGTGTCAGGAATTTAAAAGGAGCAATACAGGAAACTGAGAAGAAAAAAATAACTCAAATGCAGAAAAACAAACCTCCAAGGTTCAAATTACAAATGATAGAAAATGGCAGTTTAAAATTTAAAATGAACTCTAGAAGCAATTCAACAGTTTCAAACAGTTCAATAGAATCTACATTCCTAAACAATAATAAGGAAATAAAAGCTAAAAGTAATAAATGCTCTTTATATGAAAATACTAATAAGGAAAAGGAAGAGTACAAGAAATACCTAAAAGATTTATTCAGTTCAGATTTCAGTACACCAGTCAATAAAGACACAGCAAGCAAGCGCACAAAAAGAAATTCAGTTAAAAACAAAAGAACAGAGAAAAATATTAAGAGAAAATTCATAACTGATGATGATGACATTTTTTCTATATCTTCTTCAGATTCGGAAAAGGATTCTAAGGTAAGTACTACTGATAAACTTTGATGCTAAATATAATTTTGTGATAGTGATTTAATCATTCTTGACAGATTTCTTTCAGACATTTTTTCCTCTGCTAAATTTCTGGTTTAAAAGACTTTAAAAAAAAATAACACAGTTCATTTTGAATTTAGAATATTTATCAGAAAGCAGTTTTCATTTGGCCTACTGCTGATCAAATCTTTAGTCTCAGTAAATAGGGAAAAAGCATATTGCTATAGAACCTGACAGAGAATGCAAAATCAATTACTTTATTTGTAATAAGAAATTTATCGCTAGTTTTGTGTAATATTAGTTTAACAGGATACATATTTGTTTAAACTAACTCTTGATTTTAAAAGTTGTGTTTACTACTAATTCACACTTTTCCTAGCAATGTATTTGATTTCTATTTATATAAATTTATAAAACATTTGCCTTATGGCAATTTTGAAGCCTGTTTAAAGTACTATAAGCATCCTCTGAAAGTAATTATTGATAGTAGCATGGGCGGTTCATAGAAATGTTTTTAGGGGGAGATGGGGAACTTCAAAAAAAATTTCTAGAAGGGCGCAAATTTCATACTTGCAACAACTAAAGTTCCACTTTTGCTTTTAGGTGCAATTTTTGCTTACATCATAAGACAATATACTAAAACTCTAGGAGGGGCAAGTGCCCTACCTTGACCCCCCTTATGCAGTGGTGTAGTCGAAGGGGGACGCCGTCCGCCTACTTTTTCATTTCAGCCCATACGTCCCCTCACTTTTTATTCTCAGGGGGGACGCTCATTTACAAGGTCTTTTTAAAAATTCTGTGAATAAATTAAAATTTCCGTTTTGTTTGCGCGAGAGCAAGTATATCGGTATAAAAATCAAAAGGAAACTTTTGACTGTTTGAATAGACTTTACAAATGGGATTGTAAGGTTTTCTAACACTTCAGTAGTGAAAACAAATCCATAAGAATAGAACAGATTATAATCTTCCCAAACGTACTCTTAGTAAAAAATGCCTTGCCGAATGGACGAAAAAGTGACAAAAATAGGGGTAGCGAATTGTCACGTACCAAACCAAAAGAAAATCTAGCACTCTGACATCGAATTGCTGCCCCACCATGGCACAGTGGTTATGTTACTGGAAATGGGAGATGGGCCAAGTGTGAAGGTCCCGGGTTCGAGTCCCTTTGTGCGTCCGTCGACCTAACCACTCGGAGTATTCTGTGGTTCTCTCCGAAGCTTTGCGTAAATACGGGTTAGGACCCCTTAGAAAGACCCCCACAGAGGGCACCCCCTCTTGTGTTGTCTTTCTGACTAGGATTTATAGGCGGGCTTCGAGCCAAGCACACAATGCAACAACAATATTGGATTGTTGACAAATGTAAATGGAAAAAATTAAGTAGTTCCCATCGCGCATCCGTAACAGTTCGGAGTTTTCCGTGGTTTTCTCCGAAACTTAGTGTGAATATGGATTAGGACCCCTTAGAAAGACCCCCCCCCCACTTGTGCTGTTCTTCTGACGAGGATTTATAAGAGGGTTCGAACCAAACACACAAATCCGATATACATGCTCGCAACAACAAATTAAGTAGCTTACACGGTTTATCAAATAGACTAAGTTTAGATTATTAACAAGTAATCAATAATTTAACAATGAGTTCATTTTAATTAATTAATAAGCAAATGATGGTTAAATTAGTTTTATTGGTTGTTTAAGGAATAATTGCATTTAATGAATCCGATAAGTTTAGGTTAAATTTCGTCAAAAATGAGCGTCCCCCCACTTTTTTTCGTAGGACGACAACGCTGCCCTTATGGGCACCCATGGATACTAGGGTGATTCCAAAGTATTGTGTGCATGAATGTCATTTTTACAACAAGTTCGATTGATCATAACTAAACAAAAAATTTAGTTAGGTTAATGGGTTTTTCTTTTCTTTACTTTTTTTGTAAACAATATACCGTAATATAGCATTACTCTGTCCTGCCTCCCCCCCAAATGCGACGGAAAGTTGCCAAAAAACAGAGGGGGGGGGGGCACTTACATGGGATTTAAAGGAAATAGTTTTAATATCCCATTAATTTTGTGATTTTTTTTTCATAACTTGGAACAGTATTGCATTATGAAATTTATAGGTATCATTTAATTTCTTTTGTTTGTATGTTTCAAGTGACAAGGGGAGGCTCAGACGTTGGGGTCACCGATTTTGATGAAATGTTGGTGGGTTATAGGTATGCTTGCCAGACGTCCCGGTTTGCAGACAAAATCCCGGTGTCCCGGCCGGTTTACTTCACGTCCCGGTAAAAATTAAATTTGATTATAGATGACCAAAAAAGTCTAAAAATAATTAACTGTGAAGGATTTTTAAGGATAATTACTTGTCATTTGTTTCACTGTACTGTATAAAAAGTGAGAACTATCGAAGAGTGGTGGTGTGCTAATAAGTATTGTTCAAAATTTTATTCCTCATTCAAAGTATTTCTTTTTACTTAGGCAACTTATAAACATGTAAGAAATAAAATGTTTAAATTTATATGCTTGTGTCATTTATTAATACCCCTGGTTCAGGTTCTTAATCAGTAACCATTCATAGCATTGAGAATAAACTATCCTCTAAAACACTCCAAAAACCCGCCAAAAGTGTGTACCCTTGAGGGTAAAATGTAAATGTAGTGTTACGGAGAGGAATCTGGACCGGGGGAGGAGATTTCCCTCCGTGGTGGACTTTCTATGGGATCCTAACCCGTATTTACGCGAAGTTTCGTAGAAAACCCCGGGAAACTCCAAATGGGTAGGTCGGCAGACTCGACCTGGTTTTGAACCAGGCATCTTCTGTCTCCCAGTTGAGAGCGCAAAAGCGTTCAGCCACAGATCGGGCAAATGTACCCTTGAATACCCGTGGGGGGCATTCCAGTGTCCCAGCTGAATATTTCAGAAATCTGGCAAGCCTAGTTATAGGGGACCCATAGTTAAGTAAAATGCTAAAATATTGGTTGCCTTAAATATTGGTTGGTTAAAATATTGTTAAATACTAATTATTTGGCAATTAATTTGTGTTCTCGGTGGCGCCATGGTTCCGTACGGAGACGGAGATCCAAAGGTCCCCTGATCGAATCCAGCTCGGTGTTCTGTATTTTCCATTTTTTTTTCTTTCTCCCTTAAAAATTCATATAATACAGTTTAAAATGATTAAAAAATTGACGTGATTTATTGAAATAACACTATTTCTATGAAATAGAATTGAATAGCCACAAATGAAAGTGACGAAAATGAGAAACGTTATTTATGAATCACATTTCGAAAAATATTTTTCTACTTTTACAGATGAGTACATGAGGAAGGGTGATATTTGTCCTGAAAACATGCAAAACAAACTGTCTGGACATTTGCTTACAACATATGAAATAAATATTTTTGTATTCACGTGGTATTTTCATTTCTGCTTGTGGGAAAAAAAAAATTATCTCAGCTTTCATCAGAAAATTTTATTGATGTCAGAAAATAATGGTGGTGATAGCAGAAAATACATGACTTAAATGAATTTTTATTGCATTTTTCCAGGTTCCTATTTCCCGTTCATTTAGCATATCAATATGGAGAATTGTGTAGCTTTTAATTATTATTATTATTTTTTTTTTTGTTGTTTTTGGGGTGGGGTCAGTGAAATTACACATCACAGGGTTGACAAAGCGTTGTACATTTAGGTGGAATTACTTTTAGAGGTAAGGTGAATTACTTTCATCGTCATACAAGTATTTTGTTATGAATTTCTGGATTATTATTATTATTATTAATTTCGCTATCTACTTCTAGCGAAGTTTGATAAATTTAAAATTAAATGCATTTTACATTCTACATCAAATTATAAATTTTTTAATAAAAAAAATTTCACTTATCGCTTAAATCGAATATTGGATCTCTAATTTTAATTACATGTGTGTAATACGTTTTAGCTGAATGAAAAACTTAAAACAGTAATTGCATCATTCAAAACGAAGAAAGAAGCGAATCCTTATCATTCCTCGCGTCCTAAAAGTATTGCTAAATTATCAACTATATACACAAAAACAACTTTATAACTGCAGTTTTACAAAATAATTCACAATATATAATAATTTTGAACTTTTTAGCGAGAAAAAATCCATAGCACCGACTGGATTCGATCCGGGGACCTTCGGATCTCCGTCTCCGTATGGAACCACGGCGCCACCGAGAACACAAATTAATTGCCAAATAATTAGTATTTAACAATGTGTCAAATGTTTAAATGGAATTTTCTCAAAAATAAGTGAGAGTTGGCAGCCAATATTTTAGCATTTAACTTAACTATGGGTCCCCTATAACCCACCAACATTTCATCAAAATCGGTGACCCCAACGTCTGAGCCTCCCCTTGTGAGTAATAAAAAAACAGATAATAGTTTTGGCAGCATATCATCAATAATTAAAGAGACAGGATTAAGTAAAGAAATTTTTTTGGTTCAATATTTCCAACAAGCAAAAAATTAGATATTCTATGAAACAGTGGCACAATAATCACAGTCATAAATTTGTGTTTAAGTAAATTATCTATTCATATGCAATATTAAGAAAAAGTAAAGCAAACTGAATCAAGATAGGAAGACTCAAAAAATAAAAAATAGTAATAATAATAATTTTACTTTGATTTTCTAACAATCAGTGCTAATTTTTGGACTTAAGAAGTATTGAACTCTATCCCCTCACCCCTTTTCAAAATAGATGGCAGATTACAAGATGGTTAACAAAACTATCAACAACTTTTTAAAATGAGAAATACGACGTGCACTTCTCATGTTAAATGCAGCAGTTTATTTGGCTTGAACGAGTTTTAATAGATGCTTTTGATTACAAAATCCAGTGTTATGTACAAGAGAAAATGGATTAAAAAATAATAATGCTAATTATAATAAAGAAGAAAATAAAATAATTTTAATAATGATTGCACTCAATACAATAAGGTATTCTAGTCTTTTAAAGAACAAGTAAGAGTACTACTGAAAAGGGGAAGTGGGGTGGAAAATGATAGTTTAATTAATAGTTATTTCAGAGACTATTTGCCAGAACTAATAAATGTTTTATATTCAAAGAGGAAAAAAGTATCCTGCATTTCCTCTTCTTTTTTTAAGTAAAAATTTTAAGGCATCTACACATACATATATGTATATACTTTTTTTTTTTTCCCCAATAGAAAAAAAAAGGATCAGGACTCTTATGGGATCTATTTGAAGAATGAAGAAAGAAATAACTTCTTTTCTCATTTTAACATTTTGTTTTCTATAATGTATTTTGTAATAATGCACTGTATGTTACATTACTTAAGAGCTACACAGATGTTTACTTGTAGTATTTTATTTAAATTATTGACTTTAATGATTCCTTTAATTTATGAAAGTTAGATTAGTGTTGGCAGTTTACACATATACATACTAGGTGATTCAAAATAGATGTTAAAGAGATTATCTTTTAAACCCGAAATGATTGAAACATACTTTCAATTAGATAAGTTTGTCAAATAAATAGTAGCTTTCACATACAGCAATTTTTTTTACTATATGAAAGCTACTCTTTATTCGACAGACTTTTCTAACTGAAAGTATTTTTTGATCAGTTACAGTTTAAGATCTATTTTGAATCACACGATATCTATACATTTCTGACAACTTGAAATACTTTGAAATGACTTTCTAGCTTTACAAATTCCCCAGTATGGCTTGAGAAACTATTTTATGTAAGATATAAAAATTTGGAAGAATAGAAAATTTTATCTTTTAGCTGAAAAATTAAAAAACAAAAACAAAAAAAACTTTGTCGGACATGCATATAACAGCAAGTGGTACTATGCTGCCTTTTTACATATATAATCATTCATGCCAACCAGAATAGATTAAAGTGAGTCTACTGTTTTTTTATTTAGGAAAACAATAAACAATATTAGTTTTTCAACTAGGCTAAAATCAGCTGAGGAACATATGTCAGAGGGGTTAAGATTTTTGATTATTTTATTTACTTAAGATTTTAATATGAACTTGGCCAAAGTCATTCAATTATACTATTAGCACTAGTTTTTAATAGAATTTCTTACTTAAGTTTAGCACCTCCAAAGCATTTGTGTAATGCTTTCCTGTCACAACTAATTTAAAATATTTGAATACATTCCAATTTTCAAATTACTGATTTTTATTGTTATTAATTTTACATGACATGAAATAAATAATGTTTGCATGGTTTCACTTTCTGTAAAGTTATAATTTAAGTTCTTAAGAGTACAGTCTCTATCCCCCTCCTAAAAAATGTCATGAAATAGTCAACAACAACTAAAAACTTGCTTGAAATTTCAGCTGTTAACTTTAGTACATTAATTACAGAAATCTGTATTAATATATGAGAAAATGTGTAATTGAGACATAACTGTAAGTCATGCTTGATATCTATTGCCATTGCATGGTTTAAATTTTATTATTTTTGGTAATTTTGGCATATAATCATTTAAAGAAACTGACAAAAATGAAAGTGCACCAAAGATTTTGAGCCTTTAATTTCGATTGTAACAATTAAAATCTCACAGTTAAAATGTTTAGCAATGATCTTTTCTTTTCTTTTTTGCTTCGTTATGTACATTTTCATAAATGATTAATAAAAGTAATCTTTTTATTTATTTAAGGAGGCGATACGTCTTGCCTAAGGACGGATTAACGCAATTTTATGGTCGGTTAGTTGAAATTTGTCTAGTTTATGGAAGTAAAATAGAATTTCTTTTTCCTGTAGCGGAGGAGTAATCGCTCCCCCCCCCTCCCCAATCCCTTTAATCCGTCCGTGGTCTTACCATTAGTTAACTTTTCACGAAGTTACGGTACATATTTTTAGTAAAATCCGCGTAACTGTTAAAAAAAAAAAAAAAAAAAAAAAAAAAAAACTCTGAAAATTTTGGTTTTCTTTTTCTTACGGATTTCTTAACATTAACTCACATTTTAAAAAAGCATTATTCTTTTATTCAGCATAAAATTAAGACGTGTACGTTTTAATAGCTATAAATATCGAAGTATTTATTTATTGGAATTATTATTAATAATTTATTTATTTAAGAAAAGTATATTTAAACTACCATAAATTATTTTACTTCCTTTGCATGTTGAAGACCTAAAGGAATACGACAAGATTTATATTTTAAATACCATTACTAAAAGCTGCACTTTTATACAAGTTTTATTTGTCGTGTAGACCGTCAGTTTGCTTTATTTAAACAAAAATTCCAGTTTAGCATTCATAAAATGTCTGGAAGTTCTCGTTCGGCCGACGACTTTTCCAAAACCAAGCAAATTTTTGGATCCGAAAATGACCACAAACATTTCGTTTTCAATCCACGTTTTCTAATATATTCGATAAATCTGCAATTTTCTCAATAATCCACAATAGAAGTATCAGTTAAGCTGGTACGTGTCCGTGAAAAAAATTTATAGATTCATCAAGTGCGCAAAACAGCAATAAAAACACGTCGCGAGTAACAATAGCTCACCGACAACGGTTTTCCAGTGGCGAAAGGTCTCGATATATAATTATTGTTGTGTAGTAGTTCGCCAAGTACATAATTATGTATCAGATGCCTTTCGAAACATCGAAGATCTAAAATAAGAATTTGCCCCTCTGAACTAAGTTTTGAATTTACCAACTCAGGAAATCAGTAACATTGCACTCTAGCTTACTTTAGTCTCGGCGCAGTGCGAGATGCAGTGAAAACGTACATCCCAGGCGCGCATTACCGTCCTCTTGTTACTCTGCTATGTCCGCTATGTTTTGCTTTAGGTTCGGTAATCACTTTTTTTTTTTTTTTTTTTTTTTTTTTGAAAAAGCGGAAAGGTTTTAAAACATTTTCGGAAAGCGGAGGTCTTCCAAAAAAAACAAAAAAAGCGGAAATCCGCCGAAAAGCGGAAGATTTTCATGCCTGAATTACTGATTTTTATTGTTATTAATTTTACATGACATGAAATAAATAATGTTTGCATGGTTTCACTTTCTGTAAAGTTATAATTTAAGTTCTTAAGAGTACAGTCTCTATCCCCCTCCTAAAAAATGTCATGAAATAGTCAACAACAACTAAAAACTTGCTTGAAATTTCAGCTGTTAACTTTAGTACATTAATTACAGAAATCTGTATTAATATATGAGAAAATGTGTAATTGAGACATAACTGTAAGTCATGCTTGATATCTATTGCCATTGCATGGTTTAAATTTTATTATTTTTGGTAATTTTGGCATATAATCATTTAAAGAAACTGACAAAAATGAAAGTGCACCAAAGATTTTGAGCCTTTAATTTCGATTGTAACAATTAAAATCTCACAGTTAAAATGTTTAGCAAAAATATCATGTCATTCTTGTAGCAACAAATAACTTCTAAAGTAATCTTAATAAAAAAAGCTCTAACAATCAAATGCGATTGTAATTCAGATCCCGTTTTGGTATACACAAATGGTTTATTCAATAAAAACAAATCTTGTTGCTGAAAACTTCTATTTACACATTTTTATAGGGGGGCGGTGCTTGACATTGAAATACCCACCTACCCTTTCTAAGTATCTTTAGCCCTAATTTTAAGACTTAAATGTGCTAGGATTTTTAGAAAAAATTGCTATGCACATAATTGCATAGTCTTCTTCCAATGAGAAGTGCTTACTAAATTAGGAAAAATTCCCCCTTAGTTACAAATGTATGCAGATAATCTTTAAAAAATTTATTAATAAACTAAAAGCTTTTGACTTCAATTTCAAAGTATAAATAAAGTAACTTTAAGAACTTTTAAGATGCTCAAAAAGAAAAAGTTCTAAGAAGTTCACAAAAAAAAGTTGAAGTAGTGTTGTATACATAAATATATTTAACTTTTAATTTAAGAAGGCTGCTTGTGAAATTAGCAGTTGATTTTTACTTGCAATGACAATTTACATTCTAATTTTCTTCAATACAGAACTTATGCCCTTTCCATATGCTTTCTTTTTATAACAAGAAATATTGTTTCTAACAAAGAATGAAAATATCAGTTAGAAATACATTATTGATGGTGAATTATGTGTGTATTGTTTCTACTTTTATAATTTGTAGCTATATTTATTTATACAGTCCCAGATATATAGAAGAATTTTATTTTACAATGCAAACACTAGAATTCCAACTTTTTTCAAGAAAAATTTATATATATAATTTTTTTTTTTTTTTTTTGAGAAACAGTGTATGTTTTGTAGTTCTATAAATTTTGTCTTGTACTTATGTGTATGAACATCGCAAATAAAACTTTACTTGCTTGAAATGCATGATTCTGTTATAACATACACAGACCATAAATGAAGTACAGTGATCTCTTCGCTAAAGCATGCATAGGAACCCCGAGAAAAACACACATTTAAAAAAAAAAAAAAAAAAAAAAAAAAAAAATAACAACAAAAACAGAGCATAAAAGGGAAATATCAATACATTGAGTATATCATGTTGTTAATACTATGTAGACACTAAAAAATGTGAACATAATTTTTTTCTTTTTAATGAATTATGCTACTTTAAGTGAAAACCAATAAAAGAGTATTAATTACACACCCAAATTTGGTTTAGACCTATTACTACTTTTTCACAAAATAATTTAAAATCATATATTGATAAAAGGTAAAATTCTTGCAAAAAGCAACACCTGTTTAGTTGAAAAATCTACTTTTTGAACTGAGAACATCTCTTTTTCAATGCACATAAGTGAGAGGTACTTTCTTAAAGCAGTGCATAAATGAATGAGAATTATCATTATTTTCCTATGTTGCCAGTTGGGACTGGAGAGAAAACACCCATAAGTGGAAAAATGTGAATTAAAAAGCACATATATAAATGAATTACTGAAAATTCTGCGAATCAAGTATACAAGTTGAAATTTACTTCACATAGTTTTATTTCTTCAATAAACATGTTTTGAAACCAATAGTGATATTCAAACTTTAATTAGGAAGACAAATAAAATATGAGTTTTAGCACTATGTTGATACACTATCTAAATTCCCAAGCATTAACATCTGCTATTAAAATAGTTTTATGTCACACTTTCATAAATAATTGTAATATAAAGGGCTCTTATGTGAATTGTAAAATTCTGTCAGGTGACACCATTTCATGTCAGCCAAAATATTGCAGATGTACCACATTAATTTAAATGCTTACAGTCAAATTTGCTTAAAGACAAATATTTTCCATACACATTTTGTTAACATGACTAGAATCTCACAGTTTGATGTGTGCATAGAAGAAAGGGAGAAATAATAAAACAATCTATTTTTTGAAATAACACAAAAATGTGTATTATAGTAGAAATATATAAATACTAGAAAAGTAAATGCTATTCTGTCAGAAAAATTTCCCGTTTTCCACAAAAATAAATAAAATGTACAAATTTTAATCTATTACACTTGTAATCAGTTACCATCAGGGTAGCCAAATGTCTCTGATTTTAAGGGACAGTCCCTTATTTTATGATTTTGCCCAGCATCCCAGGTAACTTCAAAACAGGATGGCAAAAGTCTCATATTTTGCTAAAATGACAATTTTCCTACTTGACAGTGATCAAAACCTGTCAAACCTTCCCTTATTTTTAGTGTTTTTATCTGACAACCCTGTTACCATTTGCACATTAGTAATTTTTTCCCAGCTGCCAGTAGATGCTCGTTTTTTACTTGAACAAAAATGCTCTTATAAAAAAGAAAATATTCATCTTTATTGAAATTTTTTTTTGCTGGATAACCTTATATTCTTTTGAAAATCAATGGCTTAATTTACAGGAAGGGCACAAAGCCAATTCAAGAATATATAGCAATATGGAGTTGCAAATTTGTTCTTTACACATAATAATACAGTAAAACCTGTGTTGAACGACCCCCTGGTCTTGTCGACCATGTCTTAGCGGTCCCGAGTACAATATAATTATAAATAATGGTTTATTTCCCTTATTGAACGACCACCTGCCTGACGCGACCAACGACCGCTCTGTATAAGAAACAAATTTATTTAAAATCCTATTTCGACGACCGCGAATTCTTTAAAAAATTCTTTTTTCCCCATCAGTGACGGAATCTGAAAATAAGAATGAACAAACTGATTGCAGTTGAAAATATATTATCATGTGGTGAAGACACATCACAAAAAACTGCAATCACTTTCAATGAAGCAAAAGAGTGTTTTAACACCTTGCTTAATTATTCCGTGCAGGTGGGGGGTGATGAACTATTTAAACATCCGACATGTGTACAGAAGAGATTAAACAATTATCCCAAAATGTAGCTGTTAAACAATCTGTTATATTTTTAAAAATAATAAAGTACCTACGATGTAAAGCAAAAAAAAATTTTTCCAATTTAAATATATTGTAATTTCATTTATTAAAATATATATAAATCTCACTGTCTTTCTCTACATATTATAAAAAAGTAAGCACACACAGGCTTTTTATTATATTATATTTTACATAGAAGCCTTTTCAGTGATGATCAGGTAATTATCAAATAAATTCCAATTCTATTGATAAAATTAAGTACGCTTAAATTTTTGTCAAAATGTATCGTATTACCTGAATTCAAAGACCGACCCTCCTTAAGACCACATTTTCTTGGTCCCAGTGATGGTCTTTAAAAGCAGGTTTCACTGTATTAGTCAAATTTCCAACAATGATTTACACCAATATTAGCATCAAATAATTTTGTAAGAATTGTCATAATTTTTGAAATTGTATTTCATTATAATGATGAAATTTGTATAGATCATACATAGTATTTATTAAACCTGGTTAGGAAATTAACTGTGACCACTTGAAAACTAATTACTGACTGGTTGATGATAACATACATAACCTCATGTTGGTATATGATTTCAAGTTCCCTCGAAATATGTTATACATACTAGAAATTTGTCCAGTAAAATCTTAAAGATTTTGTATGTATACAAAAACAACGAGTAATCAAAACTTTGTGTATGAAGAGAAAATTTGTTATAAATAGGAAGTTCCACCTTGCCACAAATAAGTTACTATATGCACACTTTTGTTTTTGGCATATTCACTTTGTTGAATAATTCAAATCATTTTTTTTGCAGCAAAATACAATGAATGATAAATATTTTAAAAGTTCTTTTAAATTTCACCCAGCCATACTTTAATTATATGACTTGTGTAGAGTTCACTAAAATAAATGCAACATGTCAGCAAACACAGCATAAGGATTCAACATAAACTATTTTATAAATTTTTATTTTACAATTTTAAAATTGCTTTGGTACATATATATACACAATAAGTAAATAGATAATGTCAATATAAGAAGAAATTTTACACATACAGTGAAAGACTATTTCTTTGATGAGCAGAAACCTGAGAAACCCATTATGGCTGCCATGTCAGGATCAACATCAGAATCAAAATTATCAGCTGCCTTTCTTTTCTTTTCTTTGCGTTTTTCTCTACGATATTCCTTCAATTTTTCCTCCTACATGTTAAATGAAAATTTCTGTACACCATTTTTGTTTTATATTATAATAATACAAAAATTGAAGATATTGTATGCTTCTCTCCTCTCCCTTTCAACCATAACAATACACATTTTTATTAATTTGACAAAATTTAAAAACAGTGAATGAATTGCAAATCATCGAAAAATGACTTAATACTAAAAAGAAAATTTAAACTTGAAGCCAGGTATGGGCAACCATTGGAAAGTTGCAGGCCAAACTTTGGGATGTTAACGAAGTTACGGGCCATATAATTGGGATTTATATGGGTTTTCGATATGTTCTGCAGGCCGGATCAAAAGCCAAGGCGGCCCCCCGAGCCAGAGGTTGCCCACATGTGCTTTAAGCCATTACTTAAAAAAAATTGACTGTACTTTATTACACTTTATTTAAGAAATCCTAACTAATATTATAAATGCGAAAGTGAGTTTGTATGTTTGTTTGTTTGTTTGTTTGTTTATGATGCTATCACGCCTAAACCGCTGAATCGATTAGGATGCATTTTGGTTTAGATATAGATGGGACCCTGGAGATGGTTATAGGCTACTTAGAATTTTAGATTTTTAATTATTAATTAAAAACCGTTTTTACGTTGCCATGCTTGGCGAGTTTTGCCCGTATCATATGATCCATGTTTTCAGCTAACAAGAATGCTATTACTTCAATAAGAAGCACGTGCATCTGAAAAACATTAAATAATACGGAAATTATGCCAGTTTTATGCCAAATATATCTATCTCTAATAATAAAAATGAATGTCCTCCAGACAAATCTACAGAAAGCAGATCTTTGAAAATTTGAGCATGCCTGGACGCATGACTTCGGTAAAGTGTACCTGAGGCTCGGAAATTTTAATTACTTTTTTAACTATTAATTAAAAACCGTTTTATCACCCGCACAAAATGATTTATGCTTTTGAAATAAAGCAGAAATTCTATTTGCAAAATCACATGCATTTGGAAAACATAAATAAGT
Source organism: Cheiracanthium punctorium (assembly GCA_038373885.1). Lineage (NCBI taxonomy): Eukaryota > Metazoa > Arthropoda > Arachnida > Araneae > Cheiracanthiidae > Cheiracanthium > Cheiracanthium punctorium. The sequence continues at coordinate 98,814 of JAWZYV010011734.1, forward strand.
ATGGAAATTATGTTGATTTTACGCCAAATCAAAAAAACTGTACTTACGTATTATCCCGACGATCCGCCAAAACGAGCGATTTTTTGCCGAGATAAATGCCGGGCACATGAAATTATTAATAGTTTTGAATACGTTTGGCAACTCATTTGACGAAAAAACAGTTTGGCGGGAATGACCGTCCAGATAATAGGTAAGTACCAAGAAAAGTCCAGATATGTTTCTTAAAGTTCGTAAATTTCCAAATCCTACAAATAATATAAATGTGTACGTTTATGTGTTTCGATGTTTTTGTCTGAATCACACAAAAATGGTTGGAAAAATTTGTAATGAAGATAGCTTATGCCCTGGATTAACATACAGGCAACCTTTCAAGCATATAGCATAAATAATTCTTTTACAAAGACACTCAAAATAATGCTAATGCATTGCACTCTATGGAAATTTTGTAGCTACTAAACCGATTTTAAAACTTTCTTCACTGATTGAAATTCCTAGGCCTATATGGTCCTAAGCCTATATGGTCCTATGCGTATAGGGTCCTATGCGTATATGGAGAATAACTGTGTGCGGAATTTTCTAAGGTATCCTAGGCCGTATTTTCGTGAGGTTTTTGAAAAAAAACACGGAAAACTGCGAGCGGCTAGGTCGACAGGCGCGACCGGGGTTTGAACCTGGCACCTCCCACCTTCAAGTTTTGAGAGCAGAACCTCTTAGACACTGGGGGACCCTGAGTGTTATAGGCTACCTTTTATGCATATATCACAAATAGTTCTTTTACAGGGATACTCACAAGAATTACATTACACTCTATGTGTATCTCTGTAAGTACTGAACCGATTCCAAAACTTTTTTCACTGATAGTAAGCTGCACTATTCTTGAGTATTATAGGCTAAAATTCATGCATGTAGCGCAAATAGTTCCTTTACAGGAACACTCAAAATAATTCTAATACATTACGCTCTATGGGTATCTCTGTAACTATAGAACCAACCGATTATAAAACTTTTTCGCTAATAGAAAGCTGCACTATTCCTGATTAACATAGGCTAAAATTCATGCATATAGCATAAATATTTCTTTTACAAGAACACTCAAAACAGTTCGCAAATACTGTCATTACTGTCTCTATTCGCCAAATGCCTGAAAAAAATCTAAATTTAGTATACTCTCTTATTTTAACTGAAGTATACTACCATGCATTATTCTTCATTTAAAATAAGTAAAAAGCAAATAATATTTAAATGCAGTTTCTTTAGTCGCAAACATATTTGTTATTCACACATGCTTCGTTTCTCTCGGGACCTAATTCTAAAGCCGACGCGGACGAAGTCGCGGGTACAGCGCGGGTAGGCGCTAGTAATTAATAAAAGCCTAAAGATAACCACTGCGTTTAAAAAAAAAAAAAGATCACATTTATATTAGATTCTACCATTCTGAGCACATTTATTATCAGCTTCCTAATAGAGAAGCTGAATATTGATAGTCCCTTCTATATGCACTCCTTACTGTCATAAAAAAATATTGTGTTGTGGGGGAAGAATCTACATTAGCTCTGAGATACATTACTTGTGAAATATCCCATTAATATAAAATAGATTGAATTGTAGTGCGAGTCTACTGAATAGCTACAATTCCTTAACCCGTTGAGGACCAGCACCCGGGTACAATCATAGGACTAAACGCTCTGAAACTGAGTGTTGTGATAGGCTCATGAATTTTTAACAGCTAAGCCAAATTTTACAAAAAAGATCATGTAATACGAAAACCATTACCTTTTGGCACCATCTAGTAATATTGAAAAATTCAAAAAGATCAGTCCATTTTCAAATTGCGCGTATGCGATGTTTATTTGATAAGAGTGGTGATATTGTTGTGTCGCACATATGGGATGCTAGTCATGAATGGGTTAAAATTATGACACTAAAATCTCCAGAAATTATAATTAAAATTAGAGTAAGATTTACCAGATTTTCAGAAGTTTTTAAATCAAGCATATAATGGCATCCTTTTTAACATTTGAAGAGTGTCTCCATATGGTATTAAAATAAAACACTAAAAATGATGGTATTGTATTTTGGCAAGAAGTTTTTGCTTTTTTGCCTATGTGTGCGTAGTCAATGAAGACATCTTTGTTAATAAAAGATGGACATCGTGTGCAAATGAAACATATGGACATTTTTTATTATTGTTATAAAAGTGTTTCTTATGAAGTTTTTTTTATTTATTCATCATATGATATAGCCATTCAGGAGGAAACTTGTCAAAATTATCTTTAAAATACTAATTAATTAATTGAATTAACCAAGTTAAATGAAAACTTTCTTAAACAGAGTGGAATTCTCCTTCCCTTATGCTCTTTTATCATAACTTTATTAGTTTGAAATAATGTAACTTTAGAATACTTTAATTATATCGTAATACAGAAAGCATATGAATGTCTAATATTTTGTCATAACAGTTCTTTGGCTCATTTTACTTTCGAAAATCATTAACAAAAAGGTAACATGAAACAGATGCCAGGAGCATACGAAAAATAATGCTTGTATCAATAGTACAAATTTAATTTTAAAAGGGTAAAGATGCAAAATATGAGAATAAAATTTAAAACATAGCCAATTTAAGAGCAAATTATGGATAAGTGCAAAATGTTGTCAATTAATAGTACTTTGTTTTATATTAGCTTTGACTGGTTATAAATAAGATTTTTAAAGCTAGGCATATATTATTTGCTAAACAGTTATAGTATTGTGAATATTACTTCAGAAGTCAAATATATTTCAAACAATAAGAATATAATTGTTATTCATATACAAACCTCATCTTTGAGTTCTTTTAATCGCTGCTCAAAATCATACTCTTTTTGCTTTTCTTCTCTTTTTCTTTTATTCATTTCCATTCTTTGTTTCACCTGGTCAAGAGTTGACCTTTCTACTCTCATGGACATTCCTAAATTTCTTTGATCTAAAGAGTGTTTTCAGTGCATTTGTGTGTTATTATATCATAGAAATGTAAAACAGAAAAAATATCTTTTAAACAATTTTTTTACTGCTTTAAAATGTATTTGAAGAATATTGCAGGTTTCATTGACAAATTTCAGGTTTATGTATGTTTGAACATTGAAAAATTTTTTTGAGTTTCATCTCTAGGCGAGAAATGTGAGGGTTTGACTACGCTAGCTCAAATTTGCTCAGTACAGTTAACTCCGATTATAGTGAACCTCTGAGAACCAGCAAATTTTGTCCACTATATCCGAAGTTCACTAAAACCGATGTTTCCCCATATTGAACAATAAAACTTAATACAAAACTAGAAAATAGTATTTTATACAGATGCTGAATGTTTATTAAGTAAATCCAACATAACTGAGTGCAGAAATAATTATTACGTAATCATAAATGTATCATAATCATAATCATAATAAACATATTTTATACAGATACTGAATGTGTATTAAGTAAATCAAACACAACTGTTTGGATTTATGGTTACAGAAATATTTATCACGTAAAGCAAACATAATTAAGCACATTTACGGAAATAATGTACACTCCATTCAGTTGGCAAAAAGAGCTGCCAATTTTAACATGTCATATTGCATTGGGAATGGAAATGAGATTGTCTAAGGTCAAAAGCAAAATTTCTGCTTCTAGTTCACTTTCAAAAGTACCCTGCTTTTGTGAGTGAATGCTCTTTCAGAGTCTCAATCAAAGCTGATTGTTAAGTCAGCATTAATAAAAGTTCAATCATCATTTTTAGGTTCTGTTATAACAGACTAATATGTTATCTGAAAGCAGTGGCGGATACAGAAATTTTTTTTGGGAGGGGCTAAATTTTTTAAAAAGCTTATTTCAACCAATTAAAATGTACTATAAATCAAAATTTTAGTCTAAACCAATGTGTTAGGCTTTTGGGAGGGGCTAAGTAATAAAATATAATCATTTTAGCTATTTAAAGTGTATAATATAACAGAATGTTACCCTTGAGCAATCTCTTTTGGGGGGGGGGGCTGAAGCCCCCTAGCCCCTCCTCTGGATCCGCTACTGTCTGAAAGTATGTTTTTGGAAATATTTCCTATTTTGGAAGATTAGAATGCATTACAACAACACCCCCCCCTCTGATTAGCATAAGTGTGTCCGCCTAGACAATGGTAATTCACTATTTCGGAACAAGTACTTGGTAATCTCTTTCTCTCTACTCGAACACTAAAGATCCACTTTTTGTGAGAATAGAACATCACCTCTGCTGTCTGAATTTTTTAAGTTCACTATAACTGAAGTCATGGTTCACTAAAACCGAAGAATGTTATGAACATTTCTAATGTAGGTAAATCATGACTAATGAAATGTGTTCACTACAGCCGAAAGTTTTCTTTATTCAGGGTTGACTGTATATGAAAGTATTTCTACTATATAAAAGAAACATCTTAAGAGAATCAAAGATTCACTTGATTCATATGACAAGCAATCACTGCCACTAACAATACTGATGAAAAAAGAAAATGGTAAGAACTTATAAGTAATTTAAACTGTATTCATTAATATTTTTTATAATAACATTTCTAAATAATAACTATAATATTCATTACATTTTTAATTAATAAAAAAATATGTAATATTTGGTATTGAATTAGAAAATGCCAAAATGAATCTGCAAGCTTATTTAGGGCTACATTGATACTTGCTTTGAACCAGACTTTGTTCCGATTACAATCGGCTGTAATCCATTACTAAAGTAAGAGTTTATAAATTTTACAGATATGCTATGATAAAATAGCATTATTCTTGAAATCTTTTAATATTTGATTTCATTTAGATCAAGATTACTGCTATTTTACTAAATTAACATTCACTAGTCATAATCTTTTTAGAAATTGTTGTAATTGTAATCCGTATCATATTTGTTGTAATCGATTACAGTTGGTTGTATAACCAAATAAGTCTGTTTTTAACCCCATGAGTTTGTACTCCCCTGGTACAGCAGATATCCGTTTCAAACTTTTGGGAAGTAATTAAAGCAAAAATGAATTAAACTTGTTGTCTACCAGTGGTCAATTCCACCATAAAGCATTAATTTTTTTTTTCTCAGTGTGAATAAAGTTCTTATGTCAAAGAGTATGTTTCACCATTCCATATACAGTGGAACATACTAAAGTGACCACCTTGGCTAAGAGACCATCAGTCTTTAGTGACCACTTTTGTACAATTTCACTTTACAACCACCACACTTTTCTGTGAAGACGGTGTTTTTTGTAAAAGTTCTATCATATTTTGCTAAATGCAAAGGCAGGTCCAGCGAGTGGATCATAGGGTCATCTCCCTCCACCGACCTTGGACTTACCACTTTCAGTTTGCATTTTGAACAATTTAGGCTAATCTAAAGAGTGTAGTGGCCTCCTACAAAAATTAAGCCTGGAGCCTAAAAGCCCATTATGTTTGGAGTTTTAAAATCTTAAACTGCCGAGTGATTGAACTCTACTTGCTGAGGCATACAACTGGCCATGTATAAAAACTTGCTGTGTTAATAAATTTGCCCTTTTTTCAAATGATTGCTCTCAAGATTTATTTACTGTCATTGCAAATGCAGGCATATTTGGAAATTGAGTTTCTTGAAAAGATATGGTAAAATAGTACCAGACAATTTTTTGCATGGAATTAAAATTCTTTTATTGCCTGCGGTTCCAGTTCAAACCTCGCTATCAATGGCATTATGTATAAACTTTATGCGCATTTGTGTTCCATTGACTAATGCTTCCTTTGTATTTAAGTTTCTGATTAGTATAATGATGCAATTAACTTTCAATACTAACTTATGTAGTGGCAAACTATATTATTTTTCAGTTAGCAGGTGAAAACCCCACTAACTCTTTTTTCTGGGAAACATTTAAGACTACTTCTGAAACACTGTCGCTCACATCAAAAAAGCTGGAAATTTTAATCCGTATACAAAATAGTATTTAGATACAGAATTCAATATATACAAAAATATCAATATAACAAAAAGAAATTTGTACGCTTATTGGTTACATAATGAGGAATTGGAGAAAACATATGGAATTAAATTAAAATATGAAATTAAATTAAACTTCCAAAATATGGAAAGGGATAAACAACTAAGTACTGGAAATTGCTTTAGGTTTGTTAACATTTGGCACAGATCATAATTATTTGGCAATTTTTCACTTGCTCCCGGCTAACCGAAAACCATTCATAGTCAAAGAATTTAAAAACTCTACTGGATACTTATTGATTTCATTGCCATCTTAGCAAATTCATCAGATATTTGATTAAGTCAGCATTAATAAAAGTTCAATCATCATTTTTAGGTTCTGTTATAACAGACTAATATGTTATCTGAAAGTATGTTTTTGGAAATATTTCCTATTTTCATTCCCTATTAATTGCTGAAGTAATAGGGTTTTTCAGGGCTGCTTCAACAATATTTTTGGAGAAAATTTGCTGTAGCATACTGCGTGGGAGATTATGTAGAAATTGTCGAATTGGTGTGTTTCTGTGGAGCGTCTCTTTGATTGCAACCTGCTCTGTTCGGTTCATTTTTCCACAGCTTAAAACATGGAATTTACAACACTTTGCGCACTTATTGACCGTCTCAAAAAAGTCATCAAGCACAGGTCTAAAGCACATTTTAGTCATTGGCATTCCACTAAACCGGGGAATAATTCCCCTTTTTGCAAATTTTTTTGTAATACTATAACCCTATAGTACTGCTGAAACTTAAGAGTTGTTATTTCAAAATTGATACAACAATGGAGCCATTGCCCAACTTGGTGCGAAATACTGCGTGCCAAATCACTTTTCTAATTTTTTAATGGTGCATTAGCATATTACACAAAAATTTTAACATTTGCACGACTACATCCATATGAACTTTAACTGTGCTGAATTTCAAGTTCATGCGTTCATGCAATGTGCTGCAAAAGGGACACAAAGTCGTTCTTTAGTGTATTTATATATACATAGATGCTTTCAATTAACCGTGTAATCACCACTGAAATCTTTCCCCTTAACTACTTGATTTATTAGCAAATGAGTGAAATATTTTTTAAGTTGTGGACCACACATTCAACTTAAAAGTGTTAATAATCATGTTAGGGATTGATGGGATAGACTAATCGAAATAAGTATTGTTACTTACGTTTCTTTCCATTTATATGATCCAAAAAGTTTATAGAGTCCTTAACCACACAGTCACAAACATTGCAGTAATAGCTATAAAATATTAATTTAGTAAATGCATATGCAATTAATTCTCAAAATACAAAACTATATCTTAAAACATATACACCTAAATTTTAAATGGCATGCACAATATCAGGTTACTTGATGATCCATTTAAATTACAACAGTTCCAAAATCAAGCATTACCAGGATTCTCACTCTAGTCAGAGAACATAATTTAAGGGCTTTTTAAGACTAGTAAATTGTCCCACAACTTTATTATTCAGAAATAAGCTCTGGAATAATTGTTGAAATATCACCCTAATAATTACTTTTAGCAAATAATAGTAATAAAACTAACAAGGAGGCATGGCTTGATTTTATTGATATTTAGCATAATAGTGGTATATCATGTGAACATGCTATGTGTAAAATACTAAGATTCAATGCTCAAATTTAATCATTTAATCAAGAAAAATGAATATTTATTTTCAAGCACACTTCACTGAAACTTAATGTAAGTTGCATGTAAATTCACTTGACATCATGCTGTAATTTGCAAGGCTGTGGACTCTTACTCTGACAATGTGGGCTCAAATCTTTAACTGTTTAAGCATTAAAAAAAAAAAAAAAAAAATCCGCTCTTTCCTTTAAATACATAAATACTGACAGTTAAAAAAAAAGCTGTTCCTGTGGCATTATGAACAGGTGAAATTTAGAGGGGGGGGGGGGGGGAATGACTAGCCTACGATTGTGACAAAAAGAAATGTATCTTAAATAAAGATTGAATTTAGTGGTGTTAAAAATGTATTTTATTGAATGCGTAAAATTTTGATTCCAATGTAAATACAAAGTTTAAATGATTAAAATCAATACATAGGTAGTAAAAAAGTTTAATAAATAAGTAAATTATTTACTTTTTATATAAATGAATTAATTATCAGTATTGATATATTAAAAAAAATGGGGGGAAAAATGATTGCACAGCATGAGATTTGAAATTTCAATGCCAGAGTAAGAATCTACAGCCTTGACAACTACACCATGGTGATTGAATGTGACTGTGTGCAACTTACATTTAAATGTCTAGTTTCAGGTGAGTTTTAGTGAAATAGTTTGATAATAAATATAAATTTTTCTTAACTATATTTGAGTATTGTATCCTAGTATTTTACACATAGCATATTAACATGGTATATTATCATTATAAAAAGATCATTAAAATCTGTTTTCCTGAAGCCATGCCTCCTCCTTATAAGTAATTCTGAATTATTTCATAAATATTTCATTTTGCTATTAACATTATAAATAAAAAAGATAAAAAATCGTATATTTTAAGTATTCAAGTCAAGATACATCCTTAAAATCCTATAATTTTTTTTCTTTCTTTTTATTTTAAGTATTTAAAGGGAAAATATCTTAAAGAAAATGACATTACTAACATGAACATCAGCAAAAAAAAAAAAAAAAAAAAAAAGGGAAAGGGGGATTAAAAAATTTTTTTTTTTTTTTTTTGCTACAGATGTTAACAACGCAAACTATAAAGAAGTTATAAAATGGTAATCCCTGCTTTTGACTCCAAGCATTTTCAACGATTTATTATAATCAATTTTGTTCAGTTCTAATTTCTGTTCCTTAGATGAATACCAAAAACTATTTGATTGAAAAACATATTTTAAGTCTCAAGAACACTCAGTTTTGTGGGATAATGAAACTACTTCATGTGATGATTTCTGTTAATGGGCTGTTAGAAGAGAAATGGGTCATATTTAAAAGTTTTCTACAAAAATTAAAGGCCTTTCACGGCCTGAAAACCGATTCTGAAATTCAAGGTTTTTTTTTAAGATGCATGGGAGCCATGATTACAAGATCAATATAATTACAGTAAAACTTAACCTGAGATTAAAATTTCGGTTAGCAGAAATTGTGTATAAAAATTAGTTGCACTCACAAATTTGGCATCTTTTAAAATAAAAAAAACAATAGAACACTTTTTTTTAAATGGTAAAAATAAACATAAATGTTATATTTCACAGCTCAGCAATTTAAAAAGGAAATTGACTACTTACAAGGAGAAGGCATGACCTAGTAATTCACGATTATGTTCGTGCTCATGAGATATTTCTCCTTTATTGAACATACTTCTTGTAAACAGATTTTAAAAAGTTATTCATGAGAGGAATAAACTAATTATTATTATTACATAAACTTGAATATAAAGAATTAGAAAGTGCACTAAGAGTTTGCTATTATATTTGTCTTTAATTTGCACAAATGACAAAATTCACGATTTTCTATCAATGAAGTAATTGGCTTTTATTTATCTATTAGCTGAAATTTCAGGCTCAGGTTTTGACTTAAATAATATCAGTCGGGCTCGGATCAGAAGTCCCCGGGCTCAGGCTTTAAAAAATAAGCCCAAATTCATGTCTAGTGTACACAGCTTAAATACTGTTTTAAAGAAAAACAGATTGAACAATCATAACATGATGTGTAGTTATCGTAGCATCGTAGTTAGAGTAGTTAAGTTTGTGGGTTTGAGACCCGAGAGTATTAAAGTAATTTTTGTCTTGCTCTCATTCATTTTATAGGATATTTAGTTAATAAAATTAATTTTACCATTGATCATTTGCAATGTCAAGCGCTTCGGTTTGGTAATGTAACCCTGAGTTTGACATCACAATATTATGGTACCACGGCTATTTTTTTGTAATCTATAATGGAACCAGTCCTTTTTGACAGCAATATTTTACAATAGCAATATTTTGATTGCATTTTTTATAATGTATTTGATATAATATTTTGTTTTACTTTGACATAATTTTTATTAGTATTGACATGTAAATATATAAATTCACATCTTTATCAGTTTTCCATATGGTGTCAATGTATGTTATATTCTTTAATCTTATTTTTCATTGTTGAATTATTATTTTTTATTTCCTTTTTTACAATTTTTCTTCTCAAGCAGAGCATTTTATTATGATAACACAGTCGAATCCTATTTTAGCGAAGTCCATAACAGCAAATGTCTCACTATAGCGAAGACTTTGGTAATATCAAAATCAAATTACAATATTGAGATACAATATCAGTATAATGAAATTTCATTAGAGCAAAATGATCTCTCTGGTCCCTAGGAATTCATTAAAATGGGATTTGACTGTATTTCATTTTCAGCATTCATATAACCCTCATAACTATTATCTATTTTATGTGCTTAAGTATACAAACTGGCCTACATATATATTGCATCCAGCTACTGGGTAATTTCTAAGAGGCTTAAGCATTTAGTTTGCTTTCAAACAAGATCTATGAGGGTATTTTCTTCCCTGTATGAGTAGAATTTTTTTTTCTTTTAATGTGTTAAAATGTATTTTCTTTATGTTGTGTAAAAATTTTGAAACTTTTTTTTTAAAAGGATTTATAGTATTTAATTTTATGCAAATTTTGATTTTATGTCTTAGGATTCAACATCTTATTCATTTAACTTGGCACACAGCTGTATATCATAACTTTTATTTGGTTATCCATTGATTTTTTTTTTTTTTCAATCACAGTTTCATTATGTCTGATAACAATAAATCAATGGTTTCCTTTATGTCACCCAATGAATCTTACGATAGTGATCCTGCTAATATTGATTTCTTTCTCTCACAAAATTAAGATTTGCATAGAATTAATAAATGGCTTGACTCCAAGTCAATTTTATAGCTTAAACCAAAACTAGCTGGAGCTGCCAGATCTTCTTACATCCAATCGCATGATTTACAAAAAGAAACTTCATTGGAGAAAGTTGTTCAAATATCTTAGGACTTCTTTAAATGTGACTCCTCCTCTTCTATAAATGACCCCAAAATTTGAAGCTACAGCCTGGTGAGACTGTACAGAACCTCACACATTGCTTGAAGATGTTCAATCTGCTTACCCAAAGATTGCAAACACAGCTGCTTTAGACAATTTAAAGTTTGTCCATTTTTTTAACGTGCTACCTGCTCAAATTATAAACAAAATTCTAATGCTAGATATTAAAGAACTTGAACTTGCAATCTCCAAGGCGCACCATTACATTTCTCTTTCTACAACTAAATCCTCATCTTCCAGTAAAGATGAGTCCCTTTTTACTTGTCCAAAGTAGAATTTTTGAAGACATCTTTGTGCAGTCTTGCTAGTGCCAGTAGTTCTAACAAATATTCTTTTTCTTCTCATTCTAATGTTGGTAGCAACAGCAATTCCAAAACAATTGATCTCAATCTTTCCAAAGTCAATGCCTTTATTATAAGCACAATATGTACAAATGTGGGCCATATAGACTAAAGCACATTTCTTTTGTCAACTAATAAAACCACAAAAATCAAGCCACATATTGTCAATTTTATGGAAAAAAAGGAACATATTTTGAGTAAATTTTATCAGCTACAAAATTTGAACCAAAATTCCTCTAATTTCTTCAAAATTACTTTTTGAACCAAAATTCTACAGTGAACAGTACTCAAATGCCCATAAATAATGACCCCATGAACATTTCCAGTAACTCTTAATCATAATTTTTCAAATCAAAATGATTTAAACTAAAGGTGTAACCAGTTGTTGCTAGGGGCACTGGTACACTGCATATATATATATATATATATTTCCACTATGCACCTACTTCAAAGCTCTCTATCACCTTTCACTCTACCATTTACACCAACTAATTAGACTTCTGAAATATAAATCAATGTTCAATGAATATGAATCAAACACAAACTATGCCCAGTGATCTTAAGAACAATACTACACAAATTGATAATACAAGTGTATCTTCCATTGACTCTCAAACACAGGAAAACTTTCCAACAACAACTTTAATGAACTTAAATACTGCAATAATTTAACTATTGTAAAGTAACTTAAATATTGTAAAGAAAATATATTACCACTGATCTTAATAAAAGTTGCAAAATTTGAGATACCGACACTTATAAACAGTAGTTAATCTGCCAACATCCTGGATAGTCAATGATTCACAACTTGGGCAAATAACAGCTTAAATATCTATCTCGATCCCTAATCTGAAAACTATAAACTCAACTGTACAATTTAATGGAAGCACAAATTTAACTTTGGAAATCAACAACAGCTTTATACTTTATGATTAAATGAATATCTTAAGAATAAAGGGACATTTTCATTAATTGACCCATTTAAGAATAATGATCTTGATTTCTTTTATCTAAATAATGAAGCCTTCATTTTATCAAACTTTTAAATGAAGTGCAAGCTTTTTTTAATATTGGATGTCTAAGAATGAGAAAGAATTTTCATAGAAACTTGGCCTTTTAAATATTTAACTAATATCTTGTTCAAAACTTATAACTAGAGTTATTACATAAAAATCAATATTTATAACTAATCTTATATAATAAAATCTGAGAGTAAACAAAGTTTGTAGCTGGGTAAGTGGAGAGGTGAGTTACCTCCGATTTTCTTATGCGTGTGCCTTTTTTTATCGCACAGCGCCTAGATGTTTGGTCACAGACCTAAGTAATTGTGCATATGGCTACACTAGGACTTGTCCTAACACACCATGTCGCGTTTTTTTTCGAATCAAATCAGAAAATGATTTATTTTATATTTTATGCAATTTTTGGCATTTTTTCTCACTTAATATGTAATAACGCCGGTAATTACACTTGTAGTAAAACTATATTTGCATCATCGGATAGAGGAAAAAATGTTCTTTTAAAAACAGTTTGTTCTGACTGTGTAACATAATTTGCAGATTTTTGGGAATTTTTTTACTTTAAATTATTTTTTACAATGATTTTCCTAAAGTAATTTTAAAACTGTTGCATCTTGAATTCTGTCTGTCATAACTTTTCGATTTTTTGTCAAATGACAGAGCATGCATTTCGCCCACTTTTAAAAGAAAAACCAGAGAAAAATATAAATTAGGAGATTTTTTACGAATTTTTAAGTAAAGAAGTATTTTCAATTCAATAGCAGTTGCTTAAAAATTTCGATAAACTGCTAGATATCAATCTAGCAGTTTGGTTGTCTTGGAAATAATAACAATGAAAAAAATTGCCAGTTAAAAAAAAAATAAATAAATAAAATTACTTTAAAATAACTGAGTTTTCGCATATGAAATGCACGCCATTTTGATGTAACGAGTTTAAAACCCCTTTCAAAACTCAATCAGAATAACAGACTCACAAGCAAAATACATGCCATGCCACACATGAAATAATTCCATATTTTATATTATGTTGCCAGAAAAAGAATTGAATGCTGGTTTTTCAACAATGAATTATCCAGCATTATTTTTGATTGAGTTTTTAAACAGAACACATTTCCGAATCGCACAAAATACACTGGTTAAATAAATCAAGGAAATTTGCATATTTTATCGAATTTCATGAAAAGAACTGAACTGAATGTAAAACCACTGCTTCTAGACAAAAATGCAAATCTTGAACATCAAATATGTAAGCGTACATGTGTGTGCAAGGAGAGCCAGTATAGAAACAAATTTTATAAGCGCACGTAAGTAAAGATACATTTTGTTCGCTAGCACACTTCGGCGAATTTCTTGCTGTTATTTTGCAGCAATCAGTTAATTTCAAACTTTAACAGTAAAAATGAGTAACCACCAATATTTAGATGATGGAATGCGGTGGCGAGGCTAGAAGCAATCCAATCTCAAGTCCAGATTTGTAGAGAGTTCAATTTAACACCCAGCATCATGTGTAACTTATGGAAACAGTTTCAGGATACCAGATCCATCGAGAGAAAGCCTGGGCAAGAGCCAAGACCAGGGTTGGAAAAAAATCCGGTAAAAAAAAAAAAAAAAAACCAAAAACCCGGGTTTGTTTTTGGTTTAAACCAGTTTCTTTTTTTTTTTTTTAAATCCTTTTATAATTACATGTAACATATTTATAAATAAAATTATTTGTAAAATGTTCAAGTAACAATTAATATTTCTTCTGAAAATAATTAAAACAAAGTAATAAATAATTGTTGCTATACTTATATGTGGACATTTAAATCATTCAATTTTAATATTTTATTTAGAGATACTATTTTTTATATTTAGTATCTACTTATGTGATATGCTAATGTATGCGGTACCAAAACTGAAGATATTTCTATGATGGAGCGGCAACAACTAGATGTAAACATTAGCATACTAACAATAACACATGCGCAAAAATCCAAATTAACAGTTCAATGACGTCAAGTGAAGTAAGCGTATTCGTTACTGGTTACGTATGTCATGCAGTAGCTAGATTACAAAACAATAATGCATACCCAAAAAGTTTCTTTTTGGTTTGATTATGGCAACGCTACTCTAGGGCGATCAGCCAAGGTTCAGGGGTCGCCTAGGGAGGAGGATTTTCTAAGGGGTTCTAATGCGTATTCACGTTACATCTGGAGAAAACCTACCAAAACTCCAGACCATCAGATCGACAGCCACGCAATGGGACCTGAACCTGGGACCAGGGATCAAGCTGTAGTCGCATTTTTCGCAAAATGCGACGAATTGCACGAAAATGCGATAAAAAAAGTATTGTCCGTCGCGAAAATGCGACAGCCATTTTTAACTTGCGTGTTGTCTAAAAACAGAATTTTCTGATTCTCAGAACAGCTTTTACGCACTTTAGTGATCTTTTTTTTTTCTTTTTCCCTTCTCAAAATTCTTAAGAGCACCTGTTGGAACACCCAATCAATCACCTTGAACCCATACTGTCATTACACTGTGTTGCTCACAGATTGGCATTAGCTTCTAATCAGGCCACGTCCAAGCATGCATATTTAGAAAAATATCAAGATATTTTAAGGAGGGTGTATACTTACTTTGAAAATTCACCTAAAAACACTAGAATTTTAGCAGATATTCAGTCAATCTTGGATCAACCATGCAAAAAATTTATTCAGGTTTCTGCTACTCGTTGGCTGTCTTTAGTAAGTAGTGTTTCTGCCTTTAAATCTAACTGGCAGGCTCTTGTGTCTGTACTTATGCAAGACAAACGCCCTGTTTCTCAAGGTTTGCTGAAGCAAATATCCTCATATAATTTTTTTTAGCTACAACAGCCCTAATGAATGATGTTATGTTTACCATAAATAAATTAAGCTGCACATTTCAGAAATCTAATATAGATTTTGAAACTGTACAAGCAAATGTTGCAGCATGCCTTGCTGGTCTGGAACAACTGAAAAATGGCACTGGTACCAGTCTTATGTCTTTCAGTTGTGTCATTCCAAATAAAGCTATGGAACAATTTGAATACCAGGGGCATGTTGTTTCTGATAGTTTTAAACAAAGGGATATGTTTAAAACATTAATGTCAAGTTTTTTGAATACAATCATTGAAAACATCAAGGACAGGTTAGGTGACTTAAATATTATCAAAATATTCAATATATTTGTACCTAACTGCATGCCCAAAGAAGCAAAAGAACTAAATATGCATGGTAATACAGAAATAGAAGCCACATATGAAGTGTTTTCCGAAAATTCTGAATTCTCATTAAATGAAATGTTGTCAGAGTGGGCCATATTTAAGCATTTAATGGCGTCTAGGTGCAAACACATGAATCTAAGGGATTTAATAGAATTCATGTTTGTAAATGAAATTCATGAACAGTATCCCTTAATGTCATCCATTGTGGAGTATGCAGCTACTATTCCGCTACATACTGTGGACTGTGAACGAGGATTCAGTGCTCTAAATTTAGTGAAATCTAAAATAAGAAACAGACTTTCACTCAATAACGTTAATAATGCACTAATGATTAACATTGAAGGTCCTGAAAGAGCACAGTTTGATTTCCAGCAGGCATTTAAATGGTGGGCCAATAGAAACAAAGAAGAATTTCAAAAATTTTAAAAATATCATACAACCCCAAAGCACAAGAACCCATTCTCAGAAATCATTTTTAATAAATCTTTAATAACATTTTGCTTTTTTTGTCATTTTTGCTTGTGATGACTTTGTGAGTCATAAAAAGTTTTTCAATATAGTGTATATTTCTAAAATAAGTTTTTTTTTTTTTTTTTTTTTTTTCATTAGAAGTGTAAGTAGAAGAAAATTTAATATTAATTGGTATCACATTAATTTATAAGCAGCTAATTTTCTTTAGCATTTTGCTACAACTTTTTTTCAACATTTTAGCACTTTTGCTACAGCATTTTCTGACCCAGCTTAAACCCTGCCTGGGACCTTCACACTTCGGCCATCTAACACTTTCAGTGACATTCCCACAGCGCTATGGTGAGGCCCACAAAATCTTTTGGATCTTTTCACATGTCCCATGGCCACCATCAGCTTTTGTCATGATACCCCCAAAATTTCTAGCAACCATAACCTAAATTTCATGACAAATACTGTTAAAACAACAAAATATGACTTTTGTTGAAAGGACTCTGATAATTTGGACAAAACTGACCGAGTATATAGAATAGTAAGATACGGGGTAGCGAAGGTGGCCACCTTAGCAGCTAGTATACTATAATACAATAGTAATTATTTATTACATTTTACATGGAATATTGCTCTTTGATTCATCAGTATAATGGTGCTAAGTTGTTCAAAATAATATTTTTCAGGTTTAGAAACAAGTTGTTTAAACACAAAACCTCTATTTTGGAAACAAGTTAAAAATGCAGCCTATAATTTTAGTTTAATTAATAATTTTTAATGATTATAAAACAATAATGTATCTATAAATTGATATAAAACTTATTGTTGATACTTATGAGGATAATTTTTAAATATATCATAACATATTTTATGTTTAGTATTCGTAATTTTAAATTATTCTTAAAAAAAAACAAAAAAACAATTGGTTTTTTTGAAAAAAGATCACCATTTGTTCATTATAGCCAGGCCCGTGCTGGGTGCCTTGAGAAGGCGGTGGACAAAGGATGATGAGGGCGCTTTCCATAGGCGTCGGCAACATAGAACAAGGGGTGGGGGAGCACTTGTCCCTCCCTGGATTTTGCATGCCCTTTTGTCCCTGTTTTTTTCTTCTTTTTCTCTCTTTCCATCATAGTAACAGTATGGTAAAGTAATTTTTGCCCCCCCCCCCCCACACACACACCGAGGAAAATATTCTGTTGACGCCCATAGCGCTTTCATAATCAGAGTTGGGCAGTATCACAAATACATGTATTTGAAATACTATTTTCGAAATACTTTTGTATTTTGTATTTTCAAAATATTGAAAATACATTTTTCATTCTGAATTTAAATTAATCTAACATCAAAATTAGCTTGGTTTGGGAAAATTAAACAAAAATAATAGGACTGCTGGCATTAATTTTTTCACAGTTCATGACATAAACAATTCTGTTGCATCTGCTCTATTTTAGTGTTATAAATGGTAACTAAAGAGGTGTTAGGATTTTTTGAGATGCTTAGGTTACATTAAGCAAGGAGGAGGGAAGAAATCTCATGCTCCTATTTAAATTAGTTTAATGATAGGTTGTCTAGGAGGCTTTCTGAATTCCTGATAACTGATTCACAAATGTGAATGAAGCTGAAAAAGGAGAAAAACATGTTTGAGTAGTATTCACTGGATTTCTGTAAAAGAATTTATAAACAATTTCAAATGCGTTACCAAGTTACAGAAAAATAAGCCAGTCAGTATTTCTGAAGTTATATCACTAGATAGATCAAGCTTCCAGTTTAGATGAATTTGCGAGTCGTTGTGCAATTCTCAGTGGAAAATTTTTTCAAATTTTATCTGTAGATGCAAATGAGAAAGTTAAGGCACAGCGCCAGTTTTGCCAACCCAAAAGGTCTATCGTAAGTGGAACATCCCAAACCACTACAAATTTTAAAACTCGCTTAAAGGTAAAACTCAATAAAATTGATTAAGCTGAGTTCTTTTGTTCAAATGTTTAACTGAATTCAATAAATCATAAATATTAATATACAAGGTTTTCAACTTCTTTTTTTCAAACTTTTTAAATTGAATGCTCTGCAAGTCATATTTACTTCTCTTTTCATCAAAGCATGCTTGTCCTACTTTTTAAAAAATGTATGAGAGAGAACGAGTACATATATATTTAAAAAAAGAGCATGTGTAGAGAGTACACGTGTGAAGACAGACACGTGTACAGAAGTGAAACTTCTTTGGCGAGATTGATTAAAATCTGTTCGATTGTCAAATAAGTAGTCAGAGATCAAAATTTAAGATAACATTTGAAAACAAATCAAAAGTGAGATGTTGTAGGTAGTCAAAGGATTGAGGCATAGTATTAAAAAGTTTCACTTAAAAAAAAAAAAATATACAGAAGGGTGTTTATTTTTTTTTTGGACCTCCACCCACACACTCTACGGAGAAAAGAATTATTCCCTCACTGGTTCTTCATTTTGATGTCAAGTGAAACTAGTAGAAAAATTCCTTCTTCTGTCTTCGGAAGTTTCAAATTATTTTCGTACCGGATTTACTAATTAATTTTTTAGCTGATCAAAAAATTATCCTAGACGCTTGGTTTAGTTTTTTTTAAAATGAAAGCTGAGCAGTTTGTCCGTAACAGTATATTTTTTTTAGTCGAAATATTCCATAGCTTTTTAGATGCGAGCTGAGATGGGCTCCTCGTTCTGAAATTCACCCGAATTTGCCTGAGAAAAGGGTTGTCGATTTTTAGTTATCAAAAATTGGGAAAGCAGCTAATTCAAAAATGAAGGTCTTTTAAGAAAGAAAACTCTTTCCTCTTTCCAATCGTGTAATTATTTTTTCTTTCGGACGATCGGAAGCCTTCTTTTTCGGAGGGCAAAGACAGAAAACGGTCGAAAACAACGTAAAATATAAAATAATTCAAAAACTAAAAAACTACGCCCGAGGTGCAAACTCCGGTATGCTTGGGAACCCCCCTGCAGAGTTTGGTGCAATTCGGTCATATAGTTAGTCCGCTATGCGAACGACAAACACACAGACATCCAAAATCGTCCCACCTCATCATGACGCTATTGCCCGTGATGCGACTGAGAAATTTCACTCTCAATGTGCCTAAAGAAGTTTCACTTAAAAAAAAAAATTTTTTTTTGTCTTGTTTGGAAATCTAAGTAAATCTTAAGGTTTTTTTTTTTTTTTTTTTTTTTTTTTGTTAATTTTAATTGTTCATCATTTACTCATCTTATATTTAGAATCATGGATGGATAGTGTTCGAGTTCTCAAAAATTTAAACCTCACCATTGATGTCTGTATTAAAAAATACTAGATACACGTTTAAATTGCTTTAAGAGCTTGAACCCTAAATTTATGCTTCTTATCATAATTTAAGATTTTATTTTATTAGCTTATATGAAATAAATGAAACATTTCAGTAAGCTTTTCAATTTTTAATGTTGTCTTTATCAAAATGAAGTAATTTTAGAGTGATGTGAGAGAGGTTGAAGATAAAAACTAGTATGAATGATGATGACGGTTTTGAATTCAATGATCCGAACCATACACCCCAAATTCTCAAAATGCAGTTGAGCTTTAATTCCTGCAGCTTCTTTCCGAAAAATCAACAGATTTGAAAGTTCTAAATTCATTTCCAACAGTAAAAGAAATTTTCATGAAATTTAACATAAGTTTGCCGACTAGTGCTCCTGTCGAAAGACTTTTTCCTGTGCAGGCATAAATGCTCCAAAAAGAAATTTATTAAGGGATAATCAGTTTGAAAAACTTGTTTTTTTTTTTTGTTTTTTTTTTTAAAGCAAATCATTCTTTTTCTAAATCATAGTGCTTAGATTAATTATACCATCTTTTAAAAGTCCTTTTCATATTTTCTTAATTAAATTGCATACTGTTAAGTAAATTAATACAATGGCACACATTTTTTGTAGTAATATATGAATGCACCTTAAAGTAGAAGTATAATTTAATTCATCTTAAGAGTATATTTAATTTTATATTTTAATTCCATCCATTATCACTAAAAAATAACGTTAAATAAATACATGTCAAACACAGTTTTGCTTTCATGCCTTTTCAGATGCAATTTGTTCCAGAAAAAAATCATGTATATTAAAAAGAATAAATAAAAAATAGTTACTATTACATTTGTTTGTTCATCTCAAAATACATTGGAATAAAATAAACTAGAAGTTTTTGTAGAAAATTTTACTTATTCTTGATTAAAGTTTTAGACATATTTTGTATTTTGTGTGTATTTTGAAAATACATGTATTTTGTATTTTTTCAATTTAGAAAGTATTTTGTATTTTGTAATTTTTTGTGTTTCAAGAAATGTAATTTGTATTTTGTATCGAAAATACATTTTTTATGTATTTTTCCCAACTCTGCATAGAAACTTATACACAGTTCACAAAATTGTATATTTACAAGCCACACTATTCTAGTTAAAATGAAACTTAAACGTAACTCCTAAAGAAAAGACAATAATAAAAGAAAACGAGTGTTCAGTTAACGATTCAGCAAAGATTTAGAAAATAAATAATAAACCAACAAAAAAGAAGAATTCATTATAGGTTCGAGGGGTGTCCTTGGAGTTTTATTATTATTATTATTATTATTCCTTTTCGTTGCTTTCTCAGTAATTTTGTGGACTGGTGTAAACCAGGAAAGGAAACAATATGTGCCCTGTGTCTGTGTACCCCCTGCAAGTCCTGTCCTTGCTTATCAGTAAGTCCGCAACCTAAAGCGCTGTTTTTTTTTTTTTATAGAGGACCCACAGCCCCCTTTTTTACTACTATACTACAGTGGATTGTAGTATTTAATAAGAGTTGAATTTTTTCTTTTTTTCCTGAACATGTGTACACGTACATCTGAAACATTCGCGTCATACAGATATATATTTCTATGCACAGATCGGTGTGTGTGGGGTGGGGGGTGGGGGGGTGCCGCTTACAGATACCGGACACCCATGAAAGACCCAACCCAATTATCTGCAAACCGACCTAGATGGATGGAGGTAGTAGAACCTCGATTATCCAAAGTAATTGGGACCGAGCCTACTTAGGATAATCGAAATTTTCGGATAATCGAGAATTCATCAATAATCATTTAGTTTAATATGTAGTAGCGTCATTGAACTGTTATTATGACTATTTTAATTCTATAGTCATAAGAGAGTTACAACTCAAAATAAATTAAAATTATAAATGAAAATAAATTTATTTCTGAAACAAAAACTTACAATGATTTAAATGGAAGCGTTATCTGGTGTAAATTGGCCATCTTTTGCTGGGCAGCTCTATCCCGAAGTTTTCTTAAAAGCATGACTTTAGAGGAATCTTACAATCAGAGGGTGCAATAACATTCGATTGTTCTGGGACTCGGCAGTATGATCTTCCAAATTTCGAAATGGGGAATGTTTCTGTTTAGAACAGGGATGTTTGAAAGTGGGAAGAGTACACTCATACCGAGAATTGAGCTTGCGAGAAGGAATTCTATAAAAGGAAATTCCAAAATATTTATCTGCACTCGTAGTTTGGAAAGGACGGATGAATACAAAAAGAATGTGGGGAAAAAAAAAACACTTTAAAAATGTATGTTTGTTAAAAGAAATGTTGGATGATAGTAGAAAGTGAAAAAAATAAGTGAAGAAGAAACAGAGTTCGGTTAATCGAGGCTCTACTGTAATCTCGCTTTGTTACCTGAAAGTGCGCGAAATTTAGGGAAAGAGAAAAAAGGGTGCTTAGAAATCTTGTTACTGAGCATGGTTTTTCAAGGAACATATATGTTTTCTCTGCTTGACGCTATGACCTTATCATATGGAAACGCGAAAGGAGTGTAAAATTATGAGAGTCTGGTATAAACTAGGTGTGTTTGTGTTTCGTTACACGTCGCTAAAATTACTTTGAAAAAATTACTAACTTGTAAAGTTTTTTAAATGATAATATTACTAAAAAGGGTTTTCTATTTAAAAAAAAAAAGAGCTCGACTAGCAAAGTTGTATTTAGAAAGGAACACTACCTGTTTTTTGAAGGTTAAAAAATTATAAGGCTTAATTGGTTATTTATTTTTGTACAGAAGTAAAACAAAAGTTCGCGTTGTATGTGACTGCACCAAGCAGCGAATCAAAGACCTAAGGGGAGCAACTGCTGCCCCCTCTAGCAACGCCATTGCTTTCAAGTTTCTGGGAAAATGACATTTCCATTTTATTTATTTTTTTGGAGGGGGCGGGTGGCTTTCATAATATTAATTTGCAAAATCAGTGCCGTAGCTAGGAGCTGGCCAGGTTGGCAGGTGCCAGGGGCACAACCCTCAGAAGGGCGCACTTGGTAGTCTTTTCCTGCATAATAGTTAGTAAGAAGAAGTCTTAGAGGTACAAAATTCAAATCTTGACAATGGCCCTCACAAGAAAGAATTAAAGGGGTAGAGGGGAGATCGCTCCTCCCGAGAAATAAAAAAATGTAAAATATCCTATTTTACTTCAATAAAATGGATGCGTGTGTGAATTTTCTAATTAGCCTATTTCCTCCACACAATCCACTAACTGATGTAAATAAAAGCAGAGTGAGGGTCGATGCCACTCAGAAATCAAAGACTGTTAGTCCTTCGTGCAGGTGGAAATCGAGCAAGGGGAATATTACAGTTAATAGATATTTAAAATGTTAAACTTTTCATACATTTCATTCTTCTCCGTAATAGTGGAGTAAATCTACATTTTTGTATTTTAAAAACTAGAACACTCGAGCAGTAGTGGATTAATGCAATTTTGTCAGGGGGGGTGGGCAGATGCATCCATTTTATGGTAGTAAAATAAGATCTTTTACATTAATTTCTTTTCTCTGGGGGGTTAGGGGAGGGTGGTCACCCCCTCCGCCCACACCCTTTAATCCGCCCTTGCATTCGAGGGAAAAAAATATTTGAGTTTAAAACAATTTTTCAACGTTAATTTCTTGTACATGAAAATGTAATTCTTTTGCAATTTCTTTCGTTGGCTTAAGACTCAAAGGGCACCTCAAGCAGAGGGCGCAGGGGGACACGTCCCCCTGTCCTCCCGGGCCTGATTAAAGCTAAGGTGACCATATGTCCTCGAAATTCGAGGACAGTCCCCAAATACAGATCTTTTTTTCATTTCATCCCCAAAAATACTTTGATTTCTTGGGGATGTGAAAAGTCCCAAAATTTAAAGATTTGTACTTTGTCCCTGAAAGTTTCCATTTAATTTATTTCTTTCAGAAAAAACTGAAGAAATAAGAAAAATAAACCAACTAAAAGCACCATCTACTCAGAGAAACAATGAAATTCGATCTCTGATGTCATTCTGTGTGTAGCGTGTGCAGACATTCAATAAAGTATCCGAATATGAGCCAAATTTCATATTTCAGTTTTGTTAATGATTAATCGCTTTTCATGAAGAACCATGCTTTAAATATTAAATTGACGTACGAAAATTTTCTTGCACTCGAATACCTTTTTCAGAGGGTGTACAAAGTTCTATGAAAAATTATCCCAAAATGAGCCAATGTAAAAAGCAATGCCTTCTGAAAAATACAAATACTATGCCAAGAGTTAAATTTTGAATAAATAGCAATATTTCAACATGATGTTCCTTTCATATTTCTGGTTTAAATAAATATTTATAAATGAATGAAATTCTTCCATTAATTTATTAGAAATAAGAATACACAATTGATATAAAAAGCTAATAGAGTTCATTTTAAAGTATCAAAGTCAGTCAAGATTTAAAGTATGGGTATGCTGGTATACATGGTAATATATTGTGTCCCGAATAAGTCCCCAAAAATATTTTCTAGTGTCCCCAAGTTTTCCTTGGTTCGAGGACACATGCTGGATTTATCCCCAAAATACTGTTTAGAAATATGGTTGCCTTAATTATAGCGAAGCGTAACAGGAGTGATATAGCTTCTCAGCTCTCTCGTAACTCATATGCAGCCACAGGAACCGGGTATCAAGGTTGACTGTTTCCAAAAGACTTCATGAGAGAGGGTTGTTTGCAAGAAGACCTGCTGTTTGCGTCCTGCTCACTTCTACAAACAGGAGAATCCGTTTAGCATGGTGCAGAGAGCACAGAGATTGGAGTATAGATCAACGACCGTTCTCTTCACTGATGAGTCCTGGTTTAGCCTAAACACCGATTCTTCCGAACATTCATATGGAGAGAACCAGGAACCCGCTACCTACACTCCAATGTCCACAAAATCAGCCATTACAGCAGAGGAGGTTTAATGGTCTGGGCATGCATCATTTTGGATGGCCGCACACCTCTCCATGTCTTTGAAAGAGGCACTGTGACTGGTGTGAGGTATAAGGATGAGGTCTTGGAACCCAATGTTCACCTTTTCAGGGGTGCAGTTGGCCCTGAGTTCATTTTAATGGACAATAATGCGAGGCCACATAGAGCTCTTCTGGTCAACGAACTTCAAGAGAGCGAGGATATTCTCCGGATCGATTGGCTAGCCAGATCTTCAGACCTTAACCCTATAGAGCATGTCTGGGAAGCTCTGGAGAGGGCAATTGCAACTCATTACCTCCCTCCGAGAACCATCCAGGGAATGAAAACAGCGTTGCTGAATGAGTGGGACCAATTGCCACAGGAAATGATAAACTGCCTTATTTCAAGTAAGAAATTACGCTGCGAGACCAGTATATCTATAAGAGGGGACCATAGCCCCTATTAACCCAATTTTTTGTTTATTCTGCAACCGTTGTTTCACACCTTCCGACTCCAATGCTTGTTACACACGATCATGCGCGTGTTTTACAATTATTGAATGGCTATTTGTTTTGTATTTTGTCAATATATGTACATTAGCAAATTTCCTTAAAATCAGTCCAGTAGTTCTAGAGATAATCAACCAAGTCTGCAAATTATCTTAATTTCTTACACCAGCGTATTTTGCGGTTCTAAATATGCCAATCTGACAAGAATTATGCATAAAAATGTATGGAGAGCTGTTTTAATGGCAATCCTAAAGTGAAACGATTATTGTTTATGCTAATGCCTAAATTGCAAAGAATCACCAAACAAGAAAAGACTACATTCGTGGCAAATATCTAAACCATTTCTTTAAATTAAGCATTAAAGAGGGAAAAACGAAACTATATAGTATTGGTATCAGTAAAAGATAGTATAAGAGTAATAGTTTGTAGATATGCTAGAGCAATATTTATCAAAGCTCAATATACTGCATTAATAAATATTTTGTGAAACTAAAAGTGTTGTATTCATTTTTCAACAGCCGTCTTACAGCATAGCTAATGAAACATTAAGCAATTCTACATCACGTTAATATATCCCGGGGTTGTTTCAACAGAAAAGACTGTACCTGAACTTTTTTTTTCTTGGAGATTCTGTTTTGTCACAACAAGTTATGATCACATTTTAGGAAAATGTTCTCCTCTTGCCTTGTGAAGAGCAGGTAACAGCTATTTAATTATAAAATAAAACGATTCTCCACATCATGTAGTATCTAAGGTATTTATAGTATAACTTAAACCTAATACAAGTATGATGTAGAAATGTGACATTTTGAAAGTTAGAAATTTTCGCTGAGAACCGTCAAGCTTTTCTTTTTCTGATCGCGAATGACACTGACATAATTTTTTGTGTCATAATATCACAATGGTCTCAGATCAGTACTTATACTAACTTTACGAATAACTAATGGGTAACTTTATGCCAAGAGTGAAATCATTTTGCTTATCTTTAGATTCCACATTACTGGAATCAATTCGAATTATACATGTAAGAAAAATTTTCGTTCCCTACCATGCGGAGAACGGGTACGCAGCTAGTTATTAGAAAAAAAGCAACATTTTAATTACTGCTACTGCATTTATAAAATAAAGTTAAAAAAAAAAAAAATGCAAGCTTTAAAAACAGGCAAATATCATACCCTCCTGTTTGGGAAGCTGGAGTAGTTTTTGTTATAACTGTAGTTTTGCCTAATTTTGACTCCAAATCAACCTGAAAAGGAAAATAAATATATGCTGTGACAAGCTTCAGCAATGTTGTTATGCATATATATATATATATACCGGGCGATTCAAAATAGATGTTAAAGCAATTATCTTTTAAACTGTAAGTGATTGAAACATATTTTCAATTTGAAAAGTTTGTCAAATAAAGAGCTTTGAGGTGTTCAAATATGATGATATTAGTGTCATTACTTTTATTCCATAAATCAGTCTATTTTATATTTAAGTATGCTTATAATAGCTTTGCAATTTTTTCAAAATGATAAGTTTTTACAATAAGTGTTTTTCAATAAGTATTTTTACAATAGCTTTGCAATATCTGAATGAGTATTTCACTTAATTCATGTAATAATAGTGTGTCTTTAATTCATCTTTAAATATTTTTTTAAAATTAATGATATCTGCTTAATTCATTTTATTTATTATGTTTTGCCTTAAAAGTCAGTTTTCTTTAATAACAAGTTTGTTGCCCAATTTTTCTTTTCCCTTCCTTCTATTTAAGCTAGACCCTTGTGTGTTCACATAATTTAAGTTTTATTTTTATTTTATTTTCTAATATTTTGGGTATATTTCGGCATTTAATAAGATTTAAATTTTAATTCTGAATATTTTCCCGTGCAATTCGTGTTTTTTTTAGCTGGCCTAAGTACTGTTTTGCACAATTGCGAATTTTCTTTTCGAATAGCGCGCGCTACTAAATCTTGGCCATTTTGAGATGGTTAAAGAATTGCCATCTTTGCCTTTTCGCCATTTTTTCGACAGAGCGTGCCTCTTTTGCACACGAAACCTTTTCCCGCGATGTCTCGGTGAATGCTACGCTGCTGGTGATCGCTGATTGGACGACAGGACGCTAGGTAGAGTGGTTTGGTGCGAAGTGCGATCTGGCAGTTGAGCTTCGGCAGCCATGGGAGGCGGATGCATTTCGGAGTAGCAGCAGACTAGATTTTTCCGGGGGTTCTCACCCCAAATCAGCGATGATGAGCTAAGCATTTAACATCGTATTGTGGCAGAGCCAGCATGTTTCAACACTAGATCGAGGTGAAAGATGCAGCATGTTTCAACACTAGATCGAGGTGAAAGATGCAGCTAGACACCCATTGATTCCTCAGCAACTTTTTGCCAGGGTGATGCCGGGAGATTGGAGATCCAGGGAGGCCATGGCGTGATACCACCAGTCTAGGGACGCCAACCTTTCCACCAACATCGGAAAGTACCCAACATCAACAGACCATGTGAGGTGACATTTTTTTTTTCTTCTTTTATCACCACCGACTGTACGATGGCCACGCTGGTTACTGTGCTCTAGTTCCCAGTCCAGATCAGACACAACTCCTGCTCACCCTTTTAAATGTGCACCAACATGGCCGGAAGGCTGATATCCGTGTTGAGATCACCATTACCAAAGCCAAAGTTGAAACTGTTGAACTGTGAATTCTAAATTTGCTGCCTGAGCTCCGTCCCCTTTCTTTTTGTGCGCCATTTTGCAACGGGCTGCATGTCCCACTCCCCCCTTAACGATGTTTGTCAACTAGTACTCCATCCGCTTTGTTTTTGATTTTTTGTAATATTTTAACTACTTTTTAAACCAATTTTTTTTGCTACTTTCTTTTTTACTTTTTTGTTTTTTTTTTTCAAAAACGTAAAACTTTTTTTCTGCAAGAATAATTAAGTACCATCATATATTTTCTTTTGAGTGCAACTAGAATTTACATGTGTAATTATTTCAATAGATAATTCTTTTTTTGGGAGGCCTTTCATATTTCAATATTGTCATGCATATCCACTATTTACATAGATCTTTAATGCAAACTTTGGCCTAAGTACCCATTGTATGTTCTGTAAAGTAGATTGTGTATTGGATGGTTGTTTGAAGTAATAATGTCAATTGTGCTAAGAGCAAATCTATTTTTCTGAAAGAGTGTAAACAAATGATAAGCAAATGTTAATTATTTTGGAGTTTATATCGCAAAGATACCAGATTTAATAAATGTGTATTTTTCTTGCATACATGTCTTATCCTTGTTTGTGCATGTTATACCCACACCAATTTCCTTTTCAGCTGAGGCACTTCCAACAAGAAAATCGGGGGTTCGTGTTTTAAATTGGTACCTTGCCGATTTATTTTGGAACACAAAGCAATGCTTCGTTTAGAATTTGTCTAACTTTTTAAAATCTTCTAACTTTTTTTTTTTTTTTTGGCAACATGGCAGCTTTCAGATATGGTACTTTCCAGGGTCTGGCCTCTGCTGTAGGGGGGCCCCACGAAAATATGCTACCGCTGGCCTTTGTGAGACCTAAAAAACATCTCTGGATCCAAACAGTTATGTAGGAGGCCCCATTGAAAATGTGCTACTGCCGGCCCTTTGCGAGAAGGCAGGATACCCCTATGACTGTCCCCTTCCCCTCCATTTTGCAGGTCCAACTCACCCTTTTCTTCCTTTGCCTGGTGCAACTAACCCTTCCCATGAACAGAACATTCTTTCAGTGGCATAGCAAAGGCATGGTTTTGGAGGTCATAACCACCCCTCCCCCAATTTTTAAAAAAAGAACCTCAATCTTGGCAATGAGAACCGGGCGCACAAAATAGGAAAGTCTCTATATCTTTCATCTTCTAATTTTTAGTTAGAAATTTAAGAGATATTTTACGCATAACTTCCTTTCACTATTGTAAATAGAAATTGTTTTTGTGCAGGGGAAATATCCTACAAAGACAGATTCTTAACAATAGGTTAGGGGACTCTGAAGCTACAAATGATAATGAGGCCCCATCGTCACTACTTTTTCTAAGCTTAACCACATTTCTCACATGTATGTGTAAACACTTATAACATTACCAAATGTCATTTTATTGGGTGATTGGGCTGCAGCCCTCCCCCCAGAAATCTGACCTTATTTTTAAGTAGAACATTCCTCTATTCAATCTCATAACCATAGAAGGCAGAAATAAAAAAATCATATTATGATCTCCTAAAGTTACTATTGTTCATCCGTCAACTTAATCTTCTGTGTATGCACTGTACTGTATAGCAATGCAGTTAGTGTCACAACTAGAGATTATGATACCTGGGGCAAACCCTAGTTTTGGTAACCCTCTGAGGATGGTGCTGGGGGCACGTGCCCCATTTGGTCCCCTCTAGTTCAGGCCTGAGTGAATGACACTACAGGAAAACAGTTTTTCTCTTATAGAAAGAAACAAAAATGGTAGCTACAGATGGAAATAGAAGATCTGGCCACTTTGGGGGGTGGGGGGGGGACGTAGTGCAGTCGCTCGCTAATTGTGACCTGTACTTCAATTTCTTGACTTTTGTAACCTTTTTTCTATTTCTTGACCTTTGCATGATAGATACCCTATAAAAGTGGTAAAATTGAAAAAAAAAAAAAAAAAAAAAAGAGAGAAAACTATGCACAAAGTGAAATTTTTGACACAACAGGAAATATCCAGTGAAATGAAATAAATGAAATTTAGAACAGAAAATGATGCAAAATAATATTTAAAGGAATAAAAATCATAGATAGTGTAAAATCACACTAAATATATTTTTGTAAAAGGGAAATTTTAAAGTTTAATTTAGTATATTTCATTAAAAAAATCATACTAAATAAACACATTAGGGTAGGATGAAACAAGTGGCATAACATCTGAACAGGAATTAAAAGAAAAGGAATGTATGAACATACTAAGTTTATTCCGTGTTTGTTTTCTTAAAAAATAAATAAAAAGAAAGAAAATCT
Source organism: Cheiracanthium punctorium (assembly GCA_038373885.1). Classification (NCBI taxonomy): domain Eukaryota; kingdom Metazoa; phylum Arthropoda; class Arachnida; order Araneae; family Cheiracanthiidae; genus Cheiracanthium; species Cheiracanthium punctorium. Next base: position 128,616 of record JAWZYV010011734.1, read on the forward strand.
TAATCAAGATACATTTGAACCTGTTCTCTCTAAAGTTTTTTCTTTACATTTTTACTTGAAAAAAAAAAGAAGAAGAGGATTAAGAAAGAAATTTAAATTTGAAATAAGAGTCAATTTTTACTCATACGTTTTAAGGGTTCAAAATCTTAATCTTATTATATATATATATATATATAATGCTAATGTTCGTTTGTAAAGACAGGGTTTTCTCTATCACCTCCAACTCGAATTAACTTCCCGTTGGGGTGGTAAATACCCCTTGGCCTCATGGTGAAAGTAAGGGAGTTTGGTCGTGGTGGGTGGCGAAAATATATATATCTGTCCCTTTCTAACTCATGAGAAATTCTGAATTTCAACTCCAATAAAATATTAAAATTTAATGTTTATCGTCTGCTGCCATATCAGCATGAAAACTGAACCTCAAGCAATTATCGTCTGTGAACCATTTTACCTGAAACAAATTCAAGTTATTTTGACAAATGAAAAAGAACAAACTATCTGAATATTCTAGAGCATTCGTCAGTGACACCATAATAGCAATCAAGTGATTAATTTTGTGTAACTTTATTACATTACATATACACAATGCCAACTTCTTATGCTTCTCTTTGTTGATAATGAATGTAGTCGTCGTGGTATTATTATTCAATGCCGAAGTAATGAATTGCAATGTATTGCTGAAACACATCGCAGTTATAAACACTACAATATCCGCTAATATTTTGGCAAGGTGAGGATGGTTATCACTTCAATATTCAACAAATCGATCCAGCTACAGGTGTCGAAACTAACAAAAAAGTATCAGCTATGCGATTTTATGCTTATCGAATTTGACTAGAAATGATGAATATAAACATATTTTAAACTGTCGGCAGTTATTTCAGCAGTTTACTGTAGACATGTATGCTAAAATTGAGACGGAAAGATTAGAATTTATTCGCCATAATCAACGAAAGTTGCATTCGGATGAATACATCCATTTGAGAGATGCAATGATAAATGATGGAAACGTTGATAACATGGGAAAATTGGTCATCTTGCCATCGACATTTACTGGAAGTCCACGTCACATGCATCAATATGCTCAGGATGTGATAACTTTTTTAAATTTTTATTTCTAATGGCAAAATAGGAAGACAAATACAGCAAAGGAATGGTAAAAAAGAAATAAAACACACGAACAATAAACTCAGCTGCATCAAACAGTCTATGCATCCAAATGGACCCTGGCCTCCCGGTAGTGGTCTGCAAGTGAGGATTTAGATAAGGCTAATAGAAGATAGAAATCTAAATTATCTACGTTAAAAAATGAATCCTTAAATATTTTTTATACTATTAACATGCGGTGCATTTTAACCCAAGCAACGCCAGGTTTCGCTGCTAGTAAATAAATAAAAAACTTAAAACAAAAATATTTGTTCTTAAGATGCATGGAACATGATTCAAAATGGAATGCTGCAGTATACTTAAATTTTTCCGGACAAAATTTTAATAAGCATGCAGAGGAATTTATCAATGTGCCTGGTCCTCCAAATTAACACTGCTCTTTAAAAAACAGGCTTGGTACTTCCAGTTCATAGTACAAGTGTTTCATCATCAGCAATGAAGCATGCTTATTTATCAGGTTCATAAAAATGAAAATTACACCCATTATAAAGAATACATTTTCATACCAAAGCTGGGTTAGAGGACTCCTGATGTAAACATTTGATCTAAATCCCCAATTCTCAAACTCATGCTCTGATTATAAACTGTAAGAATAATTGAAAATGATAAATACCCTAGTGTTGGGTATTTACCCAACTCACATCTATATTTATATGTTAGACTCAGTATCTAACTTAAAATCTTTGATCAAAATCCTGACTTTCAAGACAATAGAAATCCCGAACTGCACTTACTTTTTAAAATTTAATTCTTACTTTTATATACTTTTCATATGACTTTCATTGATTTCATATGACTTTTATATACTTTTTTCTAGATGATTTTGCAGTATTTGTACGATAAAACTACAATTCTGCTACATTTGTACTATAAAATTATAAAATATGCATAAAACACACTATTTTTACAATTTATTAATATCATCTATTTACTGTTTCATAAAACAAAGTACATTTAAAACTCTAAATTGTTTTTCTTATGCATTTCTGTACTTTTTAATAATGTAGGTTAATTTGACCCAAACAGGTAAAATGTGCTTTTTTTGGGCGTTTGTATGTTAAAAAGAAATCTATGACTCTAAAAAATTCATACATTAAATATAATTTTTTTATACAAAATCATTATTGAGGGGTGGGAGGATGAATAAAGTTTGAATAGTCAGAATTTAAATCTGTTGAAGGTGTCGAAAGATCAATTTGAAAAAGTATCAAATCAACCCAGAGCGGGTAAAAGGGTTAATTTAGACTTTTTTTTACATAAATGAAATTCTAAGTACATTTACCATACAATTTATAAAAATTATTTTATAAAAAAAAAAATGAAATATAAATTTATATATATAAAGCAATTCTCACTCTGTAATCTCGAGGCTTCAGAAATTCTCGGCGAATTGGTGGTGCCTTATCTTTTGATTTCCAGTCTAAATCTAAATCATCCTCTTCTAATCTTTCTCGAGCTAATTTTTCATATTCATCTCGATCCCATTTCCTGCGATAGTCATCAGGTCTCTGAAAATGATGTTATAATAAAGAGATTAAAAACTTCAATTATTAAATAAAAATTGTACAAGAATTGATCACATTGAGAGAGAGCAAGGGGGGGGGGGAGAGATAAATTTTCGCCAGTAATTTAATAGAGCAGAAATATTACATGTTTTTAAAAAAATAATATTAAAATAAAATTCAAGTACTTTCAAGTACTATATACACTTTAAAAAAAATAAAAATCTAGATTGTACAAAATTACATAAACAATACCTAATCAACAATGGTTGACACTTTCAGGAAGTTATGTCATTAGCAAGATGATGGAAAAAGTCATATAATGTTAAGGCAGTTTTATTTTATTTAGGGTGCAAAAAACTTGTACACAAAATGCATTTTAAAAATTTTTACTTTTTAAAGAAAAAATTCTGGTTATTATTTTACTATTATTCAACTTTACAATTTTGGCCTATGTTCTGATTCAAGTATGGAACAAAATTTATAGTCAATGTAATGCTGAAGATTCCCATTTTTTCCTAGTGGCCACTGGCTCCTAAATCAATTTCATCTAGGAGCCAGTACTTAATGCAATTTTTCAGTGGCGGCCCGTGGTCAAAACTGTTAGTGCAGCCGGAAGCATATGAGCTCCCCCCCCCCTTCCTCCCCACAGGAATGGAAAATCTTTGTTACTGAATTCGAAAACTGGCGGATTAAGCCCTTACTGAGGAAAAAGAAATTACATAAACAATACAAAAGATCCTATTTTACTTCCATAAAATTTACATAAATTTCAACCAGCCGCTCTTATCCTCAAAATTGCATTAATCCATGTCTGATTCGAAGTTTCCTGAGAATTTTCTTTTGTAACGATAACTTGAGAAGAAACAGAAAACTTACTTATTTTTTATAAGTCAAATCAATCCTCCTTTCTTTTAAGCTTGCGAATCGGTCCGTGATGTCCTCATAGAAAGGCGTTGTTTTAATTCAGATATCAATAATTTTAAAAGCTCGTTAAAATTTCCCATGTTTAAAGAATTTTCTCGCTCGCCATGTCCTCTAAATGCCAGTTCTTGCTTACTTAAAAACAATACTGTTTGATGGGTCCATTCATAAGCATCTATTCAGGCTTACCTTATTGATAAATTCAGCAATATAAAGTCGAGAGTTTTCCGAACATATATTCTCCGTACCCCTCCCTCACTTCTCGAGCTAATCAGTCACTCAAATTCACTGCAGCCGTCGTTTGAAAATCTTTCATCAGCTGTACTTAGCTACTAACTCCCTATGCTGGAGAGACTGCTTACAAACTTGTTGCCATGGCAACGGTGCTGCCAATTTCTTGATCGGCTATGAGGGCTGTACCGAGGCCTCCGAGAGAGGAGAAAGATTCTTTCTCCTCTCTGGGAGGCCTCGGCTGTACCTAGACTCATATTTGAATTGCGGGAAGATTTAAGGGCTTTTTCCTGAATGAGCGATCTGGCAGTTACTACTTACTACAACACATTGTTTTTTGTTTTAGATTTTTTAAAAATTTATCATAGAAATTCCATAATTCTAATTTGAATTTAAGAAAATTAGTAGAATAAATTATTTTAAAGTATGTGCTGATAATTTCAAGTGCAGCCCGGCTGTATCTCACGAGCCGCCACTGCAATTTTTAGCTCATTCGCTATGATAAGTATGCACATAGTTGATATCTGTTTGATTTACTTGTACTGAAGCTTTAGAGCATATGTATATACTATATATATATATATATATATAGATAGAGAGAGAGAGAGAGAGAGAGAGGTAATAATAGATAACATAGAGATAATTAAATAAATTTTTAAAAGAAAATCTATTTTTAAGTGACTAGTGCAAGGTGCGAGTTGATGATAACTAAGAAATATAAATGGCTGGGAATTTTAAGGTTATGGCATCATTTATATAGCAATAGCATGTATATTTATCTCCAAGCACTAAAACTTAAAATATTATTCATAGCATTTATTAACTAAATTACAAAAGAATGTGTCATTTTCCCCATAAAATTTGGTCGTCTTGGTAGGATCCATCACAATTTTATACTTTTTACTGGTTCAAAAGTTTGTAATGTAAGACCTAAACACTATGTAAATCCTATTTTCAATAGATTTTTGTTCCATTGATAGGGATTTCTCTCCTAAAGTATTCTTTAATGCAGAAAAGGCACATTCTATAAGAGCATTTGATGGAGAAGCTGTTAACAAAATGGTCACAACATCCCTAAGAACAATGAAGCAGGTAAGTTTGGAGAGAACAAACTTCATAAGCAATTCAGTTAGACAGAGATCCTGACTGGTTCTTAAGGATATGTTTAGCAAGTGTCCATTCCTCAAATACACATGCAGCATCTAAACCAAATACGCTGCACATTTCACAAAACAGAATTGCCATGTGCATCAAGGCCATTGTGACATGGGAATAATGTCACTTCAAACCAGATTCCGTGCCGATTACAAATGAATGTAATGGATGACTAAAATAACATTTTACAAAAACGCTATGATAAAATTGCATTATTATCTAATTCTTCTGATAGTTGATTTCTTTAACTTCAAGATTACTGTTATTTTACTAAATTAACATTCACTAGTCATAATCTATTTGGAAATTGTTAGTAATTGTAATCATAATCCATGTCATTTCTTGAAATCGATTACAGATGATTATGTAATTGCACGAAGTCTGCTTCAAGCATCATTGCACATTTGAAAATGACAGAGTTCCGTGCTTTGTCAAATTGTGCTCTAATCTCCGATTTTAAGTTTCTCACAGTCTCTTTCAGCGATTTCTCCTTTGAAAAGTCCTCTACAGGTTTTGTTAGTTTGCTATTCATCATGCGTATATTTTTTTATAAAAACCTTTTCATTAAAAAATGGAACAAAGCTACAGAAAAATGAAATTAAGAACAGATTTTGATATAGGTTCACGTGCAAAAATTGCAAGGAAAAAAAACGGCTTCTGCAGTGAGCAATTCCAAGAATGTATAAACAGACCAGATTGACTTCCACCTTCTGCCTTTTATAGAAGAAAGGGGATATAAAGGAATTGAGGGGGGGGGGATTACAATGTTAAGAGCGATAGCCATACACTTAGGAATATAAATTCTTCATATATATTCTAAATCTGGCAATAGCTCGGCTTTGTTTTGTACCTAAGAATAAATTTCTCCCCTCTAGTGTTAGTCTATGAAGGGTGAGGAGAGGAAAAGTAGAGAGTTGTGACTATTTTTCAGAGTTTATTGACAAGTTTGAAAGCAATTTCACACAAAAAATACCATAAAATCCTTATTATAGCTCCCCCCTCACTTCTGCAACTTCAAATTCAGTTATTTTGAGGAAGGGTTATAATTGGGTTTAATTTTTTTTTCTATTAATGCTTTGTTCAGGGAATGTGTTTATGCAGATTTTTGCATAATTTATGCAAATTCTGTTGAATCTCAGGCAAAAAACAAGCACATAATAGTTTTGTATCTGCAAAAAAAAAGCTAATTTCTTTTATGTGCATTTCTGAGGCACTTAGTAAACGGCACCCGGACCATCATCGAAAGAGGAAATCTTCTACGATGATTCTACACAATAATCCATTTTTAATTTTATTTATTTGTTCATTGTTTTGGTTTTACAATGAAAGCTTAAGTGTCTTCTGCATAACCATCTACACATCAGATACAGCGTGCCAAAGCCTCTGGCGGACAGAGTTACCAATCCCTCCTCCATTCCACCTGCTTCTGTTCACATTGTTTCATTTGCCTCACCACACTGCCTCCCTAGTCATCTTTGATTCTCGATCCTTCCCTGACTTGATCAATTAACTCAGAAATGGCTACAAAACAAAATAATAATCTTAAATAGGGATTTGAAATTATCCATTTTAAGCTGGCTTTATATATAGGAGCCTTAGAATGCCTGTTCTGTTCTGGGATATCACAGCCGCCACTCTTCAATTTGCTGGTGGCGTCACAGAACTCATCGCAGTGGCTGTCGGCAGAACGCTCTTTTTTTTTTTTTTTTTTTTTGCTTATGCGCAAGGAGGGGATTATTTTCGAAAGCGAAAATTTTTTTGCTTATGCGAGGAGGGGGATTATTTTCGAAAGCGAAAATCAAAATCATTCAAAATTGAGGAGGGGAGCATGTATAACCAGAACTTTATGGTAATAATAAAAAAAATAAATACATTTTAATGGGGAAAGAAAAATTTACGGAAAATCATTATGGCATGGAGCCTGGGTGTGAATTAATTGGTGGCCAAACAAAAGAACTTAGTCGCCTTGGATTGGGGGTTGTTTTATAAATAAAAGTGAAATATTAAGAGCATTTTTTTGGGGGGGGGGATGTGTGCAAAGATTGAATATCTCATCATAATTTAAATATGTCATCATTTTCAGAAACTTCATTTTATCCAGTGTAAATATATTTCCTCTCCGGATTCTGGATAATACATTTTTAGAAAAATTTTTAAAACTTTGGTTTTGATTTAAGTTATGCTACATGCTGTTTTCATTTTTGTTGTAAAGACAAAAAAGGAATTTTCGGTAATTATGTATAACACCATTGATTTTTTTCAATATTATGTTTTTTTCCCAATCTGTGCATGTGCAATTAAGCAAGAATAATGCAAAATAATTATATGGAATTTTCTGTCACTAGTATCAATAAACTTATTTCATTATATTAAACAGCTATTCACTTATTTAATACATCATCATTTTAAAATTTGCTTACTCTAAATGTTTTGACTGCCAAACAGATTTAAGCTCAAATTCATGCGATCAATATGGTATAATACATTATCAAATCTTTAACTGCAATACTTGAATTAAATCTGTAGAACAGAAATCTCTCTATATATTTTTTCCATTACTTAGAACTTTAATTATAGTTAAACATATAATAAACTATGCAATATCAAAAACTTACACTTGAGGATGCCATACTTTACGTTTGTCAATTAGTTTCAACTAAAATTCTCCTGTAAGTAGAAAAATATAAATAAAAATCTGATATTAAATATTAACAACAACAAACAATGTTTAAATCACATCTCCCTATAGTTGATAGATCCTAGTTACTTATTGACTGTTTTGTGATACAACAGTTCCACCTTAATAAGAACAAAAGTATAAACAGTCAATTAAATTTGACCAAGAAAAAGGGAGTAAAATTAAAAGCAATTTCTATTTCTATAGATTTAACTTATTCCTTTCTCTAAATAAGGAAAGATAATTTTTGAATTTCTTAAAACTTGAAAAGAGCAAAATGGATCTTTCACTGTCTTTTTGTATTTTAACCAAACTTACATAAAGCACAGCTACAATATTCGTGGCCCCCTTGGCAAGATGTAATACTTTGTTAATTATGGCATTTTAGCAGCTTTTATAAAAAAGGAATTATTGTAGCACTGTTTCACAAGTAACCTTAAAAAGAAATGATTATGGCCATTGATGGCTGCTTTGTGGACAAAATGTGCAAACTAGAGCACACGGGCCGCTTTGCTACAGGTTGTGCAATCTATGGCACATGGGCCTCTTCGCGACCGAAATGTGCAACCTACGGGCCGTCTGCCTTCAGCAACTAGCTGGTCCGACCGTTCGCGTCCAGCCTATGCAACGTATGGGCCGCTTTCACATGATTCGGTGAGCAGCCCATAGGCAACCAGCTGGTCCGCCGACGGCTTCTTCGCTACAAAAAAGTGCAACCTACAGGCCGCTAGCCTTCAGCGACCAGCTGAATGATAGCTCAATAGTTTGTCTGTAATCGTATATTTTTTAAATTCAATATGCCCGCTTGCGCTGGCCGTATGCAACGACCGCACCTGATACATGTCCCCTTCTACATGTCTCTGTTCTAACAGTCATCGTCAGTATAACAACCAGTTTTCCTGCCACAACACGAACACAGAAGAGAAGGATGGGGATGTTACTGTGTCAGTCTAATAACTACGAGTCTATGATTTTATTTTTTTCAAAATTGGAGTCTTGTTTCAAAAACTCAACTCTGAATTCTATAAATTCAACAGAAAGAAATTATAAGTTCAGAGTAACATGACTCCAATTTTTAAAAAATAAAATAATAGATGCTGGAGGGTTGCAAGAGAGGGGGGGGGATGCAGCCCTCGCCCGAATTGGGACCCTTTACTTAGTTTACAGTTCGACTTTAGCTTACAATTTGATGTCCCCCTTCCCCCCCGAAATGAAATCCTGGTTATGCTACTGCATAGACGCGTAGTCATTAGACTGATTGACACAGTTAACAGAGGCACAAATTCTACCTTATTGGTCGGCAATTTTTTAAAGTAAATTTTCACAGGCCAGTGATGCTAGACGGCTTGCCGTCTAGCAATTATAGATTTACAGCACAAACAAAATAACCGGCACCAAATTAACCTAAATAAAAGCTATGATCCAACAACATTGAAATCAAAATCCATTAAAATAAGTTTTCACAAAAACACTGCATTTAAACACCGTTAACGTTTAAAAACACTGCAGTTTTCCAACTGAAGAGAGCCAATGGCAACTTTTTACAGGGATGTGATTGGCCAAGAAAAAAATTAGCTGAAATTTTTTTGGTCTCCGGGGGTGGGGGGGGTGGGGAATTTTTGAAAATTTTAAAAGGTATAATGTATGTTAGCACAGTGATATCAAATAATCATGTTTTCATATTAATGAAGTCGGGGGTCTCCCAATATGGAATTAATGATAAAAATTACATATTAGGTATATAAGTACAACATAGGACCGATTATCCGGAATTCCGAAATCCGGAATGGCTGCCAGTCTCTTTTTTTTTCCCGATCACCATAATGAAATCGGAAAAAAAAAAGGTCTTAAAAATTTAAAGCAATCTGAAGTTGACCGGCAAAACGGAGGGGGGTACGCACGTACATACAGATCTATTTTTATAACAAAGTTTTTAATTTATGTGTTTGAATCTGTTGGAAGAATAATAAAAATAAAAAATAATACAAGAGAATGATTTAAAAAAAAGAAAATCAAGTGTAGTTCTGTGCTTCCTACCTCTTGCGTTTATGCTTATGCGATAACATAGTTGAATCATTGGAATGTCGAGCCGGAAAGTAGGTCATGACTCACTAGAATTAAATAATCCGTTATCAGCCTTTCTGCTCTTATTTGGGCAATTTTTTTTTTTCGTGCTGCCGCTTTGGAATCTTTAAGATTTAAATAAACAGAGCCAACATAAACTCCGCAGCTGTAAAATATTTGTGATTTTGTTATGTATCTGTCGTAATTTGAGAGCATATGCAGCTTTTTTTCTTTCTTTTTTTTTCCCTCCACCGTAGGAGTTGATCCTTTTATAATGAGCTTTTACATATAAAATCAGTGAAAGTGAGGTACGTGGTGAAAAAATTCGGATTGATAGACTGATTAGTCCATTGAACGATGTCAGCAGCAGGGTTTTGCTACGGCCCAAGAAATAATGACAATAACTTTAATTAAAGAAAAGGCGTTAAAAGAAAAAGCTAAATCATATGGCAAACAAAAATTACTGAGATATTTTGTAAAAAATAATGTTGCGAAATAAATATTGTGCGATTTATGAGATTGTTTGTTTCTTGTGTAAAAGGAGATCGAAAAAAAGCTTTAAAGTGGGCGCAGAGGGTGAAAAGTCTGGTTTCCTCACTGAAAATCGGAAAAAAATCCCCGGAATGTCCGGAATCACCGCGGTCCCGACGATTCCGGATTTGAGACTTTGTACTGTATTTTGTAAATCGGAAAAATTAAAAGGAAAAAGGACCCAAAATCCCGAAAACCTTCGGTCCTGACAATTCCGGAAAATCGGTCCTATACTGTATTATAAGTCTGTTATTAACAAATACACAATACCAAAAGAATCTGGCGCTTTAATATCACTAATTAACGATGATACAATATGTGGTGTTTTAAAAAGTGACGAGCTCGGCAGCCAATCGGATTAATCCCATTGATGTTTCTAGTTGCGTGTTTTCCATTGGCTTACTAACTTCAGTTTGGTGAGCCAACCGGTTTCCATTTATTTATAAACAGAGCGCAGAATGACCAAGAATGACACTGTTTTTATCATACGAAAGTACTTTAATTAAAACCAGATTGAAGAAAATCTGATTGAAATTCGCTGAAGATCTGAAAAGATTAAAAATCACGGAAGTTCTGAAAATGTTAAATTTTGCGGAAGTCCGCTAATCAGCTATTTAAAATTAGCGGATTTCTGCTAATTCACGGAAAAATCACATGCCTGTTTTTAAGAAGTTTAAATAAAAATATCCTACAAAAATGAATTCAAAATTAAACACTTCTGGATTTATGACCAAAACAAATGTCCCAAAACAGTCTAAATAAAAGTTACGATCCAACAACATTGAAATCAAAATCCATCCAGTTAAATGAATTCAAAATAAATGCTTACAACAAAAACAAAATAAACAATCTAAAACACTTTTAAAATACCATTTCACAAATGTCAGACCCATTGGCGTACGCAAGGGGGGGGGGTTTAGGTGTTTCTACCACCCACCCCCCTTGCGTACGCCACTGGGGGCTCCCCCCCCCCCTTTGAGCTCAGACAAAATGGCAAAAATAAAAATTTCAGTAGAAATTATACAGGCTATTATTTTTCAGAATCGGCACACTCCAAAATTGAAGACATATTTTTTCTTCTAACAAAAATCTTCCTGAGTATTCCGGCTTAACGAATAATGAAAGGGGAGGTGTGTGTGTCTTAAAATGCAATCACACGTTTTCATCATGCACCTGTTCATGTCACACACACCTTTAAGAATAGATAAATATGCGTATGGGTGAGAGATACTGAGTCAATTCTTTCCCTATGGAACACAAATCTATATACATACTTGAGATCTTCCATTGAACCCAAAGAAGCCGCTCCCACCCTCCTCCCCCAAATAACATTTTCAATACATATCAACACACAATTTCAATACATATGGCTTCACCGCTTGAAATGGCTTGCATATTCAGAGGTTAAGGGTGGTGCTTGTTGCAAATTTTGTGTACTTTTTGCCCCAAGTGCTGCCAGTTCTGGCAAGCAACCTTTAGGCCAACTGTGCAATGTAAAATTTGACAACTGGAAAAAAGCAGTAGAGCGATTTTCTGAACACGAGAAATGTCTTTATCACAAAAAATGGATCGAAACTGCAGGGACATTAAACAATATTTTACTTGGAAAGATGAAACCTGTGGATGAACAAGTTGACAGTGCAGCAAGCATAAGGAAAAAAAAAAAAAAAAAAAAAAAGCATTACTCTAATCATTAAAACCATCCTATTTTGTGGAAATCAAGGTCTCGCTCTGCGAGAACATAAGGATTCGGGAAGAATTGCTGAACAACCATGTGAAGAGAACGACAGAAATTTTCGGGCATTGCTTTGTTTCCGGAGTAAGAACGATTCGACTCTTAAGAGCATTTTAGAGTCAAGCAGCAAAAATGCTCAGTATACCAGCTGTCGATTTCAGAACGAAGTTATTGAGGTTTGTAATATTTTAATCCTTCAAAAACTAGTCAGCAAGATTAATGATGCAACTTGCTTTTCCATACTTGCAGATGAAACAACTGATATTGCAGGTATAGAACAATTATCGTTATGCGTTCGATATGTTGATAAAGAAAATTTTAACATCACCGAACAGTTTTTGCAATTCATTCCAGTGCATGACTTAACTGGAAAAGCAATAGCAATAACAATATTAGACCAATTACAATCTATGAAAGTTGATATAAAAAAGTTACGTGGACAGAGCTACGATGGTGCTGTATCAATGTGTAGAAAAATTAATGGTGTACAAGGCCACGTAAGAAGTATTGACCCATCAGCACTCTATGTACATTGTTGTGCTCATAGCCTTAATCTGGCCATATCAAATGCATGTGAAATAACTGACATTAGAAATTGCTTAGGGACAATTAAAACATTATACGATTTTTTAAATACACCAAAAAAACAATATGTCCTGTTTCAGCAATAGAGGAGATTAAAACCAGCTCTAAGAGGGAGAAAATTAAACAGCTATGTGCAACCCGTTGGATTGAAAGATATGACTCAGTAACCGCTGTGGTGGAACTTTTTGAGCCTATTGTTGAAACTCTTAAAAAAATATCGGAATGGAAGGATAAGGAATCAGCTACTCAAGCTAATTCTTTACTGTGCATAGTATCTAATTGCCAGTTCCTAATACAGTAAAAGCTCGATTATCCGGCATCCAATTAACTGGAAAGTTCAAGTAACCGGAAAATTTCCAGCTTCCCTCTTTTTCTTTCTTGTGTCTTTTCAAAAGATTGATTAGTGCGGTGGCAACAGGTGCAAATTTCCAATTACCAGAGAATACTAATATTTCCATAAATTACAATGGTGTGTTTAAAAATACAAAAGAAAAACAGCCTAAATGATTACAAAATACAAAAACACAACATTTCACTGTTGCGTCTGCAAGCACAGAAGGGACGACAAGGATATAAAACCGTGATCATACTGTTTATTACTATAGCAATATGTTTACATTATTCTCAAAAAGTTCTTTTATTTTTTTTAAAGATTACCACAGAACTATGATATGTTTCATCTTTTGCGCTAAAATAATCACATAGCAGAAATGCTGATTGCAGATTATTTAAATGTAGTGATTCGTGACCTACTTTTCGGCTTAGGCATTCCAATGATTTGACTATGTTATCTCTGAACAGAAACTGAAGAGGAAGGAGTGGGGGGGGACAGGAAATAACACTCGATTTATTATTATTATTTTATCACTCTCTTAGTGTAAAGCTTTTAAGCTTTGAAAATCGGCAGGTGTTATTACTTTAACTTATTATTAATCTTCCCAAGGATGCAAAGACATATTATAATAAAAGTCTTGTAATGTCTTTAAATTCTGTAATATAAACATGCATTAGCATAAATTCAATTAAAACTTACGAAACTGCATAAATAAAAATTGAGCATATGCACATGCATAATGCCACCCTCCCCTCCCCCTCTGGTTTTGCCTGCGAATGTTTCTATCTTTTTTCTTTATAAGCTCAACTATCCGGAATTTTCACTTATCCGGCATTCGACACTTCCCGTGCTTTACGGATAGTCGAGCTTTTACTGTATCTCTTTTGTGCATTTACAAAGTTTTCACCATAACAATCCATCTTTCTAGATACCTACAAAAAACAAGCATAGATTTGATAGAGGCAGTGAGTCTTGCAGATGATGTTATTAATGAAATGAACTAAAATTAATGCGTGAAAATGCCACTGAAACATTCAGCTCTTCTTCTCTTATGCTAACAAGTATTGGATCTTCCATACAAATCCCTGGAATAACGGGAAGACAGAAAAATCGTGCTAATTTCCCCTCATTGACACCCGAAACATATTTCAGAATTGGCGTATTTATTCCATTTATAGAAAATTTTATAACACAATTAGACTTAAGATTTGTATCGCATCGTGATATTTTGAAAGGATTTCAGTGCCTTCTTCCTGCCGACCCTTTCATTTGCCAACCTTCAAACACAAAGGCTTTTGAAGCACTAGTGGAATTTTACGCTCAAGATTTGGATACCTGTAAAGAAAGCCTTAAGTCTGAACTATGATATAAAATATTAAAAAGGATTAGTGGAGGTAGTGTTCCAAAAACTGTGGCGGATGCTCTTGGAATGTGCAATAAAAATGTAACACCAAACATTTTCAAACTCCTAGAAATATTGGTCATTCTACTTGTTTCAACAAGTGCAAACAAAAGATCTTTTTCGACTTTACGCCATTAAAGACTTATTTACGCAATTCAACAGGTAATAATAGAATGAATGGATTGGCACTCTTAAACATTCATAGAAAATTTACCCCAGCTGTAGAAGACATATTAAATGAACCTGCAGAAAACCCCCCGTTGTTAGGATATTACTGTATAAATCAATAAATTTTTAGCGTGTTTATATACTGGTCTAATTTCCTATTTATTGGTAAGTTATTTTTTGGTCAAATTCATTGGTTATCTATAGAATATTCACATTTATACAGCTATTATTTAGGTAGATGTTACACTATGGGTAGTTTTTTCTGTCTTGATTAATTCTACTTTTTAATAAAAATAAAATATTTTACCTCTTATTATAAAAAACTATGTTCTTAAACTTAAAAAATCAAATCAAAATTTAACTAAACAATGTTGTCTAAATAAAAAGTCAAAATTGCCCAGCTGTCTAAACTAGGGAAATAATAGTGCTTTATTACATACTCGAATTTCTTTTAGTAGTTTCAGAAAATTATGAACCCCCCCCCCCCTTTAAAAAATTCTGCGTACACCACTGGTCAGACCTTTAACATTTAAGAGCCATTCCAAGAGCAAATTGGGCAAGTCAACAGAAAAAAGTTCCTATCACCATCTCAGAATTTCATGATTTTTTTTCTTGTGTTGCCTTACCCAAGTAAAGAACAAATCTGAAAAATTTTTGATTTACCTCTTTTAGTTTTGGAGTTATGGGGGGGTCAAAGGTACCCCTGACGTGTGACGTAGAAATAATTTAGGGCCATTTTTGCCACTTTGTCTCGACTGTGACTGGCTCAGAGGTGCTTCAGAGATTTTTTTCATTTTATCCTATAATATACCTTGGATATTAACATCTCAAATTGAAATTTTATTCAAAAATAGTCAGAGCCCCCACAAATTCCCCCAATTTCATAAAAAATACTTTAAGAATGCTTTAAATCTTGGCTCTGACGTGATAGAAAAATTTTTTTGCGCAGAGCAGTTATACATCTGCATATAAAGTGAATCCAATGTTAAAAATTTTGGAAAACCCCATGGTACGGGGCCCCAAACATGGTCCTTAGCACTAATTTATGCAATTTCAAACATTGGTACAGCTGAAGCCAACTTACCACAGGAGAACCCTTGGCATGGATATGTATCAACATAGTAGTTTCATATTATGAAAAAACATTTTTTGAAGGCACAACTGTTTCCAAGAAAAATCTCAAAAGTACCTCCCTATACGGGACAATGCACGCATGGGGGCATTTCGGCATTACTTTTAGAAGTTTAATCGCCTGTAGCATTATTGAAAATTAACTTATTCTGCATATATCACAAACATATCCTCCATATATCACGAATAGTTCTTTTACAGGGGCACTCATAAGAATTACATTATGTTGTATGGGGATTTCTACTACTACACCCATACAGTACAATGTAATTCTTATGAGTGCTCCTGTAAAAGAACTATTCCTGATATACGGAGGATATGTTTGTGATATATGCAGAATAAGTTAATTTTTAATACTGCTACAGTCGATTAAACTTCTAAAAGTAATGCCGAAATGCCCCCATGTGTGCCAGTGGAATGTCTCGAATAGGGAGGTACTTTTTGGGATTTTTCTTGGAAACAGTTGTGCCTTCAAAAAATGTTTTTTCATAATTTAAAATTACTATGTTGATACTACATCTCCATGCCAAGGGTTCTTCTGTGGGAAGTCAGCTTCAGCTGTACCAATGCTTCAAAATTGCATAAATTAGCACTAAGGACCATGTTTGGGGCCCTTCAAAATTTTTAAACATTGGATTCAGTTTATATGAAGATGTATAACTGCTCTGCGCAAAAAGTTTTTCTGTATCACGTCAGAGCCAAGATTTAAAACATTCTTAAAACTGTTTTTTTGAGAAATTAAGGATATTTGGGAAGGGGGCCCTTATTTGGGGGCTCTGACTATTTCCGAATGAATTTTCAATTTGAGATGTTAATATCCAAGGTATATTATAGGATAAAATTTTCTGAAGCACCTCTCAGCCAGTCACAGTCGAGACAATAAAGTGGCAAAAATGGCCCTAAATTAATTCTACGTTACTCGTCTGGGGGTACTTTGACCCCTATAACTCCAAAACTAAAAGAGGTAAATCAAATATATTTCAGATTTGTTCTTTCCTTGGGTGAGGCAACACAAGAAAAAAAATTCAGGAAATTCTGAGATGGTGATGGGAATGCCCTGCCTGATTTGCCCCTGTGAATGCCTCTTAAAAAAACTAGTGAGAGCAATGAAAAAAAAAAAAAAAAAAAAACCTGACTTCCAAAAACAACAACAATACACGTTTACGTTGCCAATTTCTAAAAAAGAATTTCTACAAATAGATGTTTAAGTGTTTTGCCAAGGCTAAACCTGATCGGTGAAGTATGGTTATGGTTATCCAGGTGAAGTACAGTTGTCCAGTTTAGGCAACACCAGAATGTGCAAACAAAATTTTACACATTCTGAATAAATTTGCCCAAACTCTATCAATTTTTTTAGTTAGAACTTAAATTAGGAGTATGACGTCTCTATGACATCATCTATTGATCTACGCCAGAGATTATGTTCCGTGATTTTTTTCAATGAATCGGGGAATGAGTCATTTGCTTCCATTTTGTGTTTACTTTTTCAAAGCGTGATATCTCACTAGATATTTAGATTTGGAAGAAGGCACAAGTTTAAAAAAGGTAAATTTTTTAGAGATCTCTCGAACTGTATAAAAAAATGTAGCTTTTAGTTAGAGATAAAAACGTTGTTTTTAGCAAAATTTCAACATGGCGACAGATGCGCCAAGCCGATGAGTCGAACCTGGAGAGCATTACGAAGAGGACTTTTATTATTTAGATTATACATCTAGGCAGGTAACCTACATAAATGTCAGTTCAACAAAAACTACAGTAATTGAACTTTTTAAATTTTAAATTGGCAAATCATGATTATTTACCAAAATATACCTAATTTCATATTTAAAAGCAATACGTAAAAACAGCAATCCGAAATTCTTAAGGCATATTCTGAATTTCTAAGGCATGAAATACACATCTAGCGGTGTTATCTTGATCAGTGATTTCCACTAATAAAAGTTAATATTGTTACTAAAATTATGTTTTGCATTTTGTTGGATGTAAATCGGTTAACTAGAATGCAAGATAGGAACATTTGATATTCACATAAGATGGCATCAGGGTTGGGAGTTTCTTGTTAAATATCGGCGATATTACTTGTTCGGGTTAAGTTTTGGGGGCTTATTTTTTGCACCAATTTTGACGATATTTTGCAAAAAAAATTGCCACGACTAACAACATCTGACATCTTTTTTTTTTTTTTTTTTTTTTTTTTTTTTGAGAGAGACCCGCAATGCTTACTTACTTAGCATTACGCAAATGGTGTAAGAAAAATGATAGAGAATTTACTAGACAGAGATTTTGCCAGAACTTTTGAAAAAACTCCCCAAAAAGTACAAATATATGAGTACGTCATCCCAGTCTTGAATTGGCTTTTCTACCAAACGCTATCCATTAAGAACATATCGCTTTGCATAATTTTGATGCCTGAGGCACCATGTTTTGCCACACTGTTTTTAAAAATTGTTTATGAATTCAGAAGTGTTGTACGCTGTGGCGCAGTTAAGGGTCCTGCTCGCATATTCTGATATTTTAGCAAATCGAACAAATTTATTTGCTGTAAGATTGTTTGACAAATTTCTAGGAACAATTATGCTTGTGTTTTGTCCAGACATCTTGAATGGCTACTGAAACTTTCTACAAACCCCAGACTTTAAAGCATATTTTCCCAGGTAAGTACCTGTTACATCTTATGTGTGTTTTTTACAAAGTTTTTTATTTACTTTATCGTTGAACACCAATATTTTGAGTGTTTTTTCCGATATAGCATTGTGTCATTCCGAAAGTTGGCTGCATTATGTTTTTGGAATTCCAAAGTTTTATCAAGTTTTGATTATGAAAGCACATCTTTTAGTGTAGTGAACTACAATAGAACAACACAGGCGGTAAGCATCCAGCTTATCTGTTCTTGCTAGATTTTTTTCTCAAAATCTACAAGCGGGCACAGTTGCACTATGCTCAGTGGTTATCATGTTGTTAGTAGCATGGTTACAAACCCTAAACTAAACATTCTAGGTAAAAAACAGAAGTTGTATTGATACTCCTAGAAAAATAGTTGCCATTTACCTCAATATAGTTGCTTTTTAGCTGTAAATAGTCAACATAATCGCTTATTCACGATTATAGTAGCAAATAGTCTCCTTTTAGTCACCAATGGGCACCCTGCTCTAATACATACAGAATTAAAGTCCGTTACCACCTTTTTAGGACACCCTGTATATGTATGTATAATTGTATACATATCAAATGTTATTGATTTTTCAAAATTTGGTAATTTAGCACAAGAAAAATAAATTTTATTTCTATTTCAGTGATTTTGTCAATGTCCTAATGGCAATCTCAATGCCTAAAATGTAGTGTAACAACAGAATACAAAGCCCCAGCAATAGTGGTCAAAGATAAAAGCATCATATGCTGCATGTGTAAGGATTTGCCGATTTTCAATAGATGAATAATGTAAATTTTACAGAGCAATAAAATGTAGTATTTTTTTTAGGGATGGGGGTTGGGCATGTATTACTTAAATTTCTGGAAATTCTTCAGCACCTAGAAATTAAAGTTCTTGAAAATATGATGACACACATAGGAAATGCAACAAGGCGATTCCACAGTATTGTGAGCTTTTATTTCATAACTAAACCAAAAATTGAGTTAGGTGAATGGTTTTTCTTTTTTGATAATACAGTAGAAGATCTTTATAATGCAAACCTCGAAACGCAAGGTTTTGCATTATATAGAATTTTGCGTTATATGGATCATTCACTTATATCATTAAACTTCCCCAGTAAACATATTAAAATATAGCTAGAACACATAAATATAATGCTTAAAACTTTTTTTAAATACAAATACTACTTTAAAAAACAAAAAAATGGAATTTATTTATTTACAGAAAAAATAAATAAATTGAAATTACCAAAAGCATTAAAGTTTATTTGTTAAACAATATATTAATTTTGATTTGTTTTAGAATTTGCAATATCTCAACAAATAACTTTTCTTGCAGCCTTTGAACAGGTAATAATTTTACTTTGGTTACGCAGTCTTGTGTTTCTAGGAATTTAAAATATTGATCTCTTATGGAAATTTCTTCAGATTCTGAAAGTTTTTCAACTTTCTCTCCAGCATTTGATTCTGTTTCAGAATTGCTTTCCTCTTGTTTTGAAACAGAGGAAATTATTTCAGCACTGGTCAAATGATTAACAATTTGTGACTTATCATCCATTACCAAATATTCAAAATGTTTTCTTCATGCAGGTTTGCAAACTGAGTACTTTCCATTTTGTGCACAATGCATTAGTTAGCAGTTTTCATTTTAACTAAAGATGGCTTAAATCCAGTTCCAAAATTCAGTTTTAAAATAGTGTTACATTGAGAAAACTCCCCTACTTCTCATAGACTTTTTAAAAGTATTTTACTGTCAATATTGAGACATAAGCATATCGTCGGGCAGGGGGCGGGGGCGTGTGCCAACCCCCCCAACTTTGTTTAGAAAACCATTCATTTTAAAACCTTTCTTCTTGCCAAACTTAAAGAAACATGGCTATTTTTACTTTAGAATGTGCTATGTGCATTCTCCCACCCACACACATTAAAAAAAAAAAAAAAAAAAAAACTTTTGGTGATGCTATGCGTATCATTTAGGAAGCCAAGTAACAGCATACGATTTAATATAAAACAAATCAATTTACAAAGAGAAATATAACTAAATAAATAAACGTCTGTTTGGGAAGTCAATGGTAGAGGAGGGAGAAAGAGAGTGGTTTGGTAGTGGAGGGAAAAAGGGAGAGGTTCGTGGTTTTATTAAAGTAAACATTCCTTCCTCTTGGACCCCGCCGGCCAGCTGTTATGCTGATAATGCATAATGCAAGCATGGGAGAATAATTGTTTATTTTAAGCTTGGCAAGTTGTGGGATTTATCTAATGTCTCAAAATTAATTCCCTAGGAAAGCAATTAAAAAAAAAAAAAAAAGCAGATTGTAGAAATTTCTTAATGGTGATTTTCTCTGTTTACATCCGCAGTGTTAATGCGGTTTATGGAGAATTGCGGTATATCGATCTTCTACTGTAGTATGTTACATTGTTTACAAAAAAAGAAAATATGTACACCTAACTTTTTGTGTAGTTATGACTAATTATGTTTTTGCAGTGTATTTTCAGTAACTTCTTTAAGTTATAGAAAAAATTACTAGTAGCAAAAATTTAAATTATTTCCTTCTGATTATAATGATCTTTAAATAATTAAAAAACTCTTAAAATTAAAAAAAGTTATGAGGTTTTCCTATAAACCTCTATTTTCATCAAAAGTCACTCATGTTGCCACCTAAAGATGGCCAGCAAAAAAAAAAAAAAAAAAAATCCCTAGGTCCTAAATTTTTTTGAACACTTATTTTGAACTCTTGATATACTAGTTATTAACTGGCAAAAAATAAAAAAGATCAATAATATCGAGCAACAGGGTCTCGATGATTTCTTAAGGTCTGACCTGGACATAAACATTCACAACACTGTGGAAGTATTTTATCAAATTAAAGTTCTTGAAACAATTATCAAATAAAAGTTTTTGAAAATAAGATAGCACATACTGATAAAAATTTATTAGGAACAGCTTTAGTATGGTCCCTTTTTGGCAATTTTTTGATTTGGCGACAAAATCTTGTCGCCAACCCAAGTTTGCCTTGCCGATGCCAATTGTAAACAATATGGCGGATCGGATGGTGCTGGTTCCGAGATAATTGATCGTCGCCGTTAATTTTGCTATGATTTATTTTAATGGCTTTTAAATATTTTTATGAAAAAAAATTAAACAGATAACAAGCTTACATGTACATATAGATTCGGTTTAATAAAATTTAATAACTTTTCTTTTTGTGTGAGGGGGGGCTGTGCCCCCCTCAACCCCCCCTTTCTCTTTTTAGTAGATTAAATTAAACAATGCAAACAAATAATATTCTAAAGGCAATACCTCACAAAAATAACAAATAAAAAAGACAAAAAAATTAAAATACATTTTAGCATTCTGACAAAAGACTACGTAAGCAAAATAAAGAACTAATTCAAATCATAACGAACAATGCTTATCTCATACCTTAATTAAAATCGCTAAATTGTTTCAATATTGAAATAATAAAATCAAATATTACATTAATAACGGAATTATTTGTTGCTCCTACCATTAACAAATAAACAAAGGTAATAATAACAAATAAAAACAAACAATACTTATCACATACCTTGATTAAAATCCCTAAATTATTGCAATATGGAAATAATAAAATCAAAATATCTAAAATTATTTCACTGTATAAAATATTAATAACGTAATTATTTGTTGCTTCTACCCTTAACAAATAAACAATCGAGAACGCAAATATTAATCTGAAACGTACTATCAAAAGAAAGCTTATTCATACAAAACTGTATGTAAACAGTCAGTATGAACCTGAACAGCCGTTTTAAATTTCAAAAATAATTAAATAATAATAAAATTTAATGTTAAATAAAGCCATTAAAATAAAACCATAAAGCACATGGCAGATCAACCATTCGAACGAACCTCCCGCGCTAAGAAATACACGGGGCTCAAAAAGTTCATGAAAGGAACAAACGGTCACGATTTGCCAGAAGAACACGAGCGCATCCGTGACGTCACGGAAGAATCCACTTTTCGCCCGAGGTTAGGGTTACCGCTCCGGAGCATCCAACGGCGGGGTTACCATATTGGCATCCTTTATCACGCCAAAAAAAGTCGCCAAAAATAAAGCGCGCCAAAGGGACCATACTAAAGCTGTACCATTTATTATACATGAATACAGTGGCGACTCGTGGGTTATTTAAATGGAGATTCACAAAATTAATTTCGAAAATTAAATATGCAGGTACGACGCACCTTACAAGTTAAAATATATTTGCACTTCCAGCAGTTAAAGAAAAACAATGCACGCAACTGAAAGAAAACAAGTCATCTTGGATCTTACATTTCGTCGCTAAGTTTTAGCAAAAATATTGTCTTGATTTTTTCTTTGAATTTTTTTTTCAAAGGATGACATTGAAAAATGTCAATGCTGTAGCTCCGAAACACTTATTGGACTCCCATCTTAATTATTTACACTAGTCCGTAAAAAATATTCTAGTGAAAAATAAAAAAAATTAAGGAAATAATAAGAATATGGAAAAAAAAAAATGGATTAACTAACCGAACACAACAAGCTAAGAGGGAATCCAGAGGAGATAACGGCAAAAAAATCTGCTGTGAGCACAATAAATTTGTGCGAACGAAAGTGCCTAGCTTCCCCCCGCAACTCTCTCTCACTCTCTCGGCGTCTTTCCTCAGAGACTGGTTGAAAGGACCACTCGGGTCGATCGCGCGTGCGAGTGACGAAAGATTATGCTGTAGTAACCTACGGTACAGTGCGTTAGCTATAATAAACATTTAACAATAGTGGGTGGTGGAGAGTAAAACTCATGTTTTAAATTCACAAAAATCTAGAAGTGTACTTAATATATTTCTTTTAAATTTAATTTGGTAATGTGCTTATTCTTTAGTTTTTCCTCTGGGGGTTCACGTGCTCATGTGCTCAAATGGAGGAGCCGCCACTGCATGAATATTTTCTGGTGTCATCTTCAAGCAATTAAAAACGAATTCAAAATAAGTAAGTTTTCACAATTAATTCCTTTTCTAAAAAATTGAATTGATGGATTCTGATTCATGTCTTTCAATGTGCAACTGGGTTGGCGGGTGAATGGAACAGGTGTCATGTGCCAGTGCTGGCCTGTGGGCCAGACTTTGTGCATTTCTGATTTAAATGAAGGATTTTTTTTTTAATCAATTGATTTAAAGCATGATTAAAATCACTGATTTAAATTATTGACACCCTGCATGGGTGGATTGATTTTCTTAAAAAATAAATAAATAAATAAACATTATTCATGGTTGCCACAAAAAGTTCCACTTAGCAATAAAAGGTTATCAGTTATTAAAATAATACATTTTACATGCATTTATGGTATGTATTATAATAATTTACAAATTAAAAAGAGTTTTTATGCATGTTTCTAAAATATAAGTATACATCTCTCCCTGTCTTAATGGATTAAAAATAATACTTAGATTGTAGTATGTACTATTAATTATATGATAAAATATTTTTAAAAACTTTTTATTATGGCCTCCATCATCTCCATAGCCGTCCAATGCACTCTTTTTTTTTTTTTTTTTTTTTTTCTTTTACATTTACAATGAAAATATGGTACTTACATATTATCCCGGCGGTCATTCCTGCCAAACTGTTGCCAATCGTATTCACAACCATTAATAATTTCATGTGCCTGGCATTTATTTCGGCAAAAAATCGCTTGTCTTGGCGGACTGCTGGGATAATACGTAAGTACCGAAAATACATACATAAATATGTAAATTTTACTTTTTTAACCGTTTGAGTCCCAGGGGGCATTAAAAAAACACTGTCGAAGAATCCGAAACAATGCAATGGTGCTTTCTCTAAATGAGTACGAAAAGAACTAAGCAGCATGATGGCACTTGTTTTATTTTATGTCGAGAAATACCAAGCAGCACGACAGCGCTTTGTTTATTTTACATCGATGAATCGCAATTGTAAACCTACCTATTGTAAAACACACTATTTACATTAAAAGGAGCTGTGTGATGTACTTCCTTCATTAATTCTGAGCACACGACTTCAACAATCAATAACACATCATCAGTTGTCCGCAATGTTCCAAAATGTACCGAGTTTTCTCGACATAAAATCTCAACAGCGCGATCGCACTGCTTCGGACAAGG
Organism: Cheiracanthium punctorium; assembly: GCA_038373885.1. NCBI lineage: Eukaryota > Metazoa > Arthropoda > Arachnida > Araneae > Cheiracanthiidae > Cheiracanthium > Cheiracanthium punctorium. The sequence continues at coordinate 153,007 of JAWZYV010011734.1, forward strand.
ACTCAAACAGTTAAGTTTCAATATATTTTCCCTGACCAAACTGGAGTTTTCCCTGACTTTCCTCTGTAAATTTAAATTTTCCCTGACATTCCCAGACCAATTTTATTTTCCCTGACTTTCAAGGTTCGTGGCAACCATGTTATATCTCAATTGAAATACAAGACAGTAGCCATGATATGGACTTTCCAATAATATTCAATATAGTTTGCTACAGAAACTAATAATATTAAGAGTTTATGTATACTTCACCGAGAACAATAATTTAAATATACAATAATTAATCGGAAAACCATACGACAGGTTATTTCATCTAAAATGTTAACACATTGACTGCAACAAGCAGGTTGTTGTTCTGTGTTAATCCAAATGAAATAACAGAATTCTATTTATCAACAAGTAGTATTAACATGATCCCACGCTAAAAACAACAAAAGATACCAACATCTTGGTCAGACAAATATAGAAGCTGCAAGTTATTCTATTCAAGCTAACATTATATAATTATGAAACTTGTTTGGCCATAATAACCATTTATTATAACCAGATTTAGGGGGGACGGGGGGAAAGAGATACAAATTACAATAAAGAAGTTAAACTAAAATCATGATTTACATTAAATGCACAAATACAACTATTCATAAATCTTATTTTAATTATAATTACAGCAAATAATAATGCTTTCTAAAAATGAAGAATAATATGATAATCAGAAATACTTCAGAAGCCCAGACAACAAAACACAACGCTGCAAAAGCTAATTGTTTATTGTTGATGATTCTCAATCTCTCCGAATCAGAAGACCTGTTTGTGAACCCGTCTCTCAATCATAGCATCTAGTATGTATAAGAGAAATATCTGAATATTAGTATCCCTTTGACTGTTGTGTAGCAAACTTTTCTCTTCCATTTTTGGCAACAAATTTGTGTTTATGTTGTAGAAAAATGACCACGGGTTCGTGACGTGTTTGTTTCGGCCTATCTAGCTCTTATAAATTTTTTCATATTAGAAAATTGTCGGAATTTGTACCCTTCTTCAATGAAATGTTTAAATTTTGCATAAAAATTATTTTAAGCTGATAGACAAAAATACTCATTTCCGGTTACGTTTTATTTTGTAGCGTTTTGTCTGCTTTCAAACTTCATGACTGCTGTTCAATATGCTTGTAACTAAAGGTTGATCCCATCAAAACTTTTATTAAAACGGTCAAAGTTTAGAAAGAATATTAAGTAACATTTTCAGTCAAAACTAGCCAAAATGTCCGAATCCGATAGTGATCTTGATTTCGAAAGTGCAGATGAAGATGCAGGTTTCGATGTTAAGGCCGAAAATACTGATGCTTCTAAAAAGAATACCCTCTCCGAAGATAGTAATGGTAATTCAGAAGTTAAACCACCCCCGCATGGTTATTCAGAAAATAAATCGTCTGTTCACGACGTATCGGAAGTGCCATCTCATCGTGAAATGTGTAAGAATGAAGTGCCAAAAAAGCTTCCAAGTTTAAACAATTCGAAGCTAACAGAGGATTGTGATGTTAAAAATAGCGTCGACTCACTGAAGCAATCTGCTGTAAATGATAGTAATGAAAGCAAACAAGTGATAGATGTTTTATTAGAAAAGCGCATTGAAAGAGCTGCAGAAAACAGCACTGAAGCAGCTAACAATAAAACTCACATTGAAAAGCAAAGAGTTCCATTGAGATTAGAAAAGAAAATTCAGCAAAAACAAAAGATGTCTCAAGAAGATTCTTATGAATCGAACTCTATGCCTGAGTTGGCTCCTAAAAAGCCGGAAACAAAGGTAGTTTGTAAATTTTTTTGTGTGCATGTTGGGTTAAAGTGACGAGTGAAAACAAAGTAAAGGGAAAACTAACTTATTTCAAGAAAAAATTATTTTCTGTTTCTGAGTATCTCTATTTAAAAAAAAAAAAAAAAAAAAAAAAAAAACTAACAGCTGCTGTGGGGATTTGAGTTTCGACTAAGGTGTCCACAAATTCGGAAAATTCCAGGGAGGCAAAGGTGGACCCTCCCCCCCCCTCGAGAAAAAAGAAATTAATGTAAAAGATCCTATTTTACTTCCATAAAATGGATGTATATGGATCATTCCATATCAAATCAATGAGGCTCACAACCTGACCCCCACAGAATTCAATGAAATTTGGTATGGTAGTTGTATCTATAGAGAAAAAAATTAATGTGAAATTTCTAGTCCATATACTTTTAGTTTTTGAAATATTTAATTTTAAAGTTTGTGAAATTAATGAAATTTTAGAAATTCTTGCACTATACAATTGGTTCCAATTTCTCTCCTAATTATCATAGAAACTCCATTTAAGTCTCTATAGAAAGTAAACAGGTTGCCCTTTCTTATCATATGTAACATGATTAAATTTTTAATTTAAAGTTCATCATTTTAAATTTTTAAAATTTCAAAAAGTATATTTTTAAATTAAAAAAAAAAAATTATATGTTATTCTTAGTGTTAACAATATCTGAAAGTTTCATTCTGGGATTACCATGGGTTTTCGAGTAATAAATTTAAGAAAATTGCTATCATCTCGATTTAATAACACCAAAAGAAAATTTTTGTATTTTAAAATAAAATTACACTTTTAACTTAATATAAGAATTTTGAGAGAGAACAAAAAATGTTGATAATGTTTTTCAACACTTTCATTGGGGGCACACACAATGCAATGTCTCTCTCTCTTCCCCCCCCCATAAAAAATAGAATTTATAAAACAGAATTTTACTAAAACAATTATTTGTTTTTAAAATTTCAAGAGCAGTTGAGTCCAAATTTGTTTTTGATGGGGGTTTTATTGGGGTGCTTTCAAAGTAGGAAAGGGGGGTGTGCCTCCCCCTTATAAATAGGAATTTTCAGAATTTGTGTAACAAAATTCCATTTTTCTTTTTTATTAATAATTTTAAGAAATCATTATGTTTCATAAAATACTTCCACTACTTCAATGCGTTACAAGTATTCCTTTAATTGTGAATTTTTAAATAATAGCATTTTCAGGTTAAAAAAAATAGAAATAATAATTACAGTAAGATGTTATTTATATGTTGCATGCATATTCTTAACTATTACGTAAATATTTCAAGTGTTACCTTTAATTGATGTGTATTTTTTAAAAATTGAGTTTTAGATTTGAATGTAGTAAGGAAAACTTACAACTTGCAGATTATGCACAAAGTAAAATAAAAAAGAAAGTAAACCATTGTGTGATTTTTTTTCTCAAATTTAATGGATGCAAATAGCATTTTTTTATCATATAATTTATGGGTAATAGAATGATGGGATAGATTATGTGGATGGAGAAAGTTTACTTTAATTTCACCTGTATGTGGATAAACATCCAGAACACATGAGCAAAACACCAAAAATTAGCAAAGGTTACCTTTAAATTAAAAGATTGCTTGATATAAAACTAAAAGAAATAAATCATACGTCATTTTTTTCCATAAAAAACTTTTTTCCACCTCTTCTTCTTTTTATATATTGTTTTCCAACAGGAAAAGTTTATAACCTTTCAAAGCAAAAAATGGATAGTGCTAACCAGAAGTTGTTAAAAAAAAAAAAAAAAAAAAAAAACCTTTTGTATACATCTTTGGAAGAATTACAAATTGCCGTTCATTCTTTAATTTCATCATGATCTTACTGCAATCCGTATCCTTTTAAGATCAATCCTCTCAAACTCTGTAGAAATTCTTCATAGCCAAGTTTTAAAAGAGCCTTGACCTTTTTATAAATGTGTAGGGTTTCAAATTATGTGATCTCGAGGTCATTCCATGTCAAATAAACAAACCCACAATTTGACTAAAAATAAATTTGGACTCGACTGCTTTTGAATTTTTAAAATGTTAAAAAATTTTAACATTTATAAAAAGGTCAAGGCTCTTTTAAAACTTGGCTATGAAGAATTTCAACAGAGAGGATTGATCTTAAAAGGATACGGATTGCAATAAGATCATGATGAAATAAATTAAAGAATGAACTTATATTTACAGCAATTTGTATTGCTTCCAAAGATGTATATACAAAAGGATTTTTGTTTCTCTCTTTTTTTTTTTAAACAACTTCTGGTTACACTATCCATTTCTTGCTTTGAGAGGTTATAAACTTTTCCTGTTGGAAAACAATATATAAAAAGAAGAGAGGTGGAAAAAAGTTTTATGAAAAAAAAAAAAAAAAGTCATTATGATTTATTTCTTTTAGTTTAATATCAAGCAGTCTTTTAATTTAAAGGTAACCTTTGCTAATTTTTGGTGTTTTGCTCATGTGTTCTGGATGTTTATCCACATACAGGTGAAATTAAAGTAAACTTTCTCCATCCACATAATCTATCTACATCATTCTATTACCCATAAATTATATGATAAAAAAATGCTATTTGCATCCATTAAATTTGAGAAAAAAAAATCACACAATGGTTTACTTTCTTTTTTATTTTACTTTGTGCATAATCTGCAAGTTGTAAGTTTTCCTTACTAAATTCAAATCTAAAACTCAATTTTTAAAAAATACACATCAATTAAAGGTAACACTTGAAATATTTACGTAATAGTTAAGAATATGCATGCAACATATAAATAACATCTTACTGTAATTATTATTTCTATTTTTTTTTAACCTGAAAATGCTATTATTTAAAAATTCACAATTAAAGGAATACTTGTAACGCATTGAAGTAGTGGAAGTATTTTATGAAACATAATGATTTCTTAAAATTATTAATAAAAAAGAAAAATGGAATTTTGTTACACAAATTCTGAAAATTCCTATTTATAAGGGGGAGGCACACCCCCCTTTCCTACTTTGAAAGCACTCCCAATAAAACCCCCATTAAAAACAAATTTGGACTCAACTCCTCTTGAAATTTTAAAAACAAATAATTGTTTTAGTAAAATTCTGTTTTATAAAATTCTATTTTTTATGGGGGGGGAGGGAAGAGAGAGAGACATTGCCTTGTGTGTGCCCCCAATGAAAGTGTTGAAAAACATTATCAACATTTTTTGTTCTCTCTCAAAATTCTTATATTAAGTTAAAAGTGTAATTTTATTTTAAAATACAAAAATTTTCTTTTGGTGTTATTAAATCGAGATGATAGCAATTTTCTTAAATTTATTACTCGAAAACCCATGGTAATCCCAGAATGAAACTTTCAGATATTGTTAACACTAAGAATAACATATAATTTTTTTTAAAAATTTAAAAATATACTTTTTGAAATTTTAAAAATTTAAAATGATGAACTTTAAATTAAGAATTTAAAAAATTTAATCATGTTACATATGATAAGAAAGGGCAACCTGTTTACTTTCTATAGACACTTAAATGGAGTTTCTATGATAATTAGGAGAGAAATTGGAGCCAATTGCATAGTGCAAGAATTTCTAAAATTGCATTAATTTCACAAACTTTAAAATTAAACTAGCTGCGTACCCGTTCTCCGCACGGTAGGGAACAAAGCTTTTTCTGACATGTATAATTCGAATTGATTCCAGTAATGTGGAATCTAAAAATAAACAAAATGATTTGACTCTTGGCGTAAAGTTACTCATTATACTAACTTTACGAATAACTAAATACTGATCTGAGAACATTGTTAATATTATGAAACAAAAAACTATGTCGGTGTCATTGGCGATCAGACAAAGAAAAGCGTGACGGTTCCTAAAAATTTCTAACTTTCAAAATGTCTCATTTCTACATCATACTCTTTTTTAGATTTAAGTTATACCATTAATACCTTAGATACTACATGATGTGAAGAACCGTTTTTTTTATAATTAAATAGTTATGTGTACCCGCTCTTCGCAAGGCAAGAAGAAATGTTAATCATGTCATGTGTTAATCCTAAAATGTTATCATAACTACTTGTGACAAACAGAATCTCCAAGAAAAAAAAAGTTCAGGTACAGAATTTTCTGTTGAAATTACCGCGGGATATATTAACGCGACGTAGAATTATTTAATGTTTAGTTAGCTGTGATGTAAGATGGCTGTTGAAAAACGAAAAGAAACGAATAGTTTCACGAAATATTTATTAACGCGGTATATTGTGCTTTGATCAATATTGCCCTAGCATATCTAATAACTATTACTAAGAGTATCCTTTACTGATACCAATATATTTTCGTTTTTCCATCTTTAATGTTTAATTTAAAGAAACGGTTTAGATATTTGCCACTAATGTAGTTTTTTATTCTTTGGTGATTCTTTGCAATTTACGCATTAGTATAAACGATAATCATTTCACTTTCTGGCTGCCATTAAAACAGCTCTCCATACATTCTTATGCATAACTCTTGTCAGATTGGCGTATTTAGCATGTAAAATATTTCCTGCGATTCAAAAACGTGTCCCGTTTAAAAATTATATCGAAAATAATGCTGGATAATTTATCGTTGAAAAAACAGCATTCAATTCTTTTTCTGGCAACGTATTATAAAATAGGGAATAATTTCGTGCGTGGCGTATGTTTTGTTTGTGAGCCCGTAATTTTGATTGAGTTTCGAAAGGGGTTTTAATCTCGTGAAATCTAAGTCATTTTGATCTAACATGTGGAAACTCAGTTATTTTAAAGTCATTTTATTTATGTTTTTCAAATGGCAATTTTATTCATTGTTACTGTTTCCCAGACAACCATAGCGGAAGATATCATACCGAAATCTTGAAACAGCTTTTATTAAATTCAAAATCCTTCTTTACATAAAAATTCGTAAAAAATCTCCTAATTTATATTTTTCCTCCGTTCTTCTTTTAAAAGTGGGCGAAATATATGCTCAGTCTTTCGCCGAAATATAAAAAAGTTATGACAGATAGAATGAAAGATGCAACAGTTTTAAAATTACTTTTACGCAAACGTCGTCAAAAGAGAAATTCTTTTTAAAAATTCCCCAAAATCGGCAAAATATGTTACATAGTCAAAACAAATTGTTTTCGAAAGAAAATTTTCTCCTCTATCCGATGATGCAAATATCGTTTTATTGCGAGTGCAATGACCGGCGTTATTACGTATTATGCAAGAAAAATCGCTAAAAATTGGACAAAACATAAAATAAAACATTTTCTAATTCGAATTTCGAAAAAATCTCTCCGAGGCGTGTTAGTATATGTCCTAGTGAAGCCGTATGCAAAATTCGGTAGGTCTGCGACCAACCGTCTCGGCGCAATGTGATCGAGAGACGCTCGCAAGCACATCGGTCGGTGGTCACAAACCTACCTACAAACCTAGCTACATACAATGTTTACTCTCGGATTTTATTATATATAAGATATTTCAAAAACTAATAGTGATATAAACTAGAAATTTCACATTTATTTTTTTCTCTATAGATACTACTATCAAACCAAATTTCATAGAATTCTGAGGGGGTCAGGTTGAAAATCCCAATTTTTTCGTTGATTTGAAATGGAATGACCCATATGTCAATCTTCTAACAATCTAATATTTGTCAGCGCGGCGAAATGATATATCCATAGTCAGATAATAGAAAAAAACTATCTGTGTACATAATCCAAAACTATCTGCAAACTCATAATAGTTCATGATAACTAAATACATAGTGCTTATATGAACATTTCAAAAATTTTGAGTGAGATTTCTGAAAGTTAAGTGAGGACATAAATATTGTTTAACATTATTTTATTTATTTATAGTACAATTTCAGTAACTCAGATTTTTCCGGTCATTAAAAATTTTAGCAGCTTGATCATATGGAAAACTTTCTAAATTGATATTTCCATTATTGCTGAGTATGTCTAATAAGATTGCTTAAATTTGCACTGAAATTTGTACTTGAATTGTTAATGAATATTCAAAGAATCGCATCCAGTTCAACCAAGCAACACTATTAACTATAATATTTTATCTAGTATAATGAAATTATATAATATAACTTAATATTTATATAAAAATTAAGTTAAACTACAAAGTTGGTAAGATACAAATATGTGTGACAAAGTTAAAATAGATATATTTAAGTTCAAATTCTTACTACAGTAAAAGCTAGATTATCCGGCATTTAACCAAAAAATTTCAGCTTCCCTCTTTTTTTTATTTTTTTGTTGTTGTCTTCTTAAAAAATTGATTAACTCTTACTGTGAACCACAACTAAACTTAGAACGGAAAGGAGGGGTGTGTGCAAATTTCAAACTGCCTTAGGATATCAATAATTTCATGAATTGCTGTGGTATGTAAAAAAACAGATGAAAGGCTCTCAAAACTTCGGACACTCATTACAAAAACAAAACATTTTACCGGCTGCCTGCTGGAGCAGGAGGAGAAAAATCAACACGTCAGCTTAGTACGGCTAGCATTAATTAATATTAACCCTCTTTGCATTCTGATGATTCAACTGTGTTATCTCTGATCAGAAGCTCAAGAGAGGAAAGGAGGGGGGGGGGGCCCTTCTTTGCAGCCGCAGCAGCTCGTTATTGGAGTCTTTTTCTCTCCGGGCGTTACCGACAATTCTTTCCTTGATTTCGACTATAGTAGAGTGAAAACAAATTTTTGTATTTGTAAACTGGTGTTTTTAAACTTATGCGGTGTACGTGCACACTAAATCCGTGTTTCCGAATGTCCTCTCGGCGGTCGCTAGCAGTTTCCGAGGGGTGCCAATATTCAGAAGTCCCCCACCTTCTGATGAGGTTCCAAATTGTGGCAGGAAATTACGGGAAGGACGTATATGTAGCTCTAAGCGACACATTCAGTGATGCGAGCTGTCCTCTTCTGGCAAACAAACAAACAGCGCGCGAGAATCTCGAGCAGGTGGCAAATATTTTACAGCGCAAGAATACCTCGTGCTGTAATATTTTTTGTGCAAGATTCTCACAGTCTTACGCTCTTGCGGGAACCCTGGCATAGTATGAGTCTAGGGACTTGGCTCCTTGTGTTAAAAAAAAAAAAAAAAAAAAAAACACCTTCAGTTCAGTATTGTATTTTAACTTTATGGACTTTCCTTAAATATTATAATTGCACTGCAGGGTTGGCAAACTGTACTGAGCTCTGAATAGGCAGACTAGTGATAGACACAAGAGAAGGTGTTTGGGAGTTCAAACACCCCCTCCTCCCTTGAATTCCAAGTTTCATATTTAGGGAAAAAGATCTAGATTTTTCATTTTTTGTGAGGAAAAATAGACTTTTCATTTTTAGTGAGGGAAGTAGCTTTTAATTGGAGATTAAATAATAAATTGGTGCACAGTGATAATAAATCATTCTATAGTTTATACTTTCCAATTTAGCGTTTACATGAGAGATACTGAACATATAAAAATATGTACATTTGAGTGTAACATTACAAGCACTGTAAAATTCTGAATACAATGTTTGATTAAAGAAATTTCCAATTTTTCCAAAAGTGAAAAGCTCCCCCCCTCTTTTTTCTCAAAATTTTGTTTCTTTTTTTTTTGGAGGGGGGGGAGTAAGCATTTTCATTTTTAATTATGAGTTTGCAAATAGTTTTAGATTATGTGTGCAGATAGGTTCTTTTTTTGTAATTTTACTATGCTGTATACTTCTAATTTTAATGTATACAGTGAAAAACGTTTAACACGAAACTAGGGGGTGTGGAGGGCAGAATATTTTTCGTGTTAAAAGATTCATTAAAAAGATAACAAAACTTTCCAATATTTTTGATATTATATCTTATTTGAACTTCCTGTTAAGCTAAAAATAGTTTGCATCCATTATGATGAAAAGCATATTAAAAATTATTTGTAAGAGAAGCAATCGTTTCTTTTTATATAATATGTATTTTTTGTGGAAACAGGGGAAGAAACCTGATGGATGGCACTTCTAGGATGACTACTGTGGAGAAACACAAAAAGAGGGCCCATGAAGGAAGAGGAACCGATTCTCAAAAGTTAAACATTTCCATAAATACATGTGTCCTAAACGTACCATTGAAGATAAAAAATGAACTTGTTTCATGTTAAACGATTTTTGGTGTTAAACGATTGGTTCCTCTGTTAGTGTTAAAAGAAAAATGTATTGAATATGTACAGTTTACGGTCCCGTCCACTGTGTTATTTTGTGTTAACCGATTTTTCATGTTAAGCATTTTCGTGTTAGACGCATTTGAAAGTATTATACCTGATTTTAATACACAAGAGTTTTAGATAGACAATCTTTATTGCCATAAAGATTGTCTATCTAAAACCCTCTCCCCATCCCCCCAAGAGTATGTATGTAGGAATCTGTGTATGCCACTGCATAGTGCAACCTACCTGCATAAAGATTTTTGTGGTGAGGTATATGAAACATAATCATTCATAAATAAGCAAAATTTCAACACATGGTAAAAATCTGAAAGCTTATGCTAAGGGAAAATTCAGGGCATAAGGGGTTGGGGGGGGGGATATATCATCCTCTGGATGTGCCTCTCAACCTAGTGTCAGCCTGTCATATTTATATGCACTTTGAATTTTTAAGATATCCATTATGTTTTTAATAATGTTTTTTTATTTTTTAAAGCCTTCATCATGGGGATTTGGAGGTTGGGGAACAAGTCTACTTTCTACTGCTGCTTCTTCAGTGTCAACATTTACTAATCAAGTGTGTAAGTGTTTTATTTTTGATTGAATAATAATTAAGTATGTAGAATATGAGTTAACATTATCATGTTTGCATATTAAACTGCACACATTTTAATCTTAGGAAATGGCACATGAACCAAAAGAACTGGGTTTAAAAAAAAGTTTAAAAAAAATATATAAAATCAAGGGAAGTTGGTTATCAACTAGGGCTTGCAGTTGCTCCAGTGATCCTCAGTAGCATAGTGATGATCAGTTAGATAAGTTACTGAAGTTAGGAAATCACATCTTCACTAAGATGGAGTCAGATTAGGGTGCCACATTCTCCTGAGTTGCAGGTTGCAATATGTGTAAAAAAATCAAAAATCACCTATGGGTGTTAGCTCGTGTTTGTATTGGTTTCCATACCAATGAGGTTTTTACTAAACTTCCTTCCACATGAAGAATTATTCCAAAGTAACACGAACAATTAATTTATTAACAAAAGATAAGTTAAAATTGATGATCACATAAACACAGGAGTAAGCAATTTTGTCTGTTCAATAAGGGGAAAAAAGTACTGTACTCACTTGTTCAATCGTACCTCGATATATTGCGCATTTGGATATATCAGGCTTTTTTTGTGTCCCATTTTTTTTCTTTCTTTCTGTTTTTACCTTTTTTCTTCACTACTTTAAAAAGGCATACACTGCATTTGAAAAATGCTATTCCAATCACATATGTGAGATCCAAGCAGCGGCAGAGAAATCTCCAAAAATTTACATGTAACCAAAAATAATACACACCCGAACCAGAGTTTACAAGCCTGAAAAATATTACAGTTCATTGCTCTGTAAAGCATACTCTGTAAAATAACTATTGTTAGGGTTCTACATTCTGTGTAACTACAGTTGAGGTATTGAGATTGCCGTTAGGACATTGATAAAATCACTGGAGTAAAAATGGAAATTTATTTTTCTTATACCAAATTTTGAAAAATCGATCACATTTAAATATATATATGAATAATTTTGTTTTAAATAATTTATGAAACCCTTATAGTAGATTTTTTTTTACATGCCCGATCGGGCATGTGCAATGGCGTACTGCAAACCCCTGCAGTGTGGGGGACCTCGGCAGAAGAGAGGCCCTCACACAATGAATTAGTTGTAATGGACAGTACCTAATTGGCAAGCACATATTGGAAAGAAAAACTTTTCATTTTTTAAAGGTAACAGCTGAGCATAAGAGATACAATTTTTGAATTCAAACACCTTACAAAGAGCTGGCAAAAAATATTCTTAGAGATAGAAGGCATCCAAAAATTTACAGTGTGATTTCTCCTTGCGCTTATTCCTTTTCTCATTGAAATCCTCACAGCCCCCTTACTTTAAACAACTGTAACATCATATTCATTGCTAAAAAAACTGATGAGATACTTTAAATGCTTATGTGCTCCTGATAAACTAGCACTATTAGATGTATAAATGTGAAAGTTTGTCTCTCTATCTAGTATACGAATATAAATCCACACTGCGCGATCGATCGGCTTGAAAATTTCAACAGATTTCTAAAATGATATGGAAAATGCCTCGGGCAACTTTATAATTTCGAAAATCTAGTAATTCTCCTATTTTTATTGAATTTTCACGTTTAAAATACTTCTCCAATACCCCAGTGATCAAAAGTTGACCAATATGAAATATCTTTTTATGTAAAAATAGCTATAGCAAGTGAGATTGACCAGTTTGAAAATGACTTAGAAACCCATTTATGTTAACAGACTTAATGAAAAAAAGGACGTTAGACTTGAAATAATTCCGTAATTTTTCAAACTCTGATTGCAGGGGTTGATCCAGAAATTTTTTCCAGGGTCCCATTTTAGCGAAAATTGCTTAATTTTCTGAATTTTGACACTTATTTTTGTGACTTTTCATTCCAATTTTAATAAAAGTCACTTTTTTATTAAAATAATTGGTAAAACAGATTAAAATATAGGGCAAAATGCCAATGAAGGGCTGCTTTAATTGATTGTATTTTTGTGAAGGGGCCGTTTGAATCGATTGCAATTTTGTGAAGGGTCCGCAAAACGCACCCTATTTTCATCTCCATCGACCCCTGGATTAGCATAGGAATAGTCCCCCTTATTTTCTTTTCAATCTCCGTATGCCTTGAATTATTAGATCTAGCTTCTTTGTTTTCCGTAGAAGTTATATAATTCACTTTTAAATTTGAAGTGAGATTACAAATGTCTTAAGTCAGGATTTGAAAACCTTTGTTGAGAACATTTTTTTTTAACCCTGCCTAATGATTGCCAAAGTGTGCAATTTTTGGTGATATGTTACCAGATATTTAGAAGAAAAGAACTAACTCTCTTACTAAAGAAAGTAAGAAAAGCAATGCTCACCGTGCAAAGTCTTTTTGATATTTATGTTTAAGTAATCTGCACATTTTATATAAATTTTAACTTACAAGTCTAGCATTTATTTCAATTTTTTGTTTTGAATCTTTGTAATTATTAATATTGATTCACTTTGCATCATAAATGCAAGGGAATGCATAAAAACCTGGCAATTACATGAATTATTCAAAGGGGGGGCCCCAGAAAAATTTTTGCCGGGGAGGCCTCGGACTTTTGCTGTATGCCACTGGGCATGTGGCAATAAAAAATACATATCCCAGGTATGGGGCATGTGGGACAATAGATTTTTCCGGCCCTGGATGCAAGTAGTTAATTTTTCCTCTCTGATCTTTGCTGGAAAGCAAGTTATGAGGGAAAAATAAAAGCAGATGACTTTGATACCTTTTTCAGTAGGAAATGTGTACTTGTATGTAAATTCAAAAGGGTAAATTAAATTTCTATCCTTATTATGTAAGTGATTATCTTTTATTACAATACTTGTACTACTAATTTTATCATACTGGGTTGGCAACAAAGTAATTGCGTTTTCTTGTATAAAATTCAAGCAAATAAGTTTTCAACAAGTTTTTAATTACAGGTAAGCTGTGCCTGAACATACGATTCATATTTGTTACATTTTAAAGTAAGAATTTCACTGGCAGTATTTTTTTTCGTCCATAAAAGATGGCTACCCTCCCCCTTTTTTCGCTTCTATCCTCCTTAGAGGACAATATTAAAAATGTCCTGAAATTAATTTTTAGGTATTCGTGACTGCTGTATTTTACAGAAAGAATTTCACGGATATCTCTATTTTTATTTGAGATCACGCGGGATATGTGAAAGGAACTTTTTGGCCCCTTACCCCCCCTAAGATTACGAATTTTGGAAAATGCTCTCTGATCTAGCACCTATGTTGAAGAACTCACGTACGTGCCAAATTTCGCATAATTAACTGTAGTTTTGGCCAGGCGAAATATTGACATACAGAAAAACGCAATTACTTTGTTGCCAACCCAATACATATATTATTATACCATTATTTTTATAAATGCATCATACTTTAAGTACATGCATTTATAAAAATAATGGTACTTCTCCATTAAGTGAATGCCACCAATTTGGCGATTTTTCTCTTGGCATTGTGGAGGGCACAAAACCCTTGAAGATATGTGGAAAGAAAGAAGTGGGAAAAAGCAGACAGAGAACTGCGAAATTCACAATTCAGAGTTCCAGACAGTAGCGTTGGGTTACAGTGGCACCAGTAATAAAGCACATAAAAGTAATTCAGGGCCTGATTAAAACAGTTTGGCATTTTACCACAACCCTCTTTTACATTCTTAACAATGAAAATCTTAACTTTTTTAAATTTGAAAAATACATGAAATGATTATGGAAATTATCCTTTTTTAAAAAGTGCATCCAAAATTTGGATACCATCAATTCAATCTAACTGCCTTATTAATCAGGCCATGAGACAGGGATATTTCCTATTTTATCACACTTGGCATTTAGTGTTAAAATTTGCCATACCATCTATACTTTATTTTGTGTGTGAAAAATTACTATTTTATTTAAAGTTTGTGAAAATTATGGTATTATACAATGTTATCTTTAATGTTGTAAAATAATAGTTGATAGTTAGGATTACTTTTTTTAAATTTCAGTGAGTATTGATACAAAATTGTGCAACAAATAAAGCAAGTTTTATTCACCTGGGTCAACATTTTTTGGAGATTATATTATTATTACTGAAGTTTAAATATTTGGTGGAAAAATAACTGTTGAAATTGTCTTCTGGCTTTAACAATTTCAAAATATCTGTTTAATTTGTATGTGATGTATTTATATAAATTGTGTATATTATAAATTTTCATTTTAAAAAAAGGAAAGAGGAGAAACCGTATTATACACTAAAGATGTTACTGCATATTTCACATTTAAACTGATCTGCTGAAAAATATAAATCTTTAATTTTTTATTATTGAAGTTTAACATTCTGTTCAATATTGAAGGTACTTGTGCTTTTTGAATTCATTTGTGATGACTCCTTGGATAATTTTTGCTTGTTTGTATTAAAAGAAGGCATTTTGTGTTTAAAAAAATGTGCATATCTGAAAAAATATTGAAGATTTATGCATTTGTTCAGTAAAAAAAAATTTAGTCATTGCTAAAATTAAAAAAAAAAATTGTATTTCTTAACATTCATAGCCTTGTATAGATTAAAATTTCTGAACATAAACTGTCATAAAAAGCAAATTATTCATTTTAAAAATAATAGTGAACTCAGAAAATGTTAATTCATTTGAATGCATACAAAACTTTGTGTAGAGAAGAAAATTATTTAAAAAGATTTTGGTACACCTCAAAACTACTGGACTTTCTGTGACTACTAGTTTTTCTTTCCTTGATGTTTGCAGGTAGGACAGGAATTAGAGGGGGATAGGCAAATGTTGCACATGCCCCAGGCACTGTGCTGAGATGGGGCAACAAAATCATTTATGGTTCTAAAGAAGCAGTTATCAAAATAAATGTTTGCCCCTATGACATAGTCTCTAGTTGCGGCATTGTTCATAAGTATGTAGATAGAAAATTTAGAAGTATAGCAATTAATGGGAAAAGGTAAAAATTAGTTTTTTCTTTTTCTTTTTTTTTATGGTATTGGTATAGAATTTACCTATTGTTGCTTTTATGAAACATTAAAACAATTTCTTTAAGCAGCACCCCCTATAACTGAAGCTATGAGCCACTACTGTTTGGCCCAAGAGCAGAATTATGCTGCAGCTAGGCCTAAGGCCTGGACTCCATAATACCAGAAAACACGGCAGAATCAGAAAACAGAAACTGAAAATTGACGAACTTCCGGTTTTTCATTTTCATTCAAGCAGAATCAAGGGCGGAAAACGGAGTTGAAAATGTTGAACTTTTCTGTTTCTGCCATGTGCCAGCCAATAAGAAATCGCGTAGATCCAGAGCTGTCATCCAAAAACAAGATGGTGTCACATTTCTATGCTGAAGTACTTGTATCTCAGAGATAATTCTTATTGTGTTATAAATTTGTATTCAATAAAAAAGATAAATGAGAAAAAAGTATATTTTCTTAAAACCAACATTTTTGTATTTAAAATAGTACTTACTCTTCATCTACAGTTCGGGGATCTTCATTCAATTTTAATGCTGCGAAAATTCCATATTTTTCTCTTTCTAGGAAATGTTTTAAACTCATAAACTATGTTTACGTTTATAAATTTCATGTGTTCTATTCAAAGTCGTCCTATTCATAAAGTGAATGCTTATTTTAGCGAGAAATTATTCAGTATTCATGTATTTTTTCGGGCTGTTTCAATCATCAAATGTACCTAGCAATAAACGATTTAAAATGAAAACGATAGATGGTGCCTGCATCGTAGTATATGCTAAGGCGTATTATGCTAGAGTGGAGTCAAGTGCCGACAGAAATTCTTTTCTGCGAGAAAATTCCGCTTTCTGGTAATATGGAGTCCAGGCCTAAGAGCAGAATTATATCCAATGTTCTGCAGCATGACCTCAAATAATTGCAAATATTCTGCAAGTAGTTTAGCAGACCATGGTAACATAAAAATTAGACACCACAAAATAGACATAAAAATTATGTGTTTATGGGAAGAGAGTAGGCATGGTATGAAGAGCACTTCACTTTGTTTTGCTGAACATAACTTTTTTTGCTTGTGTGTGTGTTTTTCTGTTAAAGATCGAAATGTTCTGCATAACTGTCATTGTTCTGTGCTGTACGTCATACTTTTAAGCACTTTCTGCTTCTAAGTAGCTAGGTATAAAAAACTCATTTGGTAAATTTCAGTAACTATAAATTTTTGTCCCTGGAGTGTTTCTCCATCTCTTAGCTAAGATATAAGTTTTAGGACCATCAGATTGTGAAACTAATAAGCTTTGGAGAACTTTAAATGAGCTTCTGAAATGTTAAAAGGGTTTAGGTATCCTGCATGTTACACAAAATTTTTCAGCTTGTGCATTGTTATAATATGGCTTTTTTAATTTAGCTCAAGGCATTGGTACTGTATTAGAAACGGTAGAGAGTACTCTTGGTGCACCAACACCTGAGGAACTAGCTGCCACTTTAAACGAGCAGAAGGAATCTGATAACTCTTCCTTGGATAATGCTGCTGAAAGTAAACACATGCCTTTTATTTCATTTACTCCTTTGATCAATATTTTTACATTAGATGCATCATTCACGAGAAAGGTATTAGAATTGCTTATGTAACTCAGTGCCATGGAGGTAAAGGATACCATGTTCATTATTTATTTATTTATTTATTTTTAGGAAAGAGTTAGCACCATACTGTTAATGTGAATAACTTTTTTTAATGTAGAAGGATAAAGCACTATGTCCTGGGACTATAAAAACTAAAAGAGATAGGACAATGGGAAATAAAACCACATCCATTTTCGTTGTGAACTTGCTCTCTTGAGAAATTACATTTTTGTGATATGGTGTCCTTTACCTCCAGGATACAGAACTGTTGTCTTCAGAAACTTTGTGAAACAGTAAATTTATTTTTCAATTGGTATTTCTTAAAATTAGTTTTTCAAAATGGAACTCTGATACATATAATTTAACCCTTTGAAGACGGGCGGTTGATTTTTCAACCAAGCCGTAGAACACCTTAAAGGACGAGCATGTTTCATATTTCAACCAGTAATGCTTTCCCCCAGTGTAATTGTTCACATGCACTGGACCGGCGGGGAGAGATGTCAACATTCATTCATCAATTCAGTTGCACCCCAGTTCCTGAAAAGGAGAATATACACCTAAACGGAATCCCCTTATTCAAGAAATTCGTTTTACTTCGGGGGTGGGAAAGGGTAATCCCGCAATGATTGTTGCACAAATAGCAGCTACAGCTAAGAGTCACAGAAATGGTGGAAAGCATGTTTAAGATGCTCCTGTCCTTCTTAAACAGCAAGGCCAAAATTTCCCTGCCGGGAAGAGGTTAAAAAGTACTGCAGTGTATATATACGATTTGCAAGACATTAAAATTTTTGTATATGTCTTATTTTCTTTTAAACTTTCCTTTTTGATTATCCCTAGAAGAAAACTCTACTATAGATGAAGATGAAAATATTCCAGAAACTAAATCAAGTATTCTACCAAATGTGTCTTCATGGACAAAAGTGTTAGAAAATACAGTTAGTTCATATTTTCATTTATTTTTAAATAATATTTGTTTTTATCATGATTGTTTTTTATTCCAGGTGTTGTAATGATTAGTGTGGCTTTTTTTTAAACTATGGACTTTTAGCACTATACTTAATTAGAAAAACTTCTCTTATGGCTTGCAACTATTTTTTGTGCCACAAATTTTATAAGGGGCCATGATTGAGGTTTTTCTCAAAGAGGCAAAAGTTATTGAGACAAAAATTTCCTTTTTTTTTTTAAACCAAAAAAGAATATCGAAATCTAAGGAATGTCAACAAATTTCAAAATTGAGTTTTTTGAATCACCTAATATATATATATACTAGCAGCCAAGGCGGCCAGCTTCACCGTGGTATACCTTACTGTCCTTTGTGATTAGTTTAGTGTTGTCCAAATTGACTCATTTCAATGAAAATCAAGTTTCTTTGTTTGAATGGTATTGATCATTAAATTTCTCTAGGTTAGGTTCACTACAAATTTTGAATGTCATCTTAAAAGCCGATGATGGCCATGCCAAGTACTGACATTGCAAAATGTACAAAAAGACATCATTGGTGACATTTCCATTCATAAAAAGATTATAAAAATACTGCATTGGGTGATACGTTGTGAAACATGTTGTACACATTCCTACAGAATTGCAGCAACTGTGAGCTTCCTCAAATTAACATTTAGTGTGATGCCTTCCATTCATGGGCTCCATGACTTCGCTAATAGGTACTTTTCTCTTTGAATACAACACCAGTGTTGTGCCAAAGTTCACAACCTGACGTTTTTGTTTTTATAGTATGGTTGCATTATTTAATACTTGTCCCTAGTTACAATAATATGAAGGGAACAGGAAATGGCTAAGATGTGCTTTAACCCACTGCATGGTGACATTTTTTAGTTGAGTGATAAATGTGCCAAGTATTGTTTAAGGCTGTAAAAAGATCCAAAAGACCTTGCATTTTCACGTATTCATTATTGTTATTTTGTAATCTAACTACTGCATGACATACGCAAGTAACGAATATGCTTGCTCCCTTTTACGGTATTGAACTGTTAATTTGGATTTTTGCATTATTACTTTAATGTTTATATCCAGTTGTTGCTGTTTTCAACATAGAAATATCGTCAATTTTGGTACTGCTACGTATTAGCATATTATGTAAGTCGATATACATATATGATAGTTTTTGATGATACATTGCTTAAATTATCAATAAATTAGTGTTTTCTTTTCTTTTTTTTTTCAGTGTTTATAAGTAGTACACTTTTAATTATATATATATATATATATATCATAAAATAATATTAGCAATACTAACAATTAATACATGTGTAATATTATAATAATTATTATTATTATTAATTTTAATAGCTTTGTTTTTTCCTTAATTCTTTATTTACCACCTTTCCTTAGTACTTCTTAGCTATTAAAGCTTGTACTATGTTGCTCGTATGTTAGCTATATTAGAGTAATTGTTTTTCTTTTTAATTTATCTTTTCCCCTTCCATTCTCAAGATTTGGCTGAAGTCTTTGGCTGAAATTGAATAGTCACTGGATTTTATCTGTAAAATAAGTTTTTGTAGATTCTAGGCAGAGTTGAAACTCATTTAAGTTGAGTTGCACAGTAGAAATCTTTGGTTTTGAATATGCGTTTAAATAAGAAAGACCAATTAGGTACCTTTTTTCTGTAGTTTATTGAAACAAGATGATTATGGTAGGTTTACACAGTGCACATGGTGAAGACACAATACTTGTACAATTACCTGTACAATACTTGTACTTAAGCAACATCCGATTAGTGGCACAAATAAAAATAAGCTTTCTCGAAGATAAGTCGCCAGCGGCGATCTTATTCTGATTCACAAAACACATCACATCATATTGAACCATCTGGGTACCGCAGCACGGATCCCTGATCCGGCTCTACTTGAATCACATCGGTTGATTACACACACAACATAGCAGATCGAGAACACTCTCTGTCTGACTGAAAGGTTAACTTGTGATGCCCTTTTTATACCTGCCAGTTAGTGCGGGACTACGATGGATATTTGCATAGGAGAAAAAAAGAGTTCTTATTTTATGCAAATCAGGAACAGCGCCATCTATCGGCGAGAAATGTAAACTTTTTATTACGGCGTTAAAGACATGACGATGTTTACACCGCCATTTTCAAATGCTAACGAACTTACGTTTTCACTTAGAAAATTTTTAAAGGAGCTTACAAAAGTTTCGTTTTTTCACTTTAGCAAATTTAGAGATAAAATGTCATGGAAAAAAAAGGTAAGTAAAGAAATAGCGTTTTTTTTTTTTTTTTTTTTTTTTCTAACAAGGGCCCGCCTTCCATGACATTTAAGAAACTGGCAGATTCAAAGTAAACGAAAATTAGAGGTAACCTTTCCTCTTTAACGAAAAAATTAAGTTAAACATGATGCATGAAAAATACTTCAAAATTCACTAAGGGTTAGTAGAAACACTATATACAGTTGTTGCTGGCCAGCATGGTTAGTACACATTTCAAAAATTACTTCATTTCAAAAAATTTTTAACTTACTAGAAATTACTATATAAATGCATTCAAATATAAACACTTATGCTAGAACATTAATAAACACATATGCTAGGACATTAATAAACACATTTCTAATCATAAAAATATTCATACTTCAAAATTACTCTTGATATACGTTCAGTGCACTTTAGAAAATACTCACATTTTGCAAAGTTCATACAATATAATACAGTACAGTACATTGCAATGAAAAAAAAATACGAATTAAATTTGAAAAAAAAGCTCGAATTGAAATCCAACTGAGATCGAGCTGGGATGCATCCCGAAAAAATTTGAAAAAAAAAAAGTTTGTGTTATAGGTTAACACATTATATGCCTGACACAACACCTTACAGACTAGGGTGGACATATAGGAGCTTCCACTAGCAAAAATGGGACTTACTGAAATAAAACTTTAACATCTCCTGTGATTGGGACGAAAATACTCTACTCTTAGAACTAACCAATCACCTCAGGATTCTCTGGCAAATTACAGTTTCACCTCGCGAGACGCTTTTGAGGCTGCTCGAAAACTTCAGAGAAAAACCAGAGCTAAGAATATCGCACTCCGTGGGGAACTTTACTCCCTCGACTGTAAAGATGTCAGACAGACATAATAGGACAAACACGATTACATAGAGTTCATTTTTCTTTTTCTTTTTCTTTTTTTTTTTTTTTTTTTCCCATCAAAAATTTCAAAAAATTTCCCCCCTTTCCCCTCAAAAAAGGTCTCAAGCCGAAGGGCTTATAGGAGACAAAAAAAATTGCCTAGGTTCCCACAAACGGGAGTAGGTCTTTCACACTTAACTAAAAATTTTGTCATTGAAAGTGGACAGGCTGATTTTGGGTAAGGGTTTTGTGAAAATGTCTGCTAACTAAAAATTTTGTCATTGAAAGTGGACAGGCTGATTTTGGGTAAGGGTTTTGTGAAAATGTCTGCGGGGTTTTGTTTAGTGTTAATATATTCCAATTTAAACAATTTTTCTAAAACGAGGCTTCTTAAGAAATGGTATTTTACATGTATGTGTTTGGTGCGATTGTTCTCTATAGGAGAATTTGAAAAGTCGATAGCTGCACGATTGTCACAAAATAAGGTAACTTTTAAATTTTCTGGAAGAATGTCTAAACCTTTTAGTTCACCTAGGATTCTATACATCCATAACAGCTCTTTTGATGCCTCTGTCAGGGCAATAAACTCAGATTCCATAGATGACAAGGCTACACATTTCTGCTTAAAAGTTCGCCACGAGATTGGGGTTTTGTCTAACATTAAGATGTGACCTCCCATCGACACACGATCATCTCTATTTGAGGCGAAATCGGCATCAGAATAACAGTTTATTGAAATTTCATTAATGTTGGAAAGTTTTAACTTTAACTTCGATGTTGACTTTACATATCCCAGTAGTTTTACTAATTGGTTCCAATGATGTTGGCCGGGGTTAGATTGAAATTGAGAAAGGATATTTACAGCGTAAGATATATCAGGTCTGGTTCTACTAGCCAAGAACGATAAACATCCCAAAATATTACGGTAGGGCAGTTTTTCCATTTCCTTAGTTTCAGCATCGTTACTAGGACTTTGCGTCTTTGACATTACAATTCCAGTTGCGATTGGCAATGAAACTAATGGTATTTGATACTTCTTAAACCGCTCATAAATTTTATTGATGTAATCTTCCTGGTGGATAAATAGTCCTTCCCTATTTTCAACAAATTGTACCCCAAGTAGTTTCTTCATTCTACCCAACTTCTTTAGATCTACTTTATCTTCTAAAAGTTTAATTACCTTCTCTATTTTTTCTTTGGTTTTAGATATAAACACTATGTCGTCAACATACAGTAGTAAAACTAAACTATTTTCATAAATGTAGACACAATTAGCCCACTCTAGCTTATTAAAATTTAACTCACTTAGAATTCCGTGTATTTCATTGAACCATTCACGTCCACTCTGCTTTAAGCCGTAAATAGCTCTGTTGAGCTTGCAGACGTAGTTTTCTTTACCTTCCTCTTCAAATCCTTTGGGCTGCTTCATATAAATATCTTCTTTTACTGGGGCGTATAGGTATGCAGAATTTATGTCTACTTGCATATGAAACCAATGAAAATGTCCAACTAAGAAAGAGAAAAATAATCGTATTACAGAGAAATTGACCACTGGACTAAAAACTTGGTCGTAGTTTTCACTTTTTCTTTGACCGAATCCTTGAGCGACCAGTCTAGCTTTGTATCGTGCTATTTTACCATTTGAGTCGTGTTTTACTGTGAATACCCATCTATTGCCTATTACTTTTACATTTTGAGGTACGGGTACAAGTTTCCACACTTCTCTTTCGTACATAACATTCATTTCTGCAGTCATAGCTTTCTTCCACTCTTCTGAATCTTGAGAATCTATTGCTTGAAAATATGAGTTTGGAATTACTATATCCTCTAGTCAGGAACTGGTTAAATTCGTTTCGTCTTTCACAATGCCGGTGTAGGTATCTTTACCTTTGAAACTAAATTTTTTTGGGTCATACTTTAGTCCATGTTTCTTGCAATATGCCTCAACCTCTCTACAGGATCGTAATCTTATATTGCTTCCCGATATACCGTAGTATATATCATTTCTGGACCCGTCTGACCTAGGGACGGCTTTTCTCATCCAAACTACATCTTTAGGTGGTGCTATTCGGTCTTTAGACTTAGAAAAACGAATTGTTTCTTCTCCCTCCTCCTCATCGGATTCACCGCTACTTATTTCAAACTTTTCTTCGGATGTGCTAGGTTTCTCGTAATCTTCTGTTTCTGGTTCCCTTTCCTCATCGGAACTTTCTTCCGCTGTAATGGGTTCCAGCACGACTCCGCTGCTCTCACGAGTGGGTAAATTTTCATCAAACGTTACGTTACTTGTTTCAACGACTTTTCTGTCACTCGGTAGCCATACTCTATAGCCACGGGTAAACATTGCGTACCCAACTAGTATGCCTTGTTTTGCCCTCATTTCGAGCTTACTTCGTAATTGACGTGGTACACCTACGAACGCTTTTGATCCAAAAGTTCGTATATGCTTTACTGAAGGTTTGCGACCACAAAATAGCTCAAATGGTGTTTTAGATTGGTTTGCGTGGCATACCCTGTTCCAGGTGTATGTGAAACATAACAATGCTTCCGACCAAAAACCATTTCCCAGTTTACTGGAGTGTAACATAGCTTTTACAGCGTCCAAGGCCGTGTAATTAAATCTCTCACTTACACCGTTCTGTTCCGGCGTATAATCATTGGTTCTTTCAGCTTTAATGCCCTCCTCCTCCAAAAACTTCTTAAATTCATTATGGCAGAATTCCATGCCATTGTCAGTTCTGATATTGATAATTTTTCTGTTTAAAAACCGTTCTGCACGTTTTTAGTACCTCTTAAAATTTTCGAAGACTTCAGATTTCTGCTTCATAGGATAAACAGTGACTTTTCTTGAGTAGTCATCTGTTATCGTTAAAAAGAATCTATGTCCCGATATGGATGGGTTAGGTAAAGGTCCACATACATCCATGTGCAAAAGTTGGAGGGGTTTGTTCGATCGAATCTTGGGAATACTTTTAAAGCTCTTTCTTCTAGTTTTTGCTATTTTACAAACATGACAGGGTTTATACGGCTTAGATTTAAAAACGGGTAGGCCAAATACCTTTCCCTTACTAGTTTCAATTATAGCGTTACAATTAATATGACAAAAACGGCTATGCCAAAGTTCTAAGTTCTGATTGTCACCTTTTGAAGAAAAATTAGCTTCTGCTTTCTTTTTATTAGTTATTGTAGGGTAAACATGGTACAGACCACGTTTCTTGTGTGCTGTAAATAGTTTTTGTCGGTCACGTGAAAATACCTCTACTTTGTTATTTCCCCCTCTAAATGTAATGCCCTCAGTGTCCAATGCAGAACCTGACAGGAGATTTCTCCTTAATTTAGAGGAATAGAGGACGTTTTTTAATGTTTTTAAAACTTTACCACCTTGAAATTTTAACTCGACTGTTCCCCTTCCCTCTATGGAACAATCAATGCCGTTTATGGCGACTGACATCGACCGGCCTTTAATTGGTTCAAAGTTTTTAAAAAGTCTTTTATCCCGACAAAAATGAGCACTAGCCCCTGTATCAAAAATCCATGAAGAATCATTTAAATCCTCACTTGTGTGGGCTTCTATCATGTGATTCTTGTGTTGTCGTTTGTTACTTTTACGATTACTGGGGGGAGGGATTCTACAGCTAGCAATTAAATGTCCGATTCTACCACACCTATAGCACTTTCTAGTGTCTTTCTTTACAGTATTCTTAGGTGGGACACGCTTCACTTGACTAGACATTGCGACGGTAGCTTGATCCCCTACACTTTGCTTTAGTCTGGCCTCTTCAGCCAAAAGTTCGGCTAAAACTAAATCGAACTTAAATGTTTCGTCAGGCCAGCGGTAAATCGTTTGAACAATTCCCTGATACTCCGAGGGTAAGTACCTTAGCAATTGAAATGACTGATACCAGTCAGCTGGGGGAGTGTTAGCATCTTTTAATTGCTTAACTATCATCCTCAACCTGGCTGCAAATAAGCCTATTTCCTCCCCTTCGTTCAATCTACATGAAAAAAAAACATCTGTGAGTCTCATAGCACGAGCTCTAGATTCAGGTTTAAAGTGTTTATTTAATTTTTCCCAAACTTCTTTGGGGTCATAAGTGCCAGAAATAAGAGGCTTATATTCATTTGAAATGTTCAAAAATATCGTGCTATAAGCACGCCCGTATCTAATCTTGTAATCCCTTAATTCCTTAGCGTCAGTTTCAGGGGGTCTTTTTTCTACACCACTGACTATTTCCCAACAATTCCTATCCATCAACAATACCCTTACGTCTTCCTGCCAAGACTCATAATTGTCGGCAGACAATTTTTCTATTTGGGTAATTGAAGCTTCCATTTTGGAAAGTTAGGATACAACACAATTTACAAGAAAAGATTAAAAACACTACAGGCCCGCCCTCTTATAATTTTAAGGCACTTAAAATCTGTTTGTATACGTTAAAAACACTTTAAAAACAAAACACATTATAAATACACTCGACATATTCAAAACACATTTAAACTTGGGCTTGATGGCCCATAACCGTGAAAAGGAAACTACTTAACTGATTATATTGTATTATAAATTAAGCTATTCAACAAACAAATTAAAAGTCTTTGGCTGAAATTGAATAGTCACTGGATTTTATCTGTAAAATAAGTTTTTGTAGATTCTAGGCAGAGTTGAAACTCATTTAAGTTGAGTTGCACAGTAGAAATCTTTGGTTTTGAATATGCGTTTAAATAAGAAAGACCAATTAGGTACCTTTTTTCTGTAGTTTATTGAAACAAGATGATTATGGTAGGTTTACACAGTGCACATGGTGAAGACACAATACTTAAGCAACATCCGATTAGTGGCACAAATAAAAATAAGCTTTCTCGAAGATAAGTCGCCAGCGGCGATCTTATTCTGATTCACAAAACACATCACATCATATTGAACCATCTGGGTACCGCAGCACGGATCCCTGATCTGGCTCTACTTGAATCACATCGGTTGATTACACACACAACATAGCAGATCGAGAACACTCTCTGTCTGACTGAAAGGTTAACTTGTGATGCCCTTTTTATACCTGCCAGTTAGTGCGGGACTACGATGGATATTTGCATAGGAGAAAAAAAGAGTTCTTATTTTATGCAAATCAGGAACAGCACCATCTATCGGCGAGAAATGTAAACTTTTTATTACGGCGTTAAAGACATGACGATGTTTACACCGCCATTTTCAAATGCTAACGAACTTACGTTTTCACTTAGAAAATTTTTAAAGGAGCTTACAAAAGTTTCGTTTTTTCACTTTAGCAAATTTAGAGATAAAATGTCATGGGAAAAAAAAGGTAAGTAAAGAAATAGAGTTTTTTTTTTTTTTTTTTTTTTCCTAACAGTATTGACAGCAAATTTGTCTCTCTCTCTTTCTTTCTCTTTCTTTTTATGCCCTGGCTCTAGCTGTTTTATTTATGCCACTTAATTTTCTCTGTTGGCATCGACTTCTAGTATTTCCTACATCACTGAGCTTCGACTTCCATGTTTTGTTCGCTTCTACGTTGTTTTTTTTCTTATAGCTATGGTCGCATCCCCAGGTTACGTAAAACGACTCCTTTTGTCAGGTAACCTGCAGAAACCTAGCTATTTTTGCTGTTCTTTTAAATTGAAATGTGAGTACGGTGGAACTTGAAAATGGAGTACTCCATTTCAATTTTCCATTCCATCTCCACATCACTGTTTGGGTACATGAAGTTAGGTTTAAGCCCATATGTTCTCACCTGGCTTGTTTTCCCACTTCCCTTTAGCTTTGATAGCTCTGTTTTTTACAATATTTATGGCCAATGGATTTCCAATTTTTATTCTTGGTTCCAGTTTTTTAATTGTTATTATGTGCTATCACTTGTTCGATGAATTACTTGGGATTCCATACTACGTAAGTTTAGCTATTTTATATTATAGATATATAATTGCATATATGTGTATATATATATATAATGAAATTACAATCAATAAATTCTGTGTATTAAAATCTAATATCTTGTTCTTTTAACCATTTTGAGATACTGTCAGATTTTTGATATAGCAGATTAAACATTTGGCAGTGGATGTGTGGATGATTAAAATCATGACCAGAAATTACTCAAAAACAGTTTATTAGTGTTGGATTCATCAAATAAAAACTATTAAATTTAAAGTTCATGCATTAGGAGTACAAATGCCTTATACAAAGAGAATTAATTAGCCACCTAGCCAGTCAAACAGGTTGCTTCTGGTCTGCTTGTCATCAGATCTGCAGCAGGATTGCAGTTTAAGTACAAGTATAGCTACATCATATCTAATCTCAGTTTGTCCTCGTGAACGCGTGTTTGATATAGAGGGAGAAAATTTACTTAATCATTGATATAACAAATACTGAAAAGTTATATATGCAAAAATATGATGCAATATGATATAATTGCTGATGCAATGCATGTTAAGTTTAAGCAGTGACAGTAGTTTTATTGTCACTTCTTGTAATCTATGAAACTTGGCATCTTGTCAACCATCGAAGAACGCATGCTAAATTTCAGAAGTTTTAAAACCTATTGAAGCAAGTGATAGCTATTTTTCCTAACAATGGTCCTCCTCTCGCATATGGGCAAAACTTAGAGGGAAAGTTCCACTAATTCAAACCTGGATTAGTCTGGAATTGAGACAGAATAGTTACTGAATATGAAATGTCTGGTCTGTCTATTCATTATAAATATTAGACAACCTAAGTTGTTGCATATGGCAATTCTGACATGATATCAGTTTCTTCATTTGTATTTGAGCATTTTCAATTCATTTCATTTGTATTTGAACGAGTTTTCAATAAGATGGAACCTATGGTGATCAGCATTGAAGTTGCAGGGTAATTGTAACCCATCCCTCCCCCCCCCCTCCCCATAACACATAGATATGTTCTGTGCTGTATGAATCTGTTGTATGGGTCCTGAGCTGTACTCCATTTTGTGCAAATCGTGCAGTATAGTCACTGCAAAACTTATTTGCATACCTTAGAAACACAATGATATTGAGTGTTGCCATTAAAAAGTTATATTAATTACAGGAGCTAAAGGATAATAAGATCAGAACATCTGTCTCATTTTACCATGCTGTGAGAGTCTCTTTTAACATATCACACGAAAACAATTTCACTTTATATGGTGTGTTATATGAAGCAGCGCTATAGGGGGGGATCTACTGTATTTTTCAAACAGTTTACATACTTCATGAATGTAATCAGACTGGTGTATTAATAACTTCCCATCCTTTTCTTCAAATTCTACATAGAGCAATTTTCTCATTTTGCTTAAGTTTTTAATGCAAATTTCTGCTATAATACTGCTTTTTTTAGGGTGTGTGTGTGTGTGTGTGTTATGCAGGGATGTTAATTCTGCGCCGATTGCACCGAAACACAAATTCTTGCGCCGAACTGTGCTTTTAGCCGATTTTTGCGCCGGTCTGCGCCGAATACGTCATTTTGACTCTTTCAGGGTGCGCCGAAACAGAAATATTGCGCTGAACTGCATTTGTAGCCGATTTTTGTGCCGGTCTGCGCCGAATACGTCATTTTGACTCTTTTTTAAATTTTTGCCACGCTCATTTATCTTTTAAAGCGTGTATGGAAAGCTAGTTAGCAGTAAAGCAAGATTCAAACTGCGTACGAAAGCTGCATTCCGAAGCCATTCTACCCGCCCCGGATCGGACCAGTCGGGCTTTGTTAGTCACCTCAATCAGGGCCGGCCAGATAGGCAAACAAGTAATCATCGCAACGGGCACCGTTTTTTGTTTATGAAAGGGCACGATTTCCAACTAAAATCATAAAAGCAATTTTGAAAAAAGTAAAAGGGACGTCTTTTTCTACGTTTGCAGGGTGGAGTGGGTGTCATGTACCGCAGGGCAGCCCCTGATCTAAACCAGACCGGTCCGTAAAGAAAACAGTATATTACGGTGACGTCCCAGCCCCTAAAAAATCATGGTTTATGACCCGGCCCGTAGCAAGAATGAAAATTGGAAGCATGACCGGTTTAGAAATCAGAATCTAGGCTGTCTGAATTAATAGAATATTTCATTTCAAAATAATCCGGAAATCCGCTGCCAGTGGTGTAGTCGCGGGGGGTAGAGATCTGTGCGGGCCCAGGCTTTTGCAGCATGATTCATTCAAGGCACGGGCTGACCTCAGCATTTTCTAGAATGGACCGGAACAAGCGTATACTCTTAAAGACGGTCCTCTGCGCTTGCAAAATCGAGCCTTTCCGGAAATTTTTGCTCTCCTAAAATTTGGATAAGACCAAACGATTGGCTTGTGATTCCCCCCCCCCCTTCCTTAAATCATGATTAATATACGAGCTGGACCGGGTCTGAATTTTTTATTTTGATTAAATGCCGGTCCAGGCTAGACGTTTTCGGCCCGTGAAGATCATGAGCGGGGAGATGCCGCCTCACTACTTTTTCATTCGAGCTTATGTCAGCAAAAGTAAACGTTCTTCACTTTTCATCATGGACGCATGATTTTTGAGTCTTCCATTGCGAGTGTTCCTAAACCTTTTTTCTTAAAACTACACCACTGTTTTTCTTTTTGTGTGTGTGCAGGCTCTACGAGAGGGGGCAGACGGGGTTCGGGGGGCAGACAGGGCGACGCCCCTGGTCCCGTGTTCAGCCAAAGTGCGTCCGCAAATTTTTCAGAATGTGTTACGAATTTCATTTATAGATCCGTAATTAAAATCTTTATTTTAAAATAGACTAAATTTTGAATACATAATTCTAGAATGATATAAACGGCAGAAATGTTAATTCTACCATTTAAATATTAGTATTTTTACAACCTTCGAACATGCATTAAAAGTACCATTGCATATAAGAAATACTTCCCTCCCACTCTCTTTCCATTTAGCATTTATATGAAAACCATTAAAAAGAGCAGTTTCACACACACACAAAAAAAATTCCTTCCGTCCATGTAAATCCATGTATTGTTTTTACCAAGTTGCTGATAGCATAGCCTGTATACACCCCTTTTTTTCCAGAGCTTTCCTAAAGTGCTTTCAAATAGTGTTTTGCTTTTAGCAAATGGTGTTTGCTTGCAAACTTTGCTTTTCTTGTATGCATTTATTGTGTTCCTAAATCCTCAATTTTATGCTGCAAAATCATGTTAATTCTGATCTCGAATCTTAGTTTTCTTCTCGGAAACTATTTTTTTGTGCTCCCGAGGTGCTCCCAAATGGAATTTTTCTGCTCCCAAATGGAATTTTTCTGCTCCCGAGGTGCTCCCAAATGAAATTTTTTCTGCTCTCGGGATGCTTCCAAATCGAGTGTTGGAGTTAACATCCCTGGTTATGCTTGATTTATTATTTTTTAAGCGGTGTCTTTATCAATGTCAGAAAGCTACGAAGTATTTTTTAACACTAGATATACCAAGACCAGTCAAAATGACTAGTTTGTGGCTATTTTTCCCCTTAAAAAAAAATCTTCAGTATATCTAGTGTCAAAACACATTCGCTTTTGAATGAAGATTGCGAAAATTGAATTTTCTCTGACAGTGGCATATATTCTTATTTTGGCCCATACTATTTGCTGAAAGATCACAAAGATGCGGGTTGCAGAATATCAAGGTAGTTTCATTTACACTGTTGGGGTGACAGTAATAATAATAATAATGAAAGGAGAATGTCTAACAGTAACATTTTTTAGCTGTTCTCCTAAAAGAAATTCATCCCGTGATTATGATGCACACACATTTCATAATGCCATCATCTTTATTTAAACAGTATTAATTTTCTCTCTTAATTACAGGTCACCATAATGAATGCTACAAATGTTTGGTCTGATTTTTTAGTTATAATATTATATATACATTGCAAAATTGTAATAGAACAGAGAAAAATATTACAAACAATTTTTTGTTGTTTTTAAAGGTATTTTATTTAAAAACATGTTGTGCATACCACATTTTTTTTTCACTTGCATGTTTTCACTCTTTAACTGTCTATTTCTGAACTAAAAGAACAATTGATAATTTCCATATTCACATTTTAGGGTTCTAAAGTACTTATGGGTGGATTAGATACCCTTGAACTCATTGGAAAAAAGACCATCGATATTATTACAGAAGGGGATCCTGGCTTAAGAAAGAAAAGAGCAGCATTTGCTGATGGTATTACCTTGTCTCAGGTACTTAAAAATAGCTTTGCTTTCTTTTTTTTTTTTAAAGAATGAATTTGTGTATGAAGTTTACTTTTTTTCAAACATATAATGTGTAAAATAATATTGATAGCAAATTCTGAAAATTTAGTCACATTATAACTTAGGAATCACAATCTGCAACTTGCTAAACTTCAAAAAGTTTTAGTGAACCTTACTGAATCTCAGGATGTTGCTAATGGTCATGAAAATGCTATAATAGTTATTAAATTATAGTATCATTTTATATTAGTATATCTGTAATATATAATAACCATTTTGCATGTCAATAGGTATTGATTATTACTAAGAACTAGGAAATAGCTGGAATGTAAAAATATAAATGCATTATATGAAATATTTATTTTTAAAAATTGTTTTTAGTGATCAAGTTTAGACCTGTTTCAAAAGAAACTTTCATTTACTGGGAACTTGGTTTAAACAGTAGGGGGTTGATGCAGACAAAAATTGGGTCCGTTTTGCGACCCCTTCACAAAATTACAATGGACTAAAACGGCCCCTTCACAAAAATATAATCGATTAAAACAGCCCTTCACAAAAATATAATTAATTAAAACGGCTCTTCATTGGCATTTTATCCTACATTTTAATATGTTTTATCAATTATTTCAACAAAAAAACTGACTTTTATTAAAAGTTAGTATAGAAATTCACAAAACTGGAACCCTAGAAAAAATTCCTGGATTGACCCCTGAACAGATAATCTCCTGGTTCATTGGAATACGCCTGTATTCTGCAGAACCTTGCCTTAAGAAAAAAATGTTTTACTCCTACACAATTTCACTGAACTTCTGGATAGCCAAGATGTAAAGTGTTGGTCTCACTGGGCACAATGAGACTCTTTACTATTGCATAATTTCAAAGATAGGAGTGAACAGGTTGAATCTGCATTTAATTGCCAAGTTCCATCTCCCCTTCCCCACCTATTATGTATGCCATTGCTTGTACTTGGAAGGAGTGAAAGCAACTTCATGATTTGGCCCTTCTCAAAGATTCTCAGATGGTTAAGAAAGGTTTTATTCAATATTTTTACTTTAGTAGTCATTATAGTTATATTTGCATTTTAAACTTATATAAACTAAACTGAGTACTATAAATTAATCTGTATCTATTTTTCTAATAGATTTTACGAGAAGCAAAAGCTGAAGCTGATGAATCAAAGCTTGATGATCCTGACTCAAAAGACACTGTCCACTATAGCCAAATGTTTGATGAATACCAGGGACTTGTCCATTTGGAAGCTTTAGAAATGTTATCTAAGCAAAGTGAAGCTAAAATTCAAATGCTTTCAATGAGAATTCCAAGAAATGCTGAAATAAAAAAGAATTTGGAAGAAATCAAATCAATCTGTGAAAACATTCCACCATTAGAGGATCCTGCAGGTTAATTATCTTTTATCAATGCTAAATAACTAAAACAAAATTTTTCAAATAGGCATTCATTTGAAAATGTGTTTTTGAACTTAGTATAATTTTTTAAAATAATTATAAAATAGTTATATTTTTGTTGCAAATAAATCCTTTGTAAAATCAGTGCTTGTAATTTATAGCATTTTATAAAAGATCATTTTTTCATCCTTTTATTCCTCCTTCCATCCTCCTTTTCATGAATTTAGATAAGTCAAAAATAAATAAATAAAAATAAATTGAAACAAGTTTAAAGAAATAGGTCTTTAGGTATAAAAGCAACATTTTTTTTCTTTCTGAAAGATTTATTTGTATTAGATTCATTCTTTGATAAATTATATCAAGATATTCCTCAATAGATCACTAGATTCTTTCCTAATATAGATTTATCTATTGTTGTATTGAATATAAATTATTTTCAAATGTGTACTAGAGAATAATATATACCATTTTGTGTTTTTTTATTTGAATGTTAAACTGGAAGTAACAAAAATTCATTTGAATAATTTGTAAAATAAATGTTACTACTTAAAAATTTTTCTTCATTAAAAACTTTAAAATTCTCAATTTAGTAATTAGTGAGAATAGATTTTAATGAGTTATGCATAGTTGCAGATTTTTTGAAAAATTAAATAAAGCAGTTATATTGTATTTTATTATTTTTAATCTCAAAAGGAATTTGCAAACTTTAATGCACAGTATTATATATATGTTCAGGTGATTCAAAATAGATGTTAAAACACTTATTTTTTAAACCATAAGGGATTGAATCATACTTTGTTAGAAAAGTTTGTCAAATGAAGAGTAGCTTTTAGGTATGGTAATTTTTTCTAGGGGCTGTATACATATTAAAATATGAAATTTAATTTTTATACATCCTCTCATTTCCTACCACTTATATTTAGAAAAATGTTGCCCTATGTCTTGGAAAATTAATTTAAAAAATCCTATGTCTCTGAGTAAAATAGTTAGCGAGATATTTAATGTTAAAATTGGTGACTTACTTACACCATGACTTTACACTTGCTGTGTTGGCAACAATTTTCAGGTGAAAAAAAATCTTTACTTTAGGAGACTAACTATATCTGCTTATAAAAGTTAAATAACAATCCCTTTGTTTAAAAATGGCAATTAAATGCATTCAAACACATGAAATTAACAGGTGCAATTTTACCTGAACTGATAGGTACAGTGTTATGAAATTATAGATAATTTAGTCCTTTAGGGGGTCATTCACTAATTATGTCATGCTTCTGGAGAAATAATTTTCTTCGCCATTCTCTAATAATTTCATAAGTTTATTAGAGAATGGTGAAGTAATTGTGTGGGTTAACTTTCATTAGAAACTGCCAAACATGAATTGCAAGGGAATTCTAGCTAAAATAAGATTTCCAAGAGTCAAATGTATGAGAATGACCACTATCATAAATTAACGTCAGATGAAAAGTAATTTTACTTTTCTCACTTTTGAGACATCCCCTTAGTGTTTGGTGATAAATGCTAAAATTTTCAACTCGCGATATCTCTGTAACTATTCCACTCAGAAACATGTTTTTTTTTTTTTTTTTTTACCTTCTTAGAGACAGAGCAATATTTTTCCAAATATAAGTGACAGGGAATCACTGACTGTATAAAAATTAAATTTTGTATACAGCCCCTAATAAAAAATTGCCATATCTGAAAGCTACTTTTTATTTGATGAACATTTCTAATTAAAATATGTTTCAATCACTTGCAGTTTAAAAGATAATCTTTTTAACATCTTATATATATATACACATATATAAAGCTTTTTTTCCCACCAATATAATAGTAATTTCAACATCTGGATCTTTTTTGTGTAGATTGTGAAGATTTTGAAGACTTTATCACAGTATGTAAAAAGCATATCTTAGAGTTGAATCTTACTCTTAATGTCGAAAATATTATTAAGGTAAAAAACAGTTCCCACAGTTTGTGCATGCAATTTTTAAGTGTGAAATATGCATATATTTTTTCTTTTCCTCCCTTAGACTCAAAAGAGGATAATGGATGACTTAGAAAACTATTCGAATTCCACTGCTACAACAAGCACACCTGAGGTATAAAATGTTAATGTATTTTAAGGCTTTTAAAAAAATTTTTGAACTAGTCTTTAGGAGTATACCTGAGTACAGTGGCGCACCCAGGCAGTGCCATGCTGACCATGGCCAGCATCTGTGCGCGAAACAAATGAAGTGCCCCTCAGGATTTACTACCTGTCCATCTACCTAACACCCCCCCCCCTTTCCAAAAAAAAAAAAAAAAAAATGGAATTTTAAAAAACTTCCAACCACACCAATAAAACACTTTTAACACTTTTGAACTTAATTTATTTGTAATATTGTTTGGTTGTAAAAGGTGTAATTATTTGTTAGATACTAGAGAAGTAAAGGGTCTAACCAAATAATGAAGTAAATAACCTACTTTTTCAACAAACATATTTAACTTTTGACAGCAGGGCTCGAAATAAGTCTTGGCGACTACTAAAAATGCCATGAGATTAGCCCAAATAGTTCAGATGTTCAACAGCTCTTGCGGCAAATTTAACTTTCGAGTATTTAAATTTTTTTACTTCGTTTCTTGTTACCTCAGATCTCTTGTTATTTTAAGGTTACATATAAAATTGCAGAATTGTTACAAGAAAAGTAAGCCTTTTTGTTTGCTTGTTTTTCTCATTACATTATTGATTCCATTTTGTTAAAAGTTAAGCGAAAAACCTTCAACTGCTATTTACTGCTATTGCAAAAGTACAAAAATTTAAGATTTTCCCCATTACCTAAATAGTTTTTGTTGCCAGCTTTAAAATCTTATTTCAAGCACTGATTCCCAGTATACTACTTTTATTAAAAGCAGTATACTACTAACAAATGCACTTACTTCTCCATATTTGGAGATCAGACTCATATACATGTTCTTTTGATTCTCCCTTGTTATTAAGATATCTGTTCAGTTTTTTTACCACTTCAGAACTATTAATTTCTAACAAGGATTTTTGTCTACCGGCGAATCACTTTTCAAGGATTGTCAGATAGCAGCAAGGTTAGTTAAATGTCGAAAGTTGATAGGGTTGGCCATTTTTTTGGCAATTTATTGACAAGCTGGGAGCCAAAAAATAAATTC
Organism: Cheiracanthium punctorium; assembly: GCA_038373885.1. Classification (NCBI taxonomy): domain Eukaryota; kingdom Metazoa; phylum Arthropoda; class Arachnida; order Araneae; family Cheiracanthiidae; genus Cheiracanthium; species Cheiracanthium punctorium. Next base: position 189,009 of record JAWZYV010011734.1, read on the forward strand.
CTAGAACTGGACAGAGTTTGGCAGTATCTTCTATATTTGGCGAGATTTACTTCCAATCCCTACTGTTTATCCTGTGACTCTCTGATTCACTGATTCTATAACTATTCCGGGTACCCACTCCAGGATAAAACTTTAACCACCATTACTCCAAAGAGATTAAAAAGTTAAGCACAAAAAGCATAATAACATCTACACCATTTGTATAATCCGCTTGAAAATTTTCATAATTAGTATGTATAAAAATATAGAAAACAATCTGCACTACTTTAAAAATCTGTAAATCCACCTGTTCCCCCATTTTAAGCAATTTTTCACTATTTTCAGCTACATTTTATTTCAGAGAGTCAAAAAAGTAAAACATTTTTATGTGACAAAATTAGCAGTTTCGATTGACATGACGTCATATTGAAGTCATGGTCATCAGGTTTTGAAGGGAAAGTTGAGATTCCAATTCATTTAAAATAGTTTTTTCAGATAACATAGTTTTTTTTTATTAAAATGATATTGTTTGCATGAAGCATTGATATAAGAGGCGATGCTCACACACAACGAAATCGTCCAAATGTGAAAAGTTTCCATGTGTTTCCAGAAGAGCATGAAATTTTTTTGTGTTTCTTTAGAAAAACAATATTTGAAATAATTCCTTTTTAAAATCCAGTAAAAGTACAGACTAGCAATAAAAAAAATTATTAAAACAATATCATAAATTAGTAAGTAAAGTAGTGTTCGATATTAAGAGAATTAGCATATTTCATGAAAATTTGGGTATATCATAAAAATTGAATATGAAGTTATTTATTTTAGGCGGACGAAGATTAAATATATTGAGTGTAGACATTTTTTTTCTGGGGCCCGTTGTAATTGCCTCCACAATGGGCTTTGACTTCTAGTTATAAAGATGAAGTATATATAGTTGGCACATTGAAATACCTATTTCCGACGTATGAATGAGATATATTTCGGCTGCCGCACAGCCATCATCAGTCACTACATGCTTCCTTGTCAATAGCAGTCTCGCCGCACTTCCCCTCCTCTTCGCTCTCGAAGTTTCGCTTCATGACGTATTCATACTCCAGGCTCTATCGATACTGGCATGCGTCATATCATTGGTGCTTTCCTCTGTCGTGGAAATTTCTAAGCTCTCTCGGATATAGGCATATATTTTATTGTTATGATTAGCTATTTTCTTAACATTTTCAAAGTCTATTGTTAAATTTTCTTTAGCTGCTAAGCGAGCTAGGGCAGTGTTTTGTTTATTGAATTTAATGTTGTTAATATGTTCAGTTTTTCTTTCGTTTATTTTTCTCTTTCTTACACCTATATAGCAGCCTTTATGATTGGTTTCATTAATAGAAAGATTAATTTTGTATATTCCTGTGGTATCTAATGGGTTAATTTGGTCTTTTTCAGACCGAACACGTTGAAAAATAGTTTTATTGGGTTTAATTGGTATTCTGAATTTCTTTTTTAGGGTTCCATTAGAGATTTTATTTGCTATCCGCCTCCTGAAGGGAATAGCAGTAGTGTATTTTGAATTTTCTTTTTGCTGAATGTTTATAATATTTAAACGGCGTTTACGTGCTTTCAGAATTTTTTCAAAGATCTCCCGTGGGTAGTTTGCTTCTTGACATTGGTTTCTAATGTATGAGATTTCTTTAAGTAATAATTTGGTGTTAGAGCATATATTGAAGGCTCTGTCTATATATGAACGTATGGCTGCTATTTTGTTAATAGCCGAAATATATCTCATTCATACGTCGGAAATAGGTATTTCAATGTGTCAACTATATAGTAATCCTGCGTAATTCACCTTTTAAAATTTTTAATAGGTGAAGTATAGTTAGAATATGTCTGACAAAGATTGTAAAACAGTTTTAACTAGCGATTTTAATATAGATTTTAATTCCAAAGAAGTGTTTTATGGAATAAGGAAGACAAATATGGCACACTTATAGATTATGATGCAATTTCTAACATAATAAAACAAGGATGACAAATAGGGCCTACATATTGATTATGATACATTTCTTTACATAACGAAGCAAGAAACACAAATAGGGCTGATGCGTGGATTATGATAATCTTGTCCCTTTTATTAATTTTTTAAACCTTTCACAATCCAACTTGCTACGTACCTTCGATCCTATTAACCCTATCCTTCCTCTATGATATTAACCCTTTCAAACCTGATTAAATAATTTATCTTTAAATTAAATTAATTTTCTTTTGATAATGGATACTGAATCTGTAACTAAAAAAACAAATATAAAATCCTGATTATTAAATTTTTGAGGTGATATTTGTATGCTCAGATGTGGACTCAAGGTCTAAAAGAGTTAATCTAAAGGGTGTTTTTTTTCTTCTTTCTAATGGCTGGGTCAGCGGCCTACTTGTGTTAGACTTGACCTCTACAAGGGCAAGAGATGTTGATAATTTCATTATGGGGAGTGCCAAATAGGCAGATCAATGTTGCCCCTATAAGTGGTCTCCTCATTTTGAATAAATTCCAAATGAGAGACCTAGCACCTGGATTGGCATCACTAAAGGGTATCGTTTGAACAAAGTGGACATTGAAGCCACGTCGGATTTTATGTGCACCATCTCTCTTTAGCATATATGGTCCACAGCAGACTCGGTCGAGAGAGGAGTTCACCCTCCCAAGCATGAGCTTCTTTACTTTTGGTGTTCTAATGGGGACAGAGTTTAATTGACTGATCTGCTGCCAGACTAATCTAAAGGTTGAAAATAATCTTTCAGTTGATGCTGAATGAGATGCGATAACTAGTCAGCCAATTCAAAAAGTCATAAAATCTTTAATATTCTCATTTGAAGAACGATTTTTCCAAAATACTTTGCCAATAGGCAGAGCTAGTTCTTTATTATATCATCCATAAACATTGATGATAGACCACCTCCTCTTGTCAAATAAATATAAGAAGATGCGTTATATTTGTTTATTTTAATTCCGAAAGTTTAGAAAAAGAAAAACTTAGAAAATTCAATATACTGTCCTTTCATACGACCGTCCAAGGGTAGTCACTTGAATTCGACTGTTCGTTAATGGAACAGCGATGACTACCATTGCTCTTTCATGTTTAATCACTACGGCATAGTAAGTATGAAGTAAGATTGGATTATTTCAAATCAAAGTAAATTATTGAAACATTGCCAATTTTAACTTCCATCATCAAACATTCCATTTTAATAGAAGGTGCTGACAATTTCACCACAGACTTAGGAATGCGTTACAATTTTCCTAACCTAAATTGCACCTTTGAGTATCTGACGCCTATGTGCGCCGCACACATAGGCGGTGCGGCCCTACACCCAAGATTTTGGTTTAGAGGGGCCAGGGTTACAAATACTGCTGAACTCAGTTATAGTGACCTTGATTATAGTTATCTCTCATATAACGTGAAAATATTCATCATTACTTGCCCACTATCATGGTAACTCATTATAGAGTCATAAATAATTATCCAATCTTTTCAGTGTTGTTGTACAAGTTTAACTTTATTTTATACATTAACTGTAAGTATTTATTTAAAAACCAATATCCCCCCACTTTTAATTAATCTGCCCCCACACCTAAAAAAAAAAAAAAGAATTTGAAGACAATTTTTTTAAATAAAATATTGTAACTTATTTGTGACAATTTTCAATTTTTAAAGCTTTTTGGCATATAACTCTCTTGGTTTAGGGAGGGGCTTTAGCCCCCATAGCCCCCTCCATGGGTGTGCCTATGATTGAGTATAAATTTCTTCCAGTTCAGTATGTTATGGGCTATGTTTAAAATTAGAGATATAAATTTAATAACCTATTTGAAGTTCAAATTTTATTCATACTAATTTGGAAAAAGAAAAGGGCAAGGAGTCATGTGTACTATCTTTCAGTCATAAAAGAAAAAAATAATTAAGAAGATCACTTTTGATATTGTCATTTTTCAACTTTTCTTTTTGTTGATTATTTAATCTACTCACTATTCAATACCTTAATGTAATAACATAGAAAGAATGGTTTAAAGCAGCAAATGTTGAAATATTTCATAAAATTTGTTTGCAGTATAATGTCATTATGACAAACAGAACTTTTATGAATATTTTGGATTGACAAATAAACTATTTATCTCACAAAGGATCCAACCATTTTACCCCTAAAGGCGAGTACGAAATTATAATATCTATAAAATTTCTACCCTAAAAAAGTACTTTAATTATTCTAAGAAACTATTAAACTTGGGGGTGGTGATAATGTGCAATATTAAAAGTAGGAATTTTTTTTTTAGAATTAAGAATTCAGTAGTAGAATTCAATAGATATATAATGACATAGGAAATTATAAAACTAATAATAGTTTCTTTTTCCTTCCCCCCCCTTTTTTTTCTTTTCTTTTTTTTAATTTTTAAATGTATATGGCCATTATTTCTAGTTAATAAGGTTTGGTACCAGTTTTTTATCAGGGAAATTCAATCTTGGATATAGTATTTTAAATTTAAAAAATAAAATCTTCATTTTGTGTATAAGTTTCTAAAGCATAATATGATAAAATAATACTTGAGATAAATTTAATTTTCAAAAATGTATTGCATTGTTTTTTCAATTATCCTTAGAAATAGAGTTTTTAAGAGTTGCAACTCCTAAAAATAAATTTCTGTACAGAAAAACTAAAGCTGTTTAATTTTTTTTCTATGCTTTTCTTCATAGGAAATTTTTCACTCAGCAATATGCAGTTTAGCTGAATTCACTGCAAAATCTATTGAGATATTTCACAAACTAGCAGAACTAATTCTGGTTCAGCCTGTTTTAGAGCCAAGTGTTGAACATTTTGCTACAAATTTAACTGGGTATGTTTTCCTTGTAAATAAATGTATGAAGATATTATTATGTTGAATTACAACTATTTCAATTTTTTTTTTATGTGTTTCTTTAGAAAAACAATATTTGAAATAATTCCTTTTTAAAATCCAGTAAAAGTACAGACTAGCAATAAAAAAAGTAATTAAAACAATATCATAAATTAGTAAGTAAAGTAGTGTTCAATATTAAGAGAATTAGCATTTCATGAAAAGATATGAATAAATCTATTGTTTTGAAGCAAAGATGGAAATATTGTATGCTGAGTACACAAGCATGTATATCTATATAAGTGGAGCAGCTGTCACAGTTACAGACTTGTGTTAAAAAATCTACTTTTCTTTTTATCATACACCTTACAAGGTTCTTGTTATTTATTTATTTAAGAAATTAATTAAATTCAAATTCAAACAGTCCAAATGAGTAAGCTGCACTGTTTTAAGATGATGCAGTGAGGTCTTGAATCTTGATTAGAAGCAGGCTAGTCTCAAATCCAGATTCATAGAGACTTTAATATAATGCCCAGTGTCTTCTATTTTTCAAAACCAATTTCAGGATACCAGATCCATTGAGAGAAAGACTCAGCAAGGTTGTCTTAAAAGCATGACTGCTAAGGAAGATCATTATTTGTACTTTACAATGAGGCGTAACAATCATGCTACAGTTTCTCAGCTCTCTTTTGATTTCTTTGTAGCCACTGCAAGCAGAGTTTCAATGATTACTGTTTCCATTAGACTGTATGAGAGAGATATTGCAAAGCCACCTAGAGCAGTGAATTAAGCCTAAAGCATAAATCCGTGACGTCACAGTCCGGGTCCCTGGTCGTCCGATAAGCTTTGCTAAGAGGACGCTGTTCTGATTGCTTTTGTGAGTTTAACTTGGGAACAACTTTGAAATTAGATCCCTTTCACAAAGTGAAAAAATTTGCTTGATAGAAAATATTTATTTTTCACGAGATTTACTCTGAAGAGTAAATTTCTTTTGATATAAAATATATAGTATATTTATACACATTTAAAAAACAATAAATTTAGAATGAAAGAAAAAATAGAGAATATTAAGAATACTCAAACATACTTTGTGTACCCGATTGTTAGTATAAATCGAAAAATCAAACTTCTTATCCCCAAAGAATTTTGAGTTTGAATATTATTCGCTAACTAAAATTCTTTGGAAATAACAAAAGAAAAAAATTTGCAAAACTTAAATTATTTAATCATATTTTATTTATATTAACAGACTTCATTTTAATTAGTTTAAAGAAGCCTTTGATTTTTTTCTTTTAAACAGCAGGAACCTTTTTATCGAATTTTAGCTGTAATGAGATCAGATTGTGAGGTCTATTTTATAGTTATTATTACTACATAATAAAAGCACTAATTGAGGGGGGGGGGAGGGATACATGTCATCAAATGAACGATTCTGAATCGGGGAAGTATGTTTTATCCAAGTTGCACAAGTATTTGTATATATATAAATGTCTATTCTACTAGATACTCATTGTTGTGCTTGAATTTGATTATTGTCCTTAAACTGCTGTTAAGCTATAATTTATGGTTAAATTATTTTTCTTGCTTTTGTAAAAGAACTACAGATGCTGCATGCATATAGTTTTTTTTTTTTTTTTTTTTTTGAGCACATTATTTTGTAAACCGGAATGACACACACTAATTTTGTTGTTTTATTCTTGAAATATATTTACGCTGCAAAATACACTTTAAAAACGACTGTCTATAAAGCATAATTATTGAAATTATTGAGTGCCCTAGAAAAATAACTATCCATGCTATATACATAATTTTCAATGGAGTATATGTTTAAGTATATAGAAATAACATATATAAATTTTATTGCAATTAGTACATCTTTATGGAAGTCAGAGCATTGACAATGGGCAAACAGTTCGGGAGGAATCGGTTGCAGATTTACGAGTTTAATTTGCAGTTTATAAAGTTAATTAAGTTGCAGTTTATAAAGTTAATTTGCAGTTTATAAAGTTAATTAAGTTGCAGTTTATAGTGTTAATTTGCAGTTTATAAAGTTCTTCATCAAGATACTGTAACACTATAATCCAAGTAAAACACGACTGAATATAATTACGTGGTTTAATTAACGAATTAAATAATGACAATTAACAAAGCGAAGCAAACAGCGAATACAAAACAAACGAGGAACGTGCTTAGGTGGTGCGCGAGGAAAGGACCCGGGCCATGATGTCACATCGCCTCGTGGAAGGAGCATTTAGGCTTGTAGTAATTCTCTAGGAGTCTTTGGATATTGTCAATACCTGCTGTTTGCATCCTGCTCCCTTCAGTGAGCAGGTCAGTTTGTGTAGCATGGCGCGGAGATCATGGATTGGAGTGTGGATCATTGAGCAACTGTTCTCTTCACTTATGAGTCCCCATCTAAGCCAAACCTTTGATTCTTTACGTACTTTTATATGGTGAGAACCAAGAATCAGCTACCTGCTCTCAAATGTCCAAAACATTTACCATTACAGCATGTTATGGCTACCATTTACAGTTTGATGGTCTGGCAAGGATAACATGTTAGATGGCAGCACACCCCTCCATTATCTTTGAAAGAAGCACTATGACTAAATAAGTTATAGGGACTGTAAGGTATAAAGATAAGAGATATTTTTGAGCCTTGTGTTTGTGCTATCAGGAGTGGAGGTAACACTGGTTTCATTTTAATGGATGCCAATACATAGTCAGCTCATCTAGTTGAAGGACCTTAAACCTTAGCAGCATGTTTGGATTGCTCTATTGTGGGGCAATTGCAACTTGCTCCAAGAACCATCCAGGGCTTGCAAACAGGGTTGCTGAAAGAATTAGACTCAGTGTCATTGGAATTTATAAACTGCCTTTGAATTTGAAATTATGTGAAGAATATCTATCTATAAAACGTGACAGACACCCGAAATATCCGATTTTTTCTTTGATTCTATTGCTGTTTCATACTTTTTTATTCTAATGAGTTACAGATGATTATGCATGTAAATTGTAACTGTTGATTTTTATTTTACTTTTGCATTATATCAGCATATGTTTGCACTAAAACTAAAACTGATTAAAATCTGTCTAATTCTGGAAATAATTGACCAAATCTGAAAATTTCCTTAATATTGAACACCAGTGTGGTAAAACATTTCTACAGACTACTTTAGATATAATACTAAATATGCAGAACTCTGGTGTATTAAAAAAATTGTTTATCTGAGAATGTAGTTCATTTTTCATGTTTCTGTGTTCTGTTCGCATGATAAATGATCTTGAACCAGGTTTAATCTGTTCAGACACAACAGCAGAGATTCTCCTTCTATGGGCAATCACAAACTATTGTGGGAAGACAATTGTAGGCACAGATGTGAAATCTTTACTTATTGCATCTTTGTAATAATGGTAGGAAATAAGTTAACTTTGGGAATGGGTTTAGACCCCCATGATTTCTCCCTTTACATATGTCACTATTATAGGGTTCGCATCAAATTGACGCTTGCCGTATTTTTAAAAGGGAAAATTGGCATCCCAATGCCACCAACTGCAGAATTTTGGCCGTAATAAAACTTCAGGAGCAAACTTTCAAAAATAAAGATTTGGACACCACTTTCAAAAATAAACACTTGGAATTTGAGAAATGGGAAAATGAGCTTGAAGTAATGGGCTAAATACTAGTCATTTTTAAAGAATGATAGCCAATATTTGTAAAAATGCATACATTAATAACATACTTTTCAAATTTATCACATATAGTAAATTATAGGGAAGTTTGAGATAAGACAATTACTGTGCCACAAAACAAGTTTTCTTTCATAATTTTTTATGATTGCTGTAGCACAATCATTTGGCCTGATTTTTTCCCTTCTGGGGCTTTGAAAAGTGGTTTAAGTCAGGCTATATTTATTTTCTTATTTCTTGCACTTTTTAGTATATAATTCTCAAATTTTGTATGCCACCTGATTAGTGTATGGGACACATTTTACCAATATTAGGAATATTTGTACAAGGGTCTTATTCAAATTTAAAATATGACTTTTTGAAAAGGAACAAGAGAAATTTTTCTAAATATAATGTTTTTTCCTGCCTTATTTTGAACATTTTTTCAATTTACATTGACCACTTGTCTAATATTTAAAGAATTAAAGCCAATTACCACCTTTTTGGGGCAACCTGTATTCCATTTTCAGTCTAAGGTATGTAAGTCTAAATAATAATATAAAATTTATAGCAGTTGATACATGTTTGTTTGAGTTAAATGTTGACAAATAAACAAATTAAAATATAATTGTATTTCACACTAGTTCTCCATATTTAAAAATGGTACACCTTGATTATTTTTCAAAAAAAGTTTATATTGATGTTAATGGATTTTTGTAATAAATGGGTTGAAATGAAATGCTTTGCTACTTGCGGTTTAGATTCTCAATAAAAAATGTTTTTCCTTTTTCAGGCTTACAACAGTGATGTGTATTGAAATTAACAATTTATCATCAAGATACCACAAATGCTTAGATTCTATATCTGTAAGTATTCAGAAACAAGCATGCCAATTATTTTGATGTGCTGAAACATTAAAAGTATTAGATGAAACTCTAAGAGCATACTTGGGGATAATATCCACAAAATAAAATATGCAATTTTTCTTTTATTTTAATGCATTTAAATAATTTTGGTATCTTTAAGCTGTGACATATTTTAACATTTCGTAGAAATTCAGGTATACAGAATTAGGAATTCTGGTTTGTAACACCCCATAATAATACTTTTCCTGCCATTACTCCAAAAAGATTAATTAGGTAGACAACTTTGTCCCATCTATGTCAGATATAAAGAATTAAAGCCCATTACCATCTTTTTGGAGAAACCTGTATTCCATTTTAAATCCAAGGTATATAAGTCTATATCAATAATAAGATAAATTTTATAGCAGTTGATGCATGTTTGTTTGAGTTAAATGTTGACAGATAAACAAATTAAAATATAATTGTATTTCAGATTAGGATCCTGTTTTGGTGAAATTGTTAAAAATTTACTCCCAAATTTGTGAATCTGAAATTAGCATTCAGTCAGGTTTTTCTAGCCAGAATCCTGTTTTTGTGAATTGGTGGTGATGGGCTATACATAGTTTTATTTGTAAATGTACTGATTCACAATTTTTCTTATTTTAGTACATTTGAAATAGTTTTTCAAAATTATCATAATTTTCGTTTGCATATTGCTTTGATTTTAGAATTAACGTGATAACTTAAGTGGTAGCAATGTTACTTCAATTACTATAGTATGAATTGAATATGAAATTATTTATTTTAAGTGGGCAAATTAAATGTATTGAGTGTAGCCATTAAGAGTATGATTTTTTTTTCTTTTCTTCTTGTGCTCGTTGTAATTGCTTTCACAAAGAGCTTTATATACTCGTATATGAATATGTACGCAGATATGCATTTAGAAAATAACTAGATTTTGAAAATACTAATAATGTGGAAAATTTTGTTTTTGCTTAGAAAACACATCCTAAATAATTTTGCTACTCTACAACTGTTCAGTTATAGACAAGAAGTATATATATATATTTTAATCTTTGTGGTAAAATTTGCAAAAAATAATGAAATGAAATATATGGATTAATTTTTCTATTTTTTATAATGAAAGAAAGAAAAAAAAAGCTGCACAGATTAATAAACATATTGTAAAGAAAATTACTTTTCTATTTAATAATTAACAAGCTTTATTTAATTTTATAAATACTTTTTATGTTTAGGGAAAAAAAAGACATTTTATCATTTAGCTATGCAAATTCATATAACATTTTTGTTTTTAATATAGGGTTTCAATGATTTAAATCAATTGGTTTAAAAAATCTTTGATTTAAATCAGGGATACTCAAGCTTTGCCCCAAGGGCCATTATTAGCTCATGAAACCTACTCCGTTTACCTGCCAATCCAGTTGCACATAGACAATCATGAATTAGAATCCATCAATTCAGTTTTTGAGAAAAAAATTAATTGTGAAAATTGTATTATTTCAAATTCGTTTTCAATTCCCATAAACATGCCAGAAAATGGTCAATCATAATTTAATAATTGACTTTTATCAGTATGTGCCATCATAAACTTGTAATTGTTCAATTTGGTAACAGATTTACAAAATCTGTTACCAAATTGAACAATTAGATTTGTGAAGGGGCCATTTATGAATGGATGAAAGGTTTGTTTTTAAAATGAAAAATATATTGTGGAGGGTCCATTATTTACGATACAATTTTTTCTGAAAGGTCCGTTTCTAGGACCTTTCAGAAAGGTCCTGAAACTGAAAGGTCCGTTTTTAGGATAAAATATTCTGTAACGGACCCAAATTTCTCCTAAACAGACCCCTGCTTATTACTTAAAATAAAGAACATGCTACTTAGAATTGGCCTTTGATACTATACATTTAAATTTCTGTGCTGAAAGAGATCAAGCATAATACTATTATTGTTATTGCATGTGATTAACATTTCTGTAAATTTTTATTTCTGAAATCTTCGCTTTTAAATTTGTAAAGTAAGTTAGTATGTAATCAGTCAGTTTTGCTATGCTTCAAAATCATCCACTTGGGACAAAAATACTTTGTTTGCATAGCAAAGAAATATTTTATACTATCAACAGAGATTATTATCAACAGATTTATACTATCAACAACTAGATATTTACCAGTTGTCTATAATCTTTATATAAGGTAGTTTAAACTTATTTTAAAAATCTGATTTAATTATTTTTTTAAATCTGACTTTAAAAAATTATGTTTTAAGTAAAAATATCCGATTATTTTGATTTTGAAAAACTCATGATATTTTACACCCTATTTTAATATCGGAGAGTTTGTATGATGTAAACAATTTTCTCTTTAGCTTTGCATACAGGTTTTCAGGTACATTTAAAAATTAAATTATATTTTGGAAAATATGCCAAAATAGATATTCTTGAGCTTTGTAATTGCATCAACATTTTAAGACCAGCTGGTAAAATAGTTGCACCATGAAACAGAAGAAAAGTATTATGCCAGAAAAAGTTAAAAGGATGATGAAAAAAAAAAATGCCGATTTACCAAAAAGATTGAAATTGATAATTACTTCAAAATGTCCCAAAAATAAAACTTTCATGAATATGTTGCAATACCTTATATATTTGAACTGAAAAAATACAATGAAAGATTACATTTTTTGACTGGAAATGCTCTAAAAATTTCTTATGCAATTTAGAACACTGCATAAGCTGTAAAGTAGAATTTAAATAAGTTGAATTGTTAAATTATTGTAATAATTGGAGAATTCCATAAATTTAAAATTGGCAAATAAATAACATACCTGTGTACTTGTAAATGCATTTTTAAAAATTTGGTTAAATTTATGATCACAAAAAGCATGATTTTACAGTTTTGTCAAAGTGTAACATTATTTTAAGTTTATAAAATTTTATAAGTTCAGCAAATTAAAAATTTGGTGCATTACACTGAAAAAGTGCAATTTCTCAAACTGCTCTGTGAAAAAGTATATTGCTGCCCTAGTCTATAGTACACTGGACTCAGATTCACACAAGGTAGTTTACGAACTAAATGCAAGGCTCCCATCAAAAATTAAAGCGCTCCAAGATATGTAAAGTTACCAAAACCCTGCTCAAGTGCATAAATAAAATTGAGAAATGATAGAATTTTATATCGCACCTCTAATTTCATTTGGTTTCTTGTGGCATTTCAGTGGAAAAGTAAGAAAAAGTGAATTTCACAAAAATTTTCAGTAGGATATGTTTATCCCTAATAAATAACTTGAATGCATGTTGTTTTCATACATTCTTTTTGTTCTCCATTAAACAACCTACTTTTGATAGAGCCTTCTGCTTTAGAGAAATTTCAAATGCTTAATCCACATAACTATTTAAAAGGAATAATAACTTATTCTATTTATTTTTTGCAGGAACACTGTGAAAATAACAGCTCTGAAAGTGTTAACTTCAAAACTGTTGTTACTAATTTGTACCTGGAAGTAAGTGGTATTGAAAGTTTACAGTCCTTTCGAATAATTTAAATATCAATAACTAATTTGCCTACTGTATTGTAACTATTTTATTAACTAATATATTTTAACTGTTATGCAGATTGCATGCACACACATCTCTACTTATAAAAAAAAAAAGATGTCTGTCTGTCTGTCGGCAGTTTTACAGACAAATGGGAATAATATGTTTATGATCAATATCAAAAGAATATATATATATATAATTAATTTGTAAAACAAAAAAGAATATTACTGCAAAAATGACATACCCTGTAGGTAAAAAAAAACGTATATTAGCAGAATCATAGGGCCAAACATATGAAAGCAGTAGCGGCTCGTCATTAAGGGCCAGAGGGGCCTGGCCCCACCATCTAAATCAAAGTATCTTCCTATTATGTAAGATAGGTCTTTGAATAATTACCCTTTTACTCTATTTTAATACCATCCATTAAAAAAAGCGATAGTTATACGATTTTCCCCCTGTCTAAACCATGCATGGGCCATGGGCTGGCTTGCCCTGAATTTGGCGTCTTTTCTCCGTTCACCGGGTTGACATATTTGGCATTGAGCATAAAAGCCATATTGACGCGGAATTAACTTGGCTTCCAAACGGCTTATTTGGCGCTGTCTTCGGGCCCTCGCATGGTGATCTGCACGACTGTAAGGGGAAATTTCGGCAATCGGTAGCTATTGGCGAAATTTTCCACTTAGGAGGAAATATTTTTTTTTTTTGTGCGTGATCGTATTTTTGCAGTGCAGTCAGATATTTTTCCGTTGTGTTTTCTTGATTTACAAAAGCGATGTATAAATGTCTTTTTAATATATGTTGATATTGATTTTAAAATAAATAAATCATCTAAAAATTATGAACAGGCAGCTATAAAGAACATAAATATTAAATAATTAAATGTGGCTTTTTGTGTAGTAATAAAGTAAACTTTTCAATTTAACACAAGTAGGTAAAAAATAGCAAAAGTTGTAAAGTAATTTTGATAATTATTTGTTATTTGAGAAATTTTAAATACTTGCGCTGTGTGCACGTGGGGATAGGTTGGTCTATATGTATATATATTTTCGCAGTTTTAATTGGCACTATTTTTTTTCGGGCCTCAACATCTGAAACAGGTCACAAGCCGCCACTGTATGAAAGTCAAATTACAATAAATCATACATAGACCATGGGATTTCGGTTTTTTAAATAAAAAAGCACTCAATGTCATCACCAGGGAAATGTTCATGCTGTTTATCAAATAAAATGCAGTAATTTGCATAATCACATGCTTTGTTTAGGTATGAGTGTAAAAGAAAGGCTGGGAAATTTCTTGACAAACTAGCTTGAAGCAACTGCAGTTTCTTCAACTTTTTGCAGATTAACTACTTTGCATCCCCGGCCTGGTTACTATGCTAGAGTTCCTGTAGTTTGAGACCGTTGCATCGTGTTTAGTAAGTTTGTTAAGCTCATTGGTCCTTTTCATAACTTAAAGCATTCTTGTTCTGCCAATGGAGATTGACTAAATTCAGTCCTGTATAAGATAAGCTTTTGAAAGCCAGTTGGCCTCAGAATTATGAAAATTCTCTCTGCCTTTCCTTATATACTCATAATCACAATAAAGAATGTGATTATGCAAATTAATGCATTTATTTGATAAACAATGCCAACATTTTCCCTCGGTGTGACTTTTCATACTTTTTTTTTTCCCCTCTAAAAATTGAAATTCCATGGTCTACTATATACATCTATCAAATTTGTTTATTTTTGTTTAATACTGTACTCCCTAAAAAGCTCTAATTACATCTGATTAAGGGCTGTTATAACCACCTGTACATACATGCTAAGTCATAGTCAAAGGTGGGGGGGGGGATTGGAGGTTGAACCCCTCCTCCATAGAAATGGTTGTTACTACTTTCTCACCAAATAATTAAAAATCTCATATTCATAAAATCATAAATTATTTATTGCAAAAAGTAATTCCCGCCTAGTTGAAATATCTAGTTTTCAAACTGAGAACCTTTGTTTTGTGATGCCCACAAGTGAGAGGTGCATTAAGTGCTCTGCATAAATGAATGAGAATTACATTGTTTTCCTGTGTTCCTTGTTGGGACTGTGGAAAAAATACTCATAAGTGAAAAATGCGCATAAAGAGTGCGTATGAATGAGGTATTGCTGTATATATGTATATAAAATCTCGCTCTATGTATTTTAAAAACTATATGCAGTGAAACTTCTCCTAAAAGCCACCCCTATTCATAGGGCACCTTTATTAAGGGGCAATATGTTTAGGAATCAAAAATTTCCCATAGACATAAATGTTAATTTTACTCTTATTAGAAGACAGCATGTTCTCTGACTACCCCTCATAAAGGCCTTTTTTTTTTTTAAATGTGCCTTAAATTTTAAACATTGAATTCCCGAACCAAAAGATAAAAGTTCAGGAATTCTAAACAACTGCACTTGCAAGAAAGAAGGCAGGAGGAGAAGGGGAGGATTTAGTAAGACATTGAAGGACTGCAAACTTTCCCATAGGTGAAATATCTGCAAAAAATTATGGAAAAGTAAATAAACTTGAATAGAAAATTTTTTTCAAGCACGGAAAACATTAATAAACAGTTTTCCCAACTATTTATAGTTTTTTTATTTTCTTTTACCACCCCTATTTAAGGGTCACCCCACATAAAGGACAATTTTCAATGGAACGACAAGTAGCCTTTACAGAGAGGTTTCACTGTATATCGTAAAATCCTGGCGACAGTCACTGCTTTTGGAAGAAGAAAGTTAAATTAGGAGGAGGACCTTGTAATTGCCCAATTTTGAATTTGCAGAAAGGGGGACTTATAATCAGGATTTTACGGTATATATATTTAAACTATTTGTTGTAAAAGTATACTCATTATGTATATATATATTTATATGTAATATTTGCTTTTGCAGGCTGAAAATAGTAATAAGTATATTCAGGATGCATTTCTACTGTTAGTGCCAGTTTTACAAGCATCTCTGTTGGAATCTTCACAGTAAAAATGTAATTTATATATACAATTATTTGTAAATTATTTTAAGTTACAAGTTTAATAAAAATGTATTTCCTTCTTTTAAAATAAAAGTGATTTATTTCAGTAGACATAGCAGAAGTTGCTCTGACTTTTTACATTTGTGGGATCCCGGGACTCGTGTATAACTATTTAGGAGCCTTTGCTTATCTTTTGGGTCTCTTTTCAATAACATTGAAAAATCAGGAGAACACCTGTAAGTTCTTTATTTAAAGTCTTTATCTATCTCTTTATAAAACGACGGGTCTCAGAGTTCTCACACACCTTAAAAAGGCCCTATATAATTAGTTGACTATGTGGAAGGTCAGTTTTATTTAAAATGAAAATTATCTAAAAAAAAAAATGCAAACATGCTTTTTTTTTCACAGTTTAGTACAGTATAATGCACAGGCCTGTAGCTAGCCCATTTTATAGGGGGGGGGGGCTCTCAAATATACACAAGTACACATATATAAACACATGCATATATGTATATATATACATATCATGGACATAGCTAGAAAAAAATTTTGGGTTGCCCAAAAGATGAAAAATGTAGAATTCCCACAAAAATGATTGATTTGTAGGCATCAAATTTCAAATTCTAGGGGTTCCCCATGCCCCACCCCTGGCTATGACCCTGATTATATATGCAGGCATGAAAATCTTCCGCTTTTCGGCAGATTTCTGCTTTTTTTTTTTTTTTTTTTTTTTTTTTTTGGAAGACCTCCGCTTTCCGAAAATGTTTTAAAACCTTTCCGCTTTAAAAAAAAAAAAACAGTGATTACCGAACCTAAAGCAAAACATCGCGGACATAGCAGAGTAACAAGAGGACGATAATGCGCGCCTGGGATGTACGTTTTCACTGCATCTCGCACTGCGCCTAAAGTCAGCTAGAGTGCAATGTTACTGATTTCCTGAGTTGGTAAATTCAAAACTTAGTTCAGAGGGGCAAATTCTTATTTTAGATCTTCGATGTTTCAAAAGGCATCTGATACATAATTATGTACTTGGCGAACTACTACACAACAATAATTATCTATCGAGACCTTTCGCCACTGGAAAACCGTTGTCGGTGAGCTATTGTTACTCACGACGTGTTTTTATTGCTGTTTTGCGCACTTGATGAATCTATAAATTTTTTTCACGGACACGTATCAGCTTAACTGATACTTCTATTGTGGATTATTGAGAAAATGGCAGATGTTATCGAATATATTAGAAAACGTGGATTGAAAACGAAATGTCTGTGGTCATTTTCGGATCCAAAAATTTGCTTGGTTTTGGAAAAATCGTCGGCTGAACGAGAACTTCTAGACATTTTATGAATGCTAAACTGGAATTTTTGTTTAAATAAAGCAAACTGACGGTCTACACGACAAATAAAACTTGTATAAAAGTGCAGCTTTTAGTAATGGTATTTAAAATATAAATCTTGTCGTATTCCTTTAGGTCTTCAACATGCAAAGGAAGTAAAATAATTTATGGTAGTTTAAATATACTTTTCTTAAATAAATAAATTATTAATAATAATTCCAATAAATAAATACTTCGATATTTATAGCTATTAAAACGTACACGTCTTAATTTTATGCTGAATAAAAGAATAATGCTTTTTTAAAATGTGAGTTAATGCTAAGAAATCCGTAAGAAAAAGAAAACCAAAATTTTCAGTTTTTTTTTTTTTTTTAAACAGTTACGCGGATTTTACCAAATATATGTACCGTAACTTCGTGAAAAGTTAACTAATGGTAAGACCACGGACGGATTAAAGGGATTGGGGGGGGAGAGCGATTACTCCTCCGCTACCGGAAAAAGAAATTCTATTTTACTTCCATAAACTAGACAAATTTCAACAAACCGACCATAAAATTGCACTAATCCGTCCTTAAGCAAGACGTATCGCCTCCTTAAATAAATAAAAAGATTATTTTTATTAATCATTTATGAAAATGTACATAACCAAGCAAAAAAAAGAAAAGAAAAGATCATTACTAATTTTCATGGGTCAATCCACATAACACTTAATTTTAAACAACATTCAATTGATACTCTCTCTGGGTTAAAAGTTAACGAAATATGAAATTTAAAAATGCTCTTTATTAAAAATTCACGTTCTCAATTAGAAAAAAAAAAAAAAAAAAAAAAAATTGAGGCGACTAGGCGACACAAGTCACGTTTTAACTTCTCAGCAGAATTTGCTCTCTTGCTTTATTAGCCAGCTCGCCGAGTGAAGACAAAACAATAACAACCTTCTCGATGTTGACACGGCGTCGGCACCTCGGTTTGTGAAGGCCCGTTTTCCCCCGTATTACATAAATTATTATTTTTTTAAAAAGCACATTCAAAATTTGGTTCTCTGCATATCGGACGGAAATATTTCTAAAATGGTTTCACGAAGCTTGTCTGCACCTGTAACTACATCGATGCTTTAAATGACATAATGGGGAAAAAAAAAAAAAATTCAAATGCTCCCTGCATGCCGACGTGCCGTCACTTCAAGTGCATCTATGTGCTTTATTTTCTACAGAAATAAATTTGTTAGCATCGGCTTCACTGGAGCTTGCGCGCTAACTACAGATCAAAAAGCAAGATCAATATACTAAATTTTTTTGCAAAAGAAATTTATTTCAGCCAGATAGTCCGTGTCCTGAAAAAAAATCCCTTTTTGACATGCATAGTGCGCGGACTATACTAGCCAAATTATGGTAACTAACTATCCCCGATCTCTGGGTTCCATATTTGCCAACTGAACTTCAATCTATTTGCAGCCTTTTGGTAAATGAATAATTTTAAAAACAAGATGTAAAACAGAGTTTTTAATACTCTATTGTTAAATTAAAATTTAAGGCTTTTAGTAACTCAACAGAAAAGTATTATTTTCCCCATAATATGTTTATTGATTTCTGAAACATTTTCACTTCAATTTTAAAATCAGGAAAATCGCTATTTCGTTTTATTCTCATGTGCAGGTTTTTCTTTGGTAATTATTTTTACAGTTAATTTTAAAAAGCATAATCTTGTGAGTTGGTATTTTGCAGCTAATATAGGAAGGAGCAGAACATATGTCCCTGTCTTAAGTTCCACTTCTGTGTGCTGCAAGACTGCCAAGATTCTAAAATTTTACCTGAGAAAATATTTAGACATTTATTAAAGAATTATTCTTTTTCCAATAAAACAAGAAAACTTCACTTTTATTCTATCATTTGAATGCTTATTTTAGAAAATGCCAATGCCATATGTATAATTTTTCATTCCATTTCTGATCAAAAAAAAAAAAAAAAAAAAAAAAAAAATTTGATTCTCAAAAATTTTAAGACCTATTTT
Source organism: Cheiracanthium punctorium (assembly GCA_038373885.1). Taxonomy (NCBI): domain Eukaryota; kingdom Metazoa; phylum Arthropoda; class Arachnida; order Araneae; family Cheiracanthiidae; genus Cheiracanthium; species Cheiracanthium punctorium. The sequence goes on from JAWZYV010011734.1 coordinate 208,248, forward strand.
TTATTTTATTTTCATATCAAAAGAATAATCTGAAATTTGGATGTGAGACTTATGATTTGTTTTGATCTAGGACTTTACGAAATTGTTTAAGATAATTATTTTAAATAATTATAGCCTGTTTTCTTTTAATAAATATTGTATATCTAAAACTGATTATTAAACATTTACAGTGCATAATTATTTTCTTCAGGATCACAGTCAATATATTTGTGGTTGAAATTTAAATGGTAGAAATTGTTTAGTACACCATTTAGTTTAACAGTGGTTGAATTTAAGCTCGCACATTATTCCCCAGTTCCATGTTTTTGGATTATCAACATGCGCGTAGCCAGGAAAATTTTTCGGGGGTAGATATGAACTTATATGTGTATAAATAGATGGAATTTCATCACTAATCCAAACATTTCGGGGGGGGGAATCCCCCCCCCTGATTATCAACCTTGTTATATATGCCTGAAAATAAGTACACGTAATTTTTCAATTTTTTGCTGGAAAATATGTCCACGTGTATTTCCTCTTTTTTGCTCTTCAGCTGTTTTCATGCCTGTATATGTTATTTTTTCATAACATTCTGAATACAAGGGCTTAGTTAAAGTTAATGTTAAATTTTATAACTTCAAATGGGTTATACTATAATCATAACTGGGTTTTTTGTTTGTTTCAAACAATGTATAATTTTGTTTTTGTCAATTTTCTAAAACTAACTTGATATGTGTTTATCCTTCATATCAAGGATTCATACATTAGTAAGTTTTGTTTACATTATATACACCACATATCTTATAAATAAAAATGAAATTCTGTTTGTTTGTTTGTGGATTTGATTCGTATACAAATCCACAAAAATGGACCTATCGGCCTGAAATTAAGCACAGATATGTAAAATAATATAGAATAAATCATAGTCCACCTTAAAACTTTGAAAGTCCACCCGTTCCCGGAATTTAAGAGATTTTTTTATGCTCTTCACGCAAAAATCTTTCCGTAATTGTAACCCCTGTAGTGATAAAAGTGTGAAATAAGGATCGTGGTTGCCATGTGTGGCGATTTTGCCGAATAAAATGTTTTAAATTCTCAAAGTAAAAATAAAAGAATAATAATGATTTTTTTTTTTTTGGTTAGTTTATATTCGTAAGGTTATTTTTTTTTAATTATAATATCGTGTGCATGGGAAATCAGAGCAGGAATGTAATGCTTTACACGCAAAACAATAAGAATTGAAGATTTCCGAGGCTAATGTGTAAATTTTTTTAGTTTGGCGAAAAAATAAAATGGCTGAAATATGGATTTTGAGTAAGTGAGTTCTAGCGGTTTGCACAGTTTTCGGCTTGGCGCAATTTATTGAGAGCTTAAGGAAATAGATTTTTGAAAACAAGTGCAAAGGTTTTATTAGAATACAGCGTTAAATTTTAATGATCCGTGAAGAAATAATGCAGTTATTAAGGGATTTCAAGCGATCTATCTCCAGAATTCTCGCCAAATGAGTACATTGATTTAAGTTGGGGGAATTCCGCCAAATTTCAGAAAATTGAAATCTTCTCATTTAGTACATCGGAGTAACGATGAATAAAACACGTTATAGTTGATAATTTTAAAAAATTCGGCTGTATTAAGGGTATCAACTTTTCAAATAAAGGCTTGCTTTACTTTTTCGCGGTCGAACCATTTCCCATATTGATTGCTGCTAAGTCAATGCTTCGAATGATTTCCTGAAAATACGCTTGCAAAATGGCGTATGTTGGCACTTTGGCAAGGCATAGATTTGAAACTGGATTTTATTTGAGACTGGTATATATAATAACACTGGTTATAGATAAAAATGAATGTTGGTATGTGTATATGAGGTTGAAAAACTGCAGCACCGTTGAGCACCGCTGCACGATGAAATTTGGTTGACCTAAGTCTTTTATGATGGAGAAGGTTTTTATGCTATCCGTTTTTCCTTAACTTGCCACTTGATGCCGCAGCACAACGTTGAATTCTATTCTGTTTAGCCGTTTGCTATGCGAATATCGTCCAACCGATTTCGATGAAATTTAGTACACGCGAATATTAGAACACGAGAATATTTTTCACTATCCATTTTGCTGTAACTTGCCGCTAAATGGCGCTGCAAAGCATCAACTTCTATACCGTTCGACATAAAATTTTTTATACTTACACATTTGAGCACGAAGAATATATTCTAACTGCGTTCCTTTTGATGTTACCATGGTTCAGACTCTTTTCGGAGCAAAAAAAAAAAAAGCACTTTTTAAGGATCCCCCAAATTTTTTTAAGTAGGGTCTATCCACAAATGATGTCATGCTTGGAGGAAAGGAGGGCTGTGAAATTGTGACGAGGGGGGAGGGGGGGGGACAAGATGTGTGACATTATACATTTACATTAAAATAAAAACATTTAAAATCAGAAAATTAAATTTGATTTCTAGTATAGTGCTTTGTTTTTAAACTGTAAGTATATGTAAATGTAATACAGCATGACATGTGCCAAGGGTGGTATGGTGAAGTGTGAGCAGGAGGCAAAGAATATTTTTTAAAAAGCGTGACATCATTTATGGACAGCCCCTTATTACTTTCGTTATTACCAAACTTTAGATTTTCTTATTGTAAAGTTGGCAGGTTGTTGCTTTAAGTGCAAATGTGCCAATTTTCCAAAATTGAAAAGCCCACAATTTCTTGCACATGTATGTACAAGCAATTAATACAGACAAAATAATTCCTTTTTTTCTCTCAAGTAACATGTATGTCCATATACCGTAATTTATGGCAGAAACGCTGCACCCATCGCACCCACGAAAATGAGCTTAATTAACTAGAAAATTATCAGAAATGCCGCACCCGCAAGCCCCTCCCTTTGAAAAAAAAAAAAAAAAAAAAAAAAGAAAAAACATCGCACTGGGATGTATTTCGGGGGGGGGGGGGGGGAATAAGTGGTAAAAATATCTCCTTTCCCATATGTTTTAAAGTATTTACCGCTATTTTACGAAGCTTACAATTTCCATTTTCAAATAATCAGTGTCCGATTTTATATAAAACATCAGTTTTTATATTCACAAAGGCGAATTTATAGAAATAAATAAATAACTTGCAAAAACTTCTTGCATTCGCAAAAAGTTCGGACAGTATAGCACATGCTGATAAAGTGAAACAGCGATCCGATGAGCAGGCTCCAGTCAAAAGTAAACATTTTTTTTTTCTCCGCGGACGGCCAGCTGTTGATTATGTAATGAGTGTGCTTCAGCGAATTGTTTGTTTTAAGCTTTGAATGTTGTGTGTTGTTGATATTTCTATTCATTTATTACTTTTGATATTTATAACATTGGGGTTTATTTTAAAAGCACTCAGCGTTTCCTGAGCTTGCCAATTACTTTTAGTGTAGTCGAGTTTTTACTTTAATAATAGAGTAAGGCAGTGTTTATTCGGTACAGTGCTCCTTCACAGGGCGCAAAGCCCCACGGCGAAAAAACAGAAATAACTTATAGATAAACTTTTTTTTTCGGGGTTGGGTAGAATGGTTAAACTCGCACCGGGCGCAACAGACTAGTTTTGGTTGAGATTCAGTAAGGCCCGGACTGGCTCCTAAGGGGCCCTTGGCTATTGAAAAGGGGCTCCAACGTATGACGTCATCGCTTTACGGTACGATCAATATGAACGCAGCTTGAGGCTGGAAAAGGGGAACGAAAAGTTTCGATGCCAGATGATTTTACGGTCGATTACCACTAGAAATTAAGCACTTTTTAAGCACCTTGCGGCTATACTGAGAAACTTTAAGGATATAGGTAAAAAATTAAGTACTTTTTAAAGGCCTTAAAAATGAAAAAAAAAGTAAGTACTTTTTAAGGTATTTTAAGCACCGTCCGAACCATGGTTACTCACCACTAGATGACGCTGCAATGCATTATTATTTTAACTCGCCACTAGATGACGCTGCAGCAGGCCAAATTCTTGACCATTCAAACGGTCGCTATGAAAATCAGTATACATAGCTATTTGAACAATGAGAATATTTTGGCGTTATCCATTTTGCTATAACTCGCCACTTGACGGCGCTGTAACAAATCATTACTTTATTGAACCACTAGATGGCCCTGCAGTGTATCACTTCTTGACTGTGCAAATAATCGCTATGAAAATAGGTATACATAGATATTTGAACACGGGGAAGAGTTTGGTGCTATCCATTTTCCTATAACTTGCCACTAGATGTCGCGTCAACACATGAACTTCAGGACTGTCCAGCCGATCGTCATGAAAATTCGTATACATCGATATCTGAATGCGAAAAATATTTTCGCCGTATCCGTTTTGCTAAAACTCGCCACTAGATTGCGCTACGCCGCATGGCCTTCTGCACCGTACAAACAATTGCCTTGCAATTCGGTATACATGATTATTGGACACAATATAACGCGATATCCACTTTGCTATATCTGTTTATTACAATGAATAGTAATCACCACAAATCGTAATATCAAAAACTCCATTCATTCCCGTGCGAAGAACGGGTACTTCAGCTAGTGCATTTATATAATATAGCTATGTGATGCACATTTATGCTCTTTCAAAATAGCAAAAATTATTTTCAAAAAATGGGAATGTTCAGTAAACGATTAGGATAACAAATTTCTAGGTTATCTTTACTAAGGTTCTTCATCCGGTGTTTTTGCCAGGGCTTAATTTCTAGCAAAAAAGTGCCAGAGCCCTAATACTCTAGATTTCATTATCAGTGTCGAACTGTAAACCCATGCAATACAGAAATCGGTAGTGTACATTCTATTAAAATAATGGCAGTTCCAAGATTAGTCGGCTTCGAGCCAAGATTAAGTCGGCTTTAGCTGTACCAATGCTTCGAAATTGCGTAAATTAGCATTAAGGACCATGTTTGGGGCCCCGTACCTGACAGGTTGGACATAGGCTCCCTGGGGGGGCATTTAAAAAATTTTAACATTGGATTCACTTTATATGAAGATATATAACTGCACTGTGCAAAAAATTTTTCTGTATCGCGTCAGAGCCAAGATTTAAAGCATTCTTAAAACTGTTTATGAAATTGGGGCTCTGACAATTTTCAATTTGAGATGTTAATATACAAGGTATATTATAGGATAAAATGAAAAAATTCTCTGAAGCACCTCTGAGCCAGTCACAGTCGAGACTAGGGTTGCCAGGTCACCAAACCAAATAGCCGGACAGATCAGCCAGTTTGGCTGGACATTTGGGTAAAAAGGCCAGACAGCCTACAATATTGAGGATTTTGTCTCAGTATTAATAGGTATGACAAAAAAGTTGGACATAAAATCAAGCTTTTTTATTATTACCATGAATCTTGTTAAATTCTAATGAAATATAAATAACATCAAATGCCAAATCAGTTCAAGTACTTTATTACTAATCAGTCAAAATTAAATTCTAACAATCAAGGAATGAACACTACTGACAAAGTGAGAGTGTATCTGGCGGTGGCGGGCGGGAACCACCGACAGCCGACCGAAATTGGTGCTGTTTGGCACAGATTTTCCATCCCTGCGTGTACTGTAACTGGAATAGAAATATGAATAAAAAAACTGAAAATACTCATTTACCAAAAGAATAAAAAAAGACTGAACTTTGAAAGCATGCAAAACAGAGTTTGGACATGATTATATAATCCGCATATATATATATATATTAATGTGGAAAATAACCAAAATGCAAAATTTTGCAAATCAGGAAGAACCTTGATTTTTGTTAACACCTATTTCATGCCTTTCCTATTAGAAAACATGCGAGTTTCAATTGGGTAAGTGATCCATCCCTCCTTCCCCAGAGTAAATTTACTTTCAACCACCTTCTGGCGGAAAGTAATAAAAACATACACATACTCTGGAATGTAAGCTCTCATTCTTCAAACAATTAAAAGTTTTTGTGGTGCAAAGAAGTTTTGAAAAATGTAAGAATGAAATTATTACTAATGTATATCTAGGTACTGAGGAGGAGGTTGGGTATATTCTTTGCAGGCAGTCTTTGAGAAAGGGGAAAAATGTTTGGATGATTGTATTGCATTCCTTTTCCATTTGCAATACAACAAATTGCTTCTATGATGTGTTATGCTGACTTTACAAACAAATTTTTCCCCATACTTCAGGTACATGAAAACACTATTTTATCACATTTCTAATATGATCATTGAAATTCAGTGAATTTTAGTTTTCTCCTTTAGCCCAGTTTTTTTTTTTTTCTTTTTATAAAGAGGGAAAAAAAAAAAACCCTCTTATCTCGATTAAAAGTTGTAGAACTATGCAAAAATTACATGACTTATCAGAATAGTGTTTATAACTTTCTCGGGAGGATTAGACCCCTCTGGACTCCTACAGTGTGCCACTGAAAACAACTATGACCAGAGCTATTTTATTTACAGAAATTCATAATCAGCACCAAGTACGCATAGCAAACACTATAAAATACTTAACCAAAATCCATTTTCCTAACAGTACAGATCTATAAAAATTTACATCGAAAACAACATTTTAAAAGAGAACCAAAAGAGTAAAAAAGATACTTTTTTTAATCAATTTTCAGATTCTGAATACATGTACAGGGTAAAATAGTAAAATTTATTCACAATAAATCCATTAGAAACACTCATTTGGGTAAGTTCAAATCAAGTGCTTGTGTATCGTTTCCCTCTCTTATTTCCAGCTGGAGGTTTCTGCAATTGAAAAGGTTTTTGGCTGTTGAAGGCAAATTGACTTTGAGCAGAAGTATCACTTGCAAATCCAGTTGCATCACCAAGACTAGAACTACCAAAAGAAGGCACTCCGGTTTGACCTGCAAGATTACATAGTACGCTACTTTCTTAAAAATAATTAAATATTAGAATTGATTGTTGCAAAAATCATAGGAATCAACACTTACATAAAATTTAAAGCTGTGAAATATTCTATTTAGCATGCAATACATATTTTTTTAAACACAGACGATAATACATCAGAAGTCAAACTGTGGAGCAACATATAATAGTAACAAAAAACTCAAACTAACTGGTGTTCAAAACAAATAATAAAAAACTTTGCAAACTAACATCAAGTAATTTTATGACATTATTTTGAAAAGTTTTTTTTTTTTTTTTTTTTGGTTATCAGCATATCATAGTGTCATTTTAAAGCGTAAGCATATAATTCTTTAAAAGTTTTGGAAGGATTAAGAAAATGGGTTGATTTTTATTTGGACATCATGTTTAAAGAGCAGTAAATAAAATTAAATTTTTCAGCATAAGTTAATTACTCTTAAATAGGCAAGTTTGGGGATTTTTCTGCAATAATTAGCCTTGGCAAAAAGTATTCTTTTTCCAATGCTATGTAACAATATGGTATATCCAACAAAATGCAATCTAATTAAATCCAATAAAAGCACAAAATAGTCATTAAAACAAACAGCTAAGACATAATTTAATTGCTAATATTAATAGCTGAAAAAGATATCACTCTCAGGATATCTACTGGTTAGGAAAGTCTGGAAAATGGAAAAGGAAAGTCTAGAGAAAGATTGGAAAATACAAAATGGGTCAGGAATGGGAAAAAAAAAAAAAAAAAAAAAAAATTCTCCGATCGCTCTTCAGATTCCAGAGTGAAAAATGCTGATAAGATGATTTTTGTTTCGACAGATTGAATGATTCAGAGTATTTGTGGGCTTATGCAATGCTCATATCTGTTTTACATTCTGAGGTAGGATTTTTTTTTTTTTTTTTTAAACAGAAGGATCAAAAAGCTATCTGTCTATGACCAGTGATAAAATATAGAAATTTTCATTAGTATCACTATACTCTTCCAGATTTGAAGTGTAGTAGAGAAAAGATAAAAAATTGTGTTTGAAATTTGGTGTCTGCATTTAATATAGAGAGATATATCATAGATATATCACATAAGTACCACCTGTAGCACACATAGTATTGCTCAATATTGGTTAAATCTGAACAAACTAGTATCTTACTTGAAACTCACTGTAACTTTTTTCTAACTGAAGAACATCAATAATTATGTTACTTTTTAAAAAAATATTTCAATTTGTAGCAAGCATGGTGCTGTTAAGGGATTTCTAAGGTAAATTGCATGTGTGGTCAGGATATTTTCCACAGAAGCCCCAAAAGTCTGGAAAAAGTCACGAAATTGACTATCAAAAATTTAGTAGACACTTAGACTTGCAAAATTTTCACCTTGTAGACCCTTAAGTTGTCACCTTAAGACAGTGCAGTCTGCAATATGTGAGTGGAAGTGACATTTGCATTAGATATTTTTTTCCCCATACCAGTTCTTGCACATTAGCACCAAATTAAAAATGAAAAAATTTCTCATGAGCCTGAGCACGAAGTGAAATTTAAAACCTGAGCCTGTCACATCCTTAACATATATCAGTTAAGCCTGCAGCACCTTTGTGCCAATGCAAACCTACTTTTGACATCAAACAAACACTGCAACTTCTTTTTAAACATTTAGTTCCTAAATATAACTATGTACTTAAAAAAAAGACTACATAAATGAAGTGCACAGAAAAAGTACTTGATCATTTAAAATATGTCTAAATGTTTCCATTACGTTAAATGAGGTAATCTATTTTAATAAAATTCAAAGCCTTTAAGGAGGTGAATGCAAACACTTTTTATAACAGCTCTGTTTAAACTGGGAATGCCATGGAGGATGATAAATGTGAATATGCCCCAACAAACCATTTCAAGATTATTTATGAAGTTTAATGAATTAACTGAGATACTAGACAGCATACCAGAAGTTCATTTACAAACTCATGAAAAAGATAGGGTGCATCAAAATAACTGAGAATTACAACATGTAACAATTTGTAATTGCCAATTTTATCTCCATACTTTAATATCCAATCTTTTAAAAATTGTGGTTTCAGAATTTTTTTTCACCTGAAAGGGATATAATATAAACTGTACTTCATTTTGAAAGATACAGCATAAAAAGAACATCTTGTTTATATTATAATCTAATTATGAAATTTAACCAAAACTCGAGCGCTTAAAAAAAAAAAAAAAGATACTATTTAGAGCATGAAGATAAAGTTTGTGAATTAGTACTAACAAGGGGAGGCTCAGACGTTGGGGTCACCGATTTTGATGAAATGTTGGTGGGTTATAGGGGACCGATAGTTAAGTAAAATACTAAAATATTGGCCGCCAACTCTCACTTATTTTCCAAAAAATTCCATTTAAACATTTGACACATTGTTAAATAGTAATTATTTGGCAATTCATTTGTGTTCTCGGTGGCGCCGTGGTTCCGTATGGAGACAGAGATCCGAAGGTCCCCGGATCGAATCCAGCTCGGTGCTATGGATATTTACTCGCTAAAAAGTTCAAAATAATTATATATTGTGAATTATTTTGTAAAACTGCAGTTATAAAGTTGTTTTTGCGTATATAGTTGATAATTTACCAATACTTTTAGGACGCGAGGAATGATAAGGATTCGCTTCTTTCTTCGTTTTGAATGATGCAATTATTGTTTTAAGTTTTTCATTCAGCTAAAACGTATTACACACATGTAATTAAAATTAGAGATCCAATATTCAATTTAAATGATAAGTGAAATTTTTTGTATTAAATAATTTATGATTTGATGTAGAATGTGAAACGCATTTAATTTTAAATTTATCAAACTTCGCTAGAAGTAGATAGCGAAATTAATAATAATAATAATCCAGAAATTCATAACAAAATACTTGTATGACGATGAAAGTAATTCACCTTGCCTCGAAAAGTAATTCCACCTAAATGTACAATGCTTTGTCAACCCAATGATGTGTAATTTCACTGACCCCACCCCAAAAACAACAAAACTGTGTGCGTGTAATCTTTACGCGCGATTGAAGTAAAACTTCTTTGACGTTTACGATAAGTATCACTGAAATTATGATATTTATTTTAAGTTAAAGTTTAATATTATAATTTAATTATATTTATTATTCATGTACTTTACAAAGATTATATAAATGTTATATTCATATTATTCAATGGAAATAGGAACTTGAATGCCATCATAATATTTTATGTATGAAATTATAGGTTTGTGTTAACTATACTGTGAAACATAAATTTTACTCTCTAAATTTGCTAACTTTCTTGAAAATACAGCATCTATCGTTATACCAAAACGCATTGTTGATTGAAGCAGAGAAGTATTCATAGTTAGATCCAATTTTTCTTTTTAAAAATCAACTGACGGCTGAGATTCTTGGTAGCAAAATTTAACATTAAAATCTCCAGTAAGAATCACCGGTAATTCATGATAATTATTTAGAATCCATGTTGTAGTATTATTCTTTAACTGTTTTCTTATACCATTGTTCCGTCGGAAGTTTGGGTTTGAATGGGAGGAATGTCCATAGTCTAGTATTATACTTTAACTCTGTTCTTTAACTGATGTTATCCTCTGATTGTTGGGTTCGAATGCAGGTAGTGTAAATTTTTTTTAGTGTTTTTCTACCACAGTATTCAAGTGTACAGAAGTGTTAATTTCGTCTGCTGGTAGGTTTCGAATTATTTATCTGTATCCGTGTTTTTAAACTGCAGGTTCTATCTATTGTTTGCAGGCATGAAAGTGCAAGCTGATAAAAAAAGCTGAACTCTACCTGAATACAAAATTTAACGTGAAAAAAAAAAAAAAAAATTATATATATATATATATACGCACGTGTATATATAATACATATGTATGTATATATTTAAGTACATGTGATTGCTTATGGCATGTTTTTCCCAATTTTTGGCTTTGATGGCCCTGTTTCAAATTTATTTATAGCCTCTTTCTTTCATTTTTATTTTCATGATTATGTATTATATCTGTTATAATGTGCTTTCAATTAATATTTCACTTGGGAATCAATTTTACGTAAGTTAAGCTATTTTATATTATATATATATGCATGTATACATTTTCTCACCAGCCAGTACACTATATTCTTATAAGAAGGGTCAATTTATGGTGGAAAAAAAGGTAACCAAATTTTTACAGATTGAAAAACAACTGTTTTTGTACAGTAATTTCTTCCAGTAATATATCACTCCATTCTTAAAAAACGATAGTACAAAATGTTTCCCCCATTTTCTATACATGATAAAAATACATTAAAAAGTGTTGAAATCAAAATGTTTTCAAAAACTTTCTTTTTTTTTTTTTCATTATTGCAGTTTTGATTTTATTCATTTATTTATTATTATTAAAGTGACCATTTTTTCTGAACCTAAAATCAGGACATTCCTAAACAAGTGTCGAGAGGGATAAAAATCAATCCCGCCCCCCCCCCCAATAATAATTATGTAATCAAAGATTATATTCTTGCTAAACTCCAAATACACTTTAATTACCTAATACAGTAGGGGACCCGAAATCCGGAATCCCAAAGACCCAAAATCTGGAACTTTTTTTTCTGCATTTTTCCCCCCTCCCTATAAGCATATAAAAACGGATATTATTTTCCTTTTTATTCCTCATTTTCTTCTTTGAAAGACCGTTTTCAATTGAATATACGTAAAAATAAGGAAACCTGTTAAATTGGAAAGAATTTCATCGATCGCGGCGAAGCGCAGGGAAAGGAGGGCGCGAGCGCGTACCAGGAGAATGGGCGATCCTGTCTACTCGCGCCTTTCTTCGCTTTGCGATCGGCGAGTTGCTGTTAGATCTTGTGCGGTAATTTTCGATTTCTCGTAACGTAAATAGATTCTATGCTATTATAGAATGACTTGCTTTAATGGGGAGAAAAATATGTGTCCTTTACGCACGCACACACACAGGCGCACAGCTTTAAGTGTTGATGATTCATCTAGTCTGTTAAATGTAAACAAAGATGAACGGGATTTGGTCTGCTTAATGACTGTTGCCCCCCCCCCCCCCTTCTCAAAGAACTGCAGATGTGTGAAGAAATGTTGGGTTGCGTAATAAATTGCTAGGCAAATCAATGGGCCGAGGAAAGGCGGCAGTTGATCCGAAAATTGCGGTGTAGGATGAGTTATTTCAATCGGAAACTATGTATGAAAAAACGTTAAGTAAAATTTTAAGATTATATAAGTTGCATATTTTCAGCCAATTTAGTTGCAGCAATCGTCATCCGTCTGAAATAGTCGTTGCTCGGCTTGATAACATAGCTTTCGAATTTTTTAATGGATTAATTCATCTTTAACATACTGTATTATTCATTCATTCTTATTTTTTTTTTTTAATCAGAGATATATAATCGTGTGCATATTTTTAAAGTTTTTATTTAATAGAGTTTCAGTTAATATTAATTAATGTCATAATAGACACTTAAACGCAGAAGGGCCTATGCTAAAGCTTACCTCGGAAGACTTCCAGAAATCTGTGAAGTTCGCAGCCGGTATCCCAAAATCTGGAAAATTCCGAAATCCGGAATGGGTCCGGTCCCGAGCATTCCGGATTTCGGGTTCCCTACTGTACTAATTATACTTAAATTTTCATGCAAAATAATAAACTAAACGCAGCTTGCTCTTGGCTTGTAATTCAAGGTCAGAAGACACGTTACTAATTTAATACATCTACGAAACATTAACTGCTATACTTTTACGTTGAGTTGTAAAACGTAATGTCATTATTTTCTCATAAAATAACCTCTAATTATTACTAAATCTATATCGCATATATATATCCCCTACTTTTATTTCTATTTCTTCTTCATGATCCATAACTTTTGCCGGTAGTTTGACTTTAATAGATTTATTCAACCACTCGAATTTAAATTAATTTTTTTCGCTCGCATCTACTGAGCAAGCTTTATGCTCATTGTTTAAATTAATATCCATATTTATAATGTTATCTTGGTTAACTGTAGGGATTAATTATTATGAAACTGAAATTAATTTATTTTAACTTAAATTACTTAATTCTTATCTTCAATAGCATAAGTAAAACGTAACCAAAACTTAAATAAAAACCTTTCCCAGTTTCAAAACAATAATCCGTTCTCCCATCGTCGCAAAAAGATTTAATAGCTGTTCGAATTGGAGCAGCAGCATCATTTGTAAACGGACACATGAGCTCCGGTTTAAAATCAAAACAAGTTTCATCGGCGAAGTTGAGCAGCATTTGTGCTGCTGGCCGTAATCTCTTTTCTGCGATATTCTTTTCTGTGCTGATTTAGCTCGCGAGTCATTCTTTCGCCACATGCGAATCATATGCAAATGTTTCAAGTTTTCGCCATATGCTAATATCCTCGCTCCCGTGTGCGGCGGTCTCTGGGAGCTGGGAATCGAACCCAGGACTGTCGCACAACGTGTGGGTGCCCTGCTCTATTCCCAGCTCTGGAATTTTTCGCATAGTTGGTAAAAAATAAAATTAATCAGCCTATACACTCCAACTTGCCTAATAACTTGAAAGGTTGATGGAATCACTTTCTAAAAATGTATAATATCCGCGGCTTAATGGAGTTGTCGCGAATTAATTGTTTCATCTGTTCTATCTGTGGTTTGCAGAGGAAGATGATAAATGCCAACGGCTCTAATGCGAGAAATTTCATCTGGGAATCGTCCCAGAGTAGCTCAGTGGTAGAGCACCCACACGTTATGCGGCAGTCATGGGTTCGATTCCCAGCTCTGGAATTTTTCGCATAGTTGGTAAAAAATAAAATTAATCAGCCTATACACTCCAACTTGCCTAATAAGTTTAGACTATTTCAATAAAATCTTGTGACCGTAATTCCTTTTGGTCATGGCTGACGCGCCCGTGCTCGGTTCAGTGTTCTCGTTTGCAAAACTAAATGGTACCAATTGGAGGCAATGGAAATTCCACGTACAAATGCTGCTTTGCCATGAAGGCTTGCTCGGGTTTGTCGACGGTACCGAAATAGCACCAGTTAGTGTAGAAGTGAAAACCGACCCTTCACCCGGTGTATCGACTTCGTCTAAAGAGCTTGTCGACTACAATAGACGAATGCAGAAAGCCACCTCCACGATCGCCCTCAGCATTGAACCTGACCAGCAAAATTTAATTATGGGCATTCGAGATCCCAAAGAAATGTGGGACGTCCTCATAGCCACCTTTGAGCCTACTAGTAGAGCGCGTATTGCTCATTTAAGGAATGAATTTATTAGAATCAAGTTTGAAGCATGAGAAACTATGGCCGTCTTTTTGAATCGCTTAAAACAGGCTCGTGACCGTTTAGAATCTGTTGGGAAAAAAGTTGACGACGACGAGATGGCTCATCACATGCTGAGTCGTCTACCTCCGGAGTACAGTAACGTCGCGCAACAGCTATATATGCTGAGCGACGATAAATTCAACCCCACGACCTTGAAAGAACGGCTCTTAGCCGAATACGACAGGTTGAAGTACGAACCCGGTCACGCCGCAGAAGCGACTACAACTGCTCGGAGCAAAAATGTGTTAATTTCCAGGAGAAGCAGGACTAGACCAAGATTCCCGAAGCCTAAAGGTGGCGAACCTGAAGTCGGAAAAGAAACCAGAAAATGTTTCAGTTGTGAACAGCCTGGACACCTCTCCACCCAATGTAAGAACCTGCCCAAAAGTAAGAAGAAACCGAAAGGTAAGCTCAATAATTGTTCTTTTGCCGTAATTAATCAAGAAATAAGTCTGTTGAGCGATTCAAGTAAAACTGTCGACTGGGTAGTTGACTCGGGATCATCCAACCACTTCATCGCTAATAAGTCCTTTCTGAAAAGTTTTCAGTCGTGCGATGTTGAAGTGCAAGGTATGGGGATACAAAAATTAAAGCCAAGGGCTATGGTTCCGTTTCACTGAGCTTAGACGTGAATGGCCACAACGAAGTATTGACTCTTCTTAAAGTCTACTGGGGCCCGTCTTTAAAGAAAAACTTAATCTCAGGAAGTCAGATGGATAAACATGGTCATCGGTTGATTATCCACAATTCAAAATGTACCATAATTAATTCGAGAGGTGACGTCATGGGAATAGCCCCATTAATAGGAAGTTTGTATTTATTACATTCAAGGATCACTTCTGACCCTTCTTCCGCAGAAGCTTTGGTCAGCAATAAAAGCGATTGTCGAAATGACATTATGATGTGGCACTGCAGGTTTGGTCACCAGAACGTGAAGGCATTGAAATATTTAACTGAAAAGAATTTATTTTACGGCCTGAGCAAGTTAAGTGGTAATCCGCAATTTTGCGACCCCTGTGTACAAGCGAAGATGACGCGTGCCCAATTTCAAGGCTATGGTGAACGAATGTCGAAAAGACCTTTGGAATTAATCCATACCGACATATGGAGTAGCACATCTGGTCCATCATTTGGCCAAGCGAAATACCTCCTCACGGCTGTCGATTTTTCAAGATATGACTGGGTCTTTCCTCTCAAGTATAAAAGTGACTGTTTTGAAAAGTTTAATAACTTTATTTTGAAAGCTGAAAAACAGTTTGATAAGCCAGTAAAGGCTGTCCGGTCAGACAACGGCCTTGAGTACTGCTCTGACGAATTTGAAAAATTTCTCAACGATAGGGGGATCGTCCATCAAAGGACTAATGCATACTCGCCAGAGATGAATGGCGTTGCAGAGAGGCTCAATAGAACCTTATCTGATGGTATTCATGCCATGAGAATTGAAGCCGAATTACTGAAAGGTTTGTGGGCTGAGCTAGCCCATACTTTCATTTATCTGCATAATCGGTTTCCTCATCGAAGCATAGAAAATGAAGTTCCCTACACTTTATTGTTTCAAAAGAAATGCAGCGTTCGACACTTAAAAGTTATTGGCAGTTTGGCCTACATACATGTCGAACGACATAAGAGGATAAGCTTGACCCTAAAACAAAAGTGGGTGTCCTCGTCGGATATGCGCTTGACACCGTCGGGTACCGGATATGGCTTTCGAGAGAAAGAAAAATTTTAGAGACGAAACACATCCGGTTCAATGAGCTTGTGAAGGGATACACTAAGAACGTTTTGTTTGATTCTAATTCCAGATTTATCCCTCAACTGGCAGAAGCTCCAGAGGAAAATGCAGAAACTGTTCTTAGTAGTCCAGCTCCAGTCTCCGAAGAAGTCCCAGCCGAGTCGACACATTGCCGAGACGTTCCCTGGCGTCGCGTGGACAAGGAGAGAGCGAGCGGTAAAACAAGAGGTCGGATCGACGTATACTATTACCCACCAAACTCCAATCTACGTTTAAGAGGAGCCAAAAAGGTGAAAGAGTACTGTGACTCTCACGGTATAGTCTACGACGCAACCTATTTCAACTTCAAAACTTCGGATCCTGCGCCCTCCCCTCCAGTCGCAGGCGACGATGATTCTGAGCCAGATTCTACTGATGGTGAAATCTCATTTCTGTGCACCGTGGAGCCCTCAACATATGAGGAAGCGTTGGTCGTCGCGGAAGCCTCCCAGTGGAAACGTGCCATAAATGATGAACTCTCAACTCTGAAGGCAAGACAAGTCTACACCTTAGTACCTCGACCTGCGGACAAGAAAGTAATTGGCTCTCGTTGGGTTTTCAAAGTAAAGGAATCCACGCCGCTGTCAAAAAGCACCTTTAAAGCGAGACTCGTGGCCCAAGGTTTTAACCAAGTGTTTGGATTGGACTACGACGAAGTTTTTTCACCTGTTGTCAATTTTGAGGTAATTTATCTTTTTCTAAGTCTTTTGGTCCTCTCTTTAAAATGGTTCCATAGGCATCTTGATGTGAAATGTGCCTACCTTTATGGTCGGTTAGATCGTGAACATTTTATGGAGACGCCCAAAGGCTTTAATTTTCCTGATGGTACCACGCGAAAATCGCATGTTTTGAAATTACATAAAGCAATCTACGGCTTGCATCAAGCTGGTAGACAGTGGCATTCAGAGCTTAATACTACTTTGCTAAGTCTGGGGTTTTCCCCGTTCTCAAAAACGAATTGCGTGTACCACTTGGAATGTAATGTCATACTTTTGATCTATGTAGACGATTTAATAGTATTCTCAAGATATCTTTCTCAATTAAATGCAGTAACTGAACTTTTAAAATCTAAATTCGAAATAAAAAATCTTGGAGAAGTAAAGAAAATTTTAGGTATAGAATTTAAAGATTCACAGGGAAATTGGGCTATCCACCAGAAACAGTATATTAGTCGTCTAAAAGAAAAATTCAAAAATATTCCCTTTGTTAAATGTAAATTGCCAATGTCGCCAGGCCGACTTGTTACGAGCGGCAATAAACCTTCTGTTGAAGGAGAAGTCCCGTATAGACAGCTGATCGGATCGTTACTGTTTTTAGCAACTATATCCCGACCCGATATTTTATTTGCGGTGACGATGTTAGCTCAATTTAATTCTTGCCCAACGTTAACACACTGGCGGTTGTTATGTCAAGTCTTTAATTATGTAATTTCGACCGAAAATTATTTCATACCCTTGACCATAGACGACAAGAAGCATTTAAGTGCATTCACTGACGCTTCATGGGCCTCCGATCGTGATAGTAGACGATCTTTTTCCGGATTTATAATTTTCTTTAACAATATTCCAATTTCTTGGAAAACGAGAAAGCAAAAGTGCGTCGCGTTGTCGACGATGGAGGCTGAGTATATCTCCATATCAGAATGCTGTAAAATTACTTTGACTGCATAGAATTTATGAAGAGAGTGCAGATATTTTGAAAATTAAAATTGAGAAACCTGTTATGTTCAGCGATTCTGAAAGTGCTATTTATTACAGTAAAAACCAACTTGAGAATGCTAGAAACAAACACATTGATATTCGATTCCATTTTGTAAAAGAGTTATTGAACGATGGACTTTTTCAATTATTGAAGGTTCCTGGAAATTGGAACGTAGCCGATTTGTTGACCAAGCCGGTCACAAAAGAAAAATTGTTTAAATATAATTATCATATTTACGACGATGGGAGAAAGGGGGAGTTTTGTAGGGATTAATTATTATGAAACTGAAATTAATTTATTTTAACTTAAATTACTTAATTCTTATCTTCAATAGCATAAGTAAAACGTAACCAAAACTTAAATAAAAACCTTTCCCAGTTTCAAAACAATAATCCGTTCTCCCATCGTCGCAAAAAGATTTAATAGCTGTTCGAATGTGAGCAGCAGCATCATTTGTAAACGGACACATGAGCTCCGGTTTAAAATCAAAACAAGTTTCATCGGCGAAGTTGAGCAGCGTTTGTGCTGCTGGCCGTAATCTCTTTTCTGCGATATTCTTTTCTGTGCTGATTTAGCTCGCAAGTCATTCTTTCGCCACGTGCGAATCATATGCAAATGTTTCAAGTTTTTGCCATATGCTAATATCATCGCTCCCGTGTGCGGCGGTCTCTGATTGGACGCCACGTCAGCTAGCGGCATTCTACTGTTGTATAAGAACTCTCAATCTTAGTTGGTTGCCGGGCAGCAGAGAGAGAGCCGGGTGTGTAGGACGCAGTTCAGCCAGCGGCTGTAAGCCGTGTTTAAAGTAATGTAACGTAATTTAATTTATACTGCGATTTGCAGACATCTTTAGATTAAATGGAACTTTAAGTTAAATCCTTTTTGCCGTAGTATCGGCCTGTTACGCTAGTTGCGTGAGCTTTGCAGAAATGTAAATGTTAGTTTTGAATTTAGCTAAATCTTTTAAAATTCTTTGAAATGTTTTCTTGCTCATGTGACCGTAGAAATTTTTTTGCATCCTGTGTTCCGTAAAATGTCATAATTGTTGTCATGACTTGTAAATAGAACTTGTTACTTAATAAAAATATTTTAGCCTACTTATGGCTTTGTTTTTTTTATTTAACTCTGGTAAGCAGAAGTAGGACCTCACGATGTTTTGTTCCCTAGGAACAACATTAACTAACAAAAGATCATCTTCACAAACTGATGACGCAATTTCCCACATGCGTTTCAGAGCGTGTGCGGTACAATTCCAAACACACGACATAAAAGTAGCAGTAGAAGTTGTTCACATAACAGCCGTTATCAGTCATCCCGTAATTCAACTTTGGCAATTTCCCCGGTGCGATTTCAACAGTAAGGCGTGACCTACTTTCAACCTGCGCGATTGTCATTCGGCTGATTGGCACAAGTTATGCCTTTCTCCATTCCGCTGCACCTATAATTTAGGGTGATAGATACGATGTGTAGGCTTAGGAACACATCTCTGTTTACAGCATGGTTTACTGTGAAGGAGAAAAAATGGCGTTCGTTCGCTCTGCTCCCCCCCCCACATTTTTCGGTCCCGATTTCTGGACGGTTTTGCATCGATCTCGGAAACAGCCTCAAAGACATTGAAAAAAGCGGAACTCTTTCATGCCTGTGTTTGGGAATGATTGCAGCCAGGGTCTGTTTCTTTGTGGTGTTCCATCCCCGTGTTAAACCGTTGCTCCGTCTTGAGGTTGGGTTAGAATCCACGGAGTGTCCATTTGTTATTCTTTTATTTTGATCTTAAACCCTTTGCAGCCAGTGTTTGTTTCTTTGTGGTGTTACATACCCGTGTTCTTAAACCGTTGTTCCGTCTGGATATCGGGTCAGCATCCAGGAAGTGTCCGTGTTGAACTATTATTCTTTCACTGTTTTCTTAAAATGTTTTCCCGTAGGGTTTGAATCGAGAGAATGTCTTTGTTGTGGTATTTTTCTTTAACTGTGTTCCTAAACTGGTGTTTTCTTCTGTCGGTTGGTATCGAATGCACGTGGGTCTATTATTGCGTTTTTCTATGGCAGTGTTCTTATAAACCTTTGTTTTCCTCTGCTGTTTTTGCTCGAAGTATTATTCTGTTTAAAAATTTACATTTGGCTCATTATTATAAATAACTCAAAAATACATGAGCAATATTAAAAGATTACATATTATTTAAGTACAAACAAACAATATTTATGTATCATGGCAACCAATCATGTCAAGTTTTTACTCATAATTCCATTAAATATTGTATTAATGCCATTGAAAACATGTGAGTAAAGCAACGGAATGCACCATAGTGCCACTTTCTGTATTCGGTGCATAGGCCTGGTTTATCGGAGGTGACGGGTTGGGTCGCCGCCTGTAACAACAGTGAGCAGAGACAGTCAGCAGGATCGCCGCCTGTTCAGCGAAAGACTTCACACAGTGGCTCTGACAAGAGCCGGTCCACTTATCCACTTTACAGGGTCATCAGATAAGATCTTGCTTCAAAACAGGTAGGGAGTAATGTCGACGCAAAGGGAGCACATTTGACGTTCTCAGGAATGAATGCCCGATAGCTGTCTCGCAAATAATTAAACTTATAAATCTTGAAAAAGCTTGTTAAGTGTGACGTTAATATGAAATAAAAATCACTTGCAATAGCTAATTTTGTCACGCAAATGAATAACTTTTTTGACTCTCGGATATGAAATGTTGCTGAAAGTAGCGAAAAATCGCTTAAAAATGAGGGAACGGGTGGATTTTCAGGTTTTTAAAGTAGCGCAGATTGTTTTCTATATTTTTATACATGATTATGGAAATTTTCAAGGGGATCGTACAAACGGTGTAGAAATTATCAGGCTTTTTGTCCTTGACATTGCAATGTTTTTGCAGTCATGGCGGAATGAAGAAGCAAGGGGGAAAAAGATAAGTCATTTCCTTTACTGAGCGTTACTTCCATCAGAAAAAAAATCCGAGTTACTCTCTAGTTGCGCCTAAAGAAGTTTTACTTAAAAAAAAAAAATATAATTAAAGGCTACACAATTCTCCATATTGATATGCTAAATGAACGGGAAATAGGAACCTGGGAAAATGCAATAAAAATTCATTTAAATCATGTATTTTCTGCTATCACCACCATTACTTTCGGACATCAAGAAAATTTTCTGATGAAAGCTGAAATAATTTTTTTTCCCCCACAAGCAGAAATGAAAATATCATGTGAATACAAAAATATTTATTTCATATGTTGTAGCAAATGTCCAGACAATTTGTTTTGCATGTTTTCAGGACAAATATCACCCTTCCTCATGCACTCATCTGTAAAAGTAGAAAAATACTGTATTTACCCGTGTATAAGTCGAGAAATTTTAGACAAACAAACAAACAAAAAAAAAAAAGGCTTTGAAGTGGGGGGAGGGGGGGTCGACTTATACACGGGGCCGTAATTTTTAATTTTTTATCCGAAGTCAAAAATGCCCTTTTGAAAGAGATTTGAATTTATCCTGCATTCCATAACACAATGACGTCACCGATTTCCATACCAGGAGAGAAAAAGAGGAATGAATTGTTCTTTTCCTTAACAGCGCTGGAGTCTGAGTGATGTGATTGGTTCAGGCGACTCCTAGAATGAGATTCCGAGAATGTAGCACCCCTATATGTGCAATTGAAATGCTCATTCTTCATAGTACACTTTTTCATAACTTCGTTTTTCTTACTATACTTTTTCTCCTTGTTTCTACTGATATGGCTGATTTAGTTACTAGAAAACAGAAACGTAAATTTTGCATATAGTCATCTGTATTATGAAATATTTAGTACAATGAACGTATCTTTTTGTTTTGCTTTTTTCCCCCCAGATGATTTTGAATAAATGTATTTAAAAAAAAATTAATTTCTAGATCGAGAAAATGGGGGGATCGACTTATACATGGGTAAATACGGTATTTTTCGAAATGTGATTCATAAATAACGTTTCTCATTTTCGTCACTTTCATTTGTGGCTATTCAATTCTATTTCATAGAAATAGTGTTATTTCAATAAATCACATCAATTTTTTAATCATTTTAAACTGTATTATATGAATTTTTAAGGGAGAAAGAAAAAAAAGAAAAAAAAAAAAAAAAGGAAAATCCAGAGCGCCGAGCTGGACTTGATCTGGGGATCTTCGGATCTCCGTACAGAACCACGGTGCCACCGAGAACACAAATGAATTGCCAAATAATTAGTATTTAACAATGTGTCAAATGTTTAAATGGAATTTTCTCGAAAATAAGCGAGAGTTGGAAGCCAATATTTTAGCAGTTTACTTAACTATGGGTCCCCTATAACCCACCAACATTTCATCAAAATCGGTGACCCCAATGTCTGAGCCTCCCCTTGTAAGTAATTGCAAATCATTTTATACCAGTGCTTAACAAGCTTTTTATCACTGTGGACCAGTCAACGTTTGATAATTTTACAGCAACCCAATGAGAGGGGTACATTGATCGTGTAATCATTTTATTTGATTTAATAATTTTAATTTGATTTTAAACAAGCCTTCAAAATAAAATGTAGTTTTGCTAAAATATAAAGTCATTTAACAATTTAACTCACTAGAATGCTAAATCAACGAGAACACCCCAAGTTTCTTTCCTCGGAACGAGTCTGTTCCGTCTGGGAGTAATAGGTATCAATGGCACCCGAAGTTCTTATGTCCATTTTATTCCGTTGTTTTGTTTCTGTCAGTGCAGAAAACCCTTCTTAACACAGATAGGCTGTCAGAAATGGTAATAGGGATTTAAGTGACTGCAATTTTAATTCATAGTCTTGAAATGTTTGATAAACAATAAACTAATTTAAAATAGTTAGATTTCTTTTGTTAGAATGGTATAAATTAGCACAAACCCAACAAAGTCGAAACCCAAGAGAAATACACTACAGTAAATAAAATGAAAATAATTTAATGTTCCTTTGGCAGCCCAGTACCTGTCTGCAGACGGGGGGTTGGGGACCATTGTTTTATACCACATACATTTTCACACATAAGTATTTCTAAAAAAGCAAACAGAAACAAAATTCTTGCAGAGTATTAAAAAGATGTAGAAGAGAAAATAGGTGAAAAGTGTCGAGACCTGTAAATAAACATGACAAAATTTAACTCTTACCACTATTTACCTAGTGGTTTGAATGGTGTGGGGCTCTGGAAAGAAGACATGCGGTTCATATTGTAGGAAGAAGATAAATTTCCGCCAGTCAAACCTATAAAAATTAATGTTTAGTTAATTATATGTTCTATATTAATACGCACTGTGTAGGTAAAGATTTTCATTTATAAAATGAAACAAGTTAAAAGGGAATGGGGGAGGAATAATTTCATAAAATTGATTTCACTAAGCATTAGTAACATTCTTTTAGTATTTTGCAGTTTTGAAGCTTACTATTATTACAAAGGCTTTGCTTTTGTATAGGCCTTTGTAATTTGTCTTTTAAGTATAAAATATGAAATAAATGCAAATTAAACATCAAATACATACACAAAAATACATTTAAAATATATTTTTAAAGGTACTTTTATTCATGTTTTAATCTAAAATTCACTGCTAATATCTTTAGACTTACCTTTAACATGCAATGTTAATGAAATAAATTTATTAACATTTCTATCAATAAATAAATAAATATTCTGATATTTTAAATTCTTGCAATAATAGATCAATGGTAGCTTCAGATGCTATTCACTCTAGAACATGTTTGAAAACATGAGATTTGTAGCATATACAGCAGATGAAAATATTTTCGTTGTTATCAGACATATACAAAAAGTTCATGCAATTGATTTTTATTTAGCAATCCCTATTGAATACTTTCTTACACGACTGTTTTGTCTCATTTCATAGATACAATGGAACTTGCCTAATGTGACCATCCTTGGGAAGAACAAAATTAGTCCCTATAGACAGGTGCTCTTTTCACCAAGGTGATCACTATACCAGGTTTCATGGTATAAATGCAGAACAGTTTTTACTGGAAGACGCCCCCCCCCCCACCCCACCAGCTTCTAAAGATTACTAAAAATAGTTAAAAGATTAAAAGGAAATACAGAGAATATTCCATAGTTAAACACATAGATTCAATACCTAATTCCTCCGGAAATATATTTCAGCCGCTTTCCCACGGCCATCTATAGTAGAGCTCATTCCTTAACAGGAATGGCATCGTATTCTGTTGCTCCTTTTTCTCCCCACGGATCTTACGCTGTATGACGTCACTCCGTACTCCATCGATGGTCGCATGCGTCATGTCATTGATGCTGCCCTCTGTAGTTACTATTTCTAACGATTTGCAGATATAGGCATACGATTTATTATCGAAATTTGCTATTTTTTGGATTCCTTCAAAATCTATTGTAATTAGTTTATTAGAACATACCAACAGTGTACATCGATACATTAGAACATACCAACAGTGCGCGATCGATATATGGCCGAATTGCTGCGATTTTATAATTAAAAGGAGTATCAATGAAAATCTTTTACGTAACGAAATCCAATTCTGCAGCACATTTTTAAAAAACTTATTAATAGACGAAAAAGACAACTCAATATAACTAACAATGGACAAAAACCAAAATTAAAATTCGCCACAGCTATTCCGTTTTGTAGAGGGATTGCTAACAAAATATTGAATTCTGCAGCAAAGAAAAATATTCAAATCCCTATTAAACCTAACCAATCCATTTTCCAGCACGCAAGATCCAAAAAAGATAAGATTAACCCCATTGTAACAGCTGGAATTTACAAAATTATCTTAACGCATAAAGAAACAGATATGGCAGGATGCTATATAGGAGTAATAAAACGGAAAATCAAAGACTGTAGAACCGAACATATTAACAATATTAAATTTAATAAGCAGAGCACAGTTTTATCCCGCTTAGCTTTAAATTAACTAATTACAATATATTTTGAAGGAATCCAAAAAATAGCAAATTTCGATAATAAATCGTATGCCTATATCTGCGAATCGTTAGAAATAGTAACTGCAGAGGGCAGCATCAACGACATCGATAGAGTGACTTCATACTGCGTAACATCTGTGGGGGAGAAATAGGAGCAACAGAATACGACGTCATTCCCAGAGAGGAAACTGAAGATGGCCATGAGAAAGCGGCCGAAATATATTTCTGGAGGAATTAGATATTGAATCTATGTGTGCAACTATAGTTAAACAAATTTTGAGCAGAAACTTCCACTAGTGGCAAATAAAATATCTTTTGTGCAGTTTATGCGAGATACTTAAAAAAGAAATTATAATGTGGCATCTTATTGCTAGCTTATGATTAAAAGCTGTCTTTTTTGTTGTTGTTACTGTAATCGCTTAAATGATGTATTCTTTAAAGGTGCATTATAAAGAAAAGTAAAAACTTAATATACTTATGAGATTACCTGGGAGTTGCTGTGACCGGCTGAATGCATTTGAAATAGCTTTACCAACAGCACTCTGCACTGCAGCAAAAGGTGATGGTCCATAGGAAGCTGCTGACGGTAAATGGGAATTCGAAATAGACTCTTTTAATATATCTCTTCGATTTCCCAATAAATGTCTCACATCTGCCTGATTTGATTTTTGTTGATTAATGAAGTGTTCTCTATAAATCTGGGGAGAAAAAAAATGCATATATGCCCACATTTTAATGCTTTAATATTTCACATACTTAGTCAGTGGTGTCAATGGAAATCAAGATATCAGAAGAAATAATTAAATTTAGAAGTTTTTGGAAAATCCAAAGCAGTTAGAAGGATGAGACTCAAAAAATTCAACAAAGATCACCAAATAGTTATGAATGTATTGAAAATTTAATCTCATTACAGTAGATTCTTTTTTTAATACTGAGCATTGTTTTTTAAACAGACTTCTCCATAGGAGGTGAATCCATTGTTGCAATGATGAGAGCAAACAGTGTAAGATGAGACTAAATTTAACCCTTTAGTGTTTAATATTGCTAGGATAATGCCAAAAATGTGCATTTCCCCCTGTTTCATGATCATGTAGATACGTGAAACACAATGGTCAATTTTCACATAAATCATTTGGAATGAATATTTGAGGCCTACTCAGACGTGCCAACCTGAGAAATTGAAAAAATAGGAGGCTTTTTTGAAGGGGTAGTCTGTGTCACGGAAAATAGATTACACATTTTTTTCCATACAATACTTTTCTCTAAATAGAAAAAAATATCAATAATGTATTCTTCAATGGATACAGGGATGCACTCAGCCCCCTTTTCAGCAGCTAAGTTTATCAGATGGCACAAACAACCTTGCACAAACAATTGGGGTATGTCTTTCGTCAGAATTCCAGCTAATCCGTTCTTTTTTCCAACCATTACATGTGCGTTGTCAACACCTAGGGCTAGGCAGTTGTGTAGAGGAATTTCATTGGATACTAAAGAATCTATAATGAGTTTAGCAATGTTACATCCAGTGGTATCCAATTCTAAAACAGGCACAGAGAGTAAAGCATTGTCAGTGAGATTTTTACTCTTATCAAAATAAGTAACAACTATAGGGAACAATTTGAAATCCCCTTTGTTACTCCCATCAGTAGAAACGGAAAATGTGTTCTTCCTCAGAACTTGGACTACATATTTTCAGTTCTGGCCATCTCTTCAATTATGGCAGTTGTTTTTGTTCTAGCACAGCCGTATTGCTTAGCAATTTTGCTATCAGGAAACATATTTCGGAAAAGTGAACCAGCATGATCGGAAGCATTCACTGGAAGGTTATGTTCCACAAGAAATGCTGTAAAAAGAGATTCCGCTCGAATCCTGATTTTAGTAAGAAAAACCGGAGGGTTGGCACGTCCGCCTACTGCATAGTATGCAACATAACTTAGAACAGTAGTTCTCAACCTTTTAATATTGCCCCCTCCCCAATTATCAGAATTATGTCATTTTAGGAGCTTTCAGAATCAAATCTTTTCTAATATAAGTAATATTATATCAGTAAGGTATGTAATCAAAACTTAGACCTGGCCTAAATAATTCTCTCTAGAATTGTAGTTTTCCCATTTCTTTTTACATACATGCTATGAGTAAGAAAAACAAATGTTAATAAAAAACACCAGGAAAAAATTTTGATTTTACATACATGTGCATATTTAAAAATATATTATAGAACTGCCATGACTTTATCCAAACCCCAAATTTCTCTAAGTTAGAACTAAAATCCAAAAAGTAAAAAAAAAAAAAAAAAAAAAAAAAATTAAAATTCCTTAGCTAAACTTAGAACAAGTGGCAAAGGGCCATAGATTGTATAGTGTTTAATTAATTTTAAGATAATTAATATTTTTCCAGATTCTGTCGGTTATCTCATCCAAAAGCAAAATGGCACAAGGATGCCAAGCTGGAAGAAATAAAATGAATGATATACAACTAAGAATAAAAGAAAATATCAGAATTTGTTAATTAATATCCATTTTTTTAAACAATACTAACGATCTTCCTTAACAAATAGAATTCACTTAAAGTTATAATTACACACACTCGAAACTTACTAGAATAATATACTGTAAGCAGGGCTGCCAACCTCTTACAACCTACATGAGAGTATAAAAAACTAAAATGTGTAGTTTTCAATGGTTCATGTGTAGGTGTGCACTTTTGATATACTAGAAGCGCCTTGGGACCATGATATTTTGTATCATCTACACTAAAATATCCTGAAGTTATTGCATTATTGCCCTTAAAAACTAACTACAAAAAAAAAAAAAAAATACATTACGAAAAAAAAAAATGATACTTATTAAATAACAACACAAATGCTACAAACAGATTTATTTTCTAGATTATCAATTGCAAATTTAAGGAATAAGGAGAAAATAAGGAATAAATTTTTTTCATTTAAATGACACACAGTTGAATTTTTTGCTCTTAAAATATGCGCACCTTCAATATACATCCTACCTTGATTTTTGGTGCCAAAAATGCCACTTTTGACAGTGCTAAAGAAACAAAGTAGTTGCGAAATCGCGTTTCCAAACATGTTTTCCAATGAAACCGGATACACTACAAAAATTTAAATATTTGTTACAAGAATTTAGGGTTAAGAATCTAAACAACATAAATTTCAAAAATATTAACTAAAAATTGATTTCTATGTGATGGGGGGGGGCTCCGCAAAGCCCGCCTCCTCGTGGTGCACCCTGGAAACGTTGCTGGCAACGGCAACGGCTAAGTGGCCTTACCTGTTAATATGGACGTGAATATTAACATTGTTGATACTGCATCGCTCGTCGCGCAGTCTAAAAAGAAGCGCGTTGGGGGTTTAGGCAGAGGGCCCCCTTCGAAAAATGTTTTACAGTCTCCCGACGCTGAGGATTTAGGCAGAGGGCCCTCTTCGTCAGATGTTCTACAGTCTCCAAAGGAGGGCTTCGGCTCTCAAACGGGGGTTACGGCAGTGGTTTCCACTGCCCTCCCTTCTTCTAAACAACCCTGCCCCACCACGGATGAAGGCAGTGCTGCTCACGAAAGTGAGCAACCTCCTGCGGCTGTGGGAGAGTGGCGGAGTGTTGTTTCTAAGTCTAAAAAGAGGCGGCTAAGGAAGAAGGCTAAGGCCATGACTGAGGCTGAGAAGCCCCGGTCTGACCAGTTGGCTCAGTCTAAGGTTGCAAAGAAGGATGAGGGTCACAAGAGGCAGAGGCCTGTCTCGGGCACCCCATCTCTTGCTGTGGCAAAGAGGAAGAAGTGTGGTGCGGGGTCTCTCCAATCTGGCTCTTTTGCTCAGGTCCTCAGCGGTGTCAAGGTCTCCTTCTCCAAGAGCAAGTTGCTCAAGGAGTGCGAGGAGAAGATTAATGCTGAGATCCTTCGGTTAGAGGACTCGATTCCTTTGGACGGGCAGCTGCCGAGGATCTCCAGTACAGGACTGAAGAACGGAGCACTGATTGTTCAGTGTGACGATGTATTCACCTCTGAGTGGGTGAAATCTGCTTTTGACGGCAACTCTCGGGTTCTGGATGGTGAGGCCTTGAAGGTCTTGAAGGCCAGTGAACTGCCCAAGCCCGTTAAGGTGGCTTTTAAGACCAAAGATAGAGTCACGAAGGAGCCGGAAGTTTTGCTGAAGCGGCTGAACCGGTTTAACCCAATGCTGAAGTCGACCGAGTGGCGCGCTCTTCACTTTAGTGAGGAACCCCACTCGACTCGATGGATCTTTGAGGCTGCTGAAGCGATTCGGAAGGCAGACTTCAGTGCTCATACGGGGGTGGACCGGGGTGTCTTCAGGATACTCCGGGACCCTAATAAGAAGCCTGCGTCGTCTGCGGCTGCTTCAGATGTGGAGGAGACTGAGGACGTGGTTATGTCATCCGACGAGGGCCATGCCTCTTCTAAGGTGAGTAGTGTTGGTCTTCCTGGGTTGGGTGAGTTAGGTATTCACCCAGACTCCGATTCTACTCTTCAGCCTCTCTCTGGTGATGAGGCTGATAAGATTTTGGCTGTCGAGGGTTTGGAGGAGTCTGTGCACTGCCCCAGTCCTACCAGCTAATTTACTAAAGCTTTAGCTAGCTAATTTGCTGGAAGAGAAAGCCAGCTAATTTGCTTTCTCTTCCTTCCTGCTTGTGCTATGGATTGTATTAATGTTGCTCAGATTAACCTCCATCACAGTAAGGGTGCCTCCGCACTCCTGTGCAAGCGGCTTGCTGATGGATTGGTTGATATAGCTCTTGTTCAGGAACCTTGGACTCTCAATGGGAAGATCCTTGGTCTCAATGTTAAAGGCTTTAATATACTGTATGATATTACTGCTGTCAGGCCTAGAGCCTGTATTGTAGCTAATGCTAAGCTTCATGCCTTGGTCTTAGCCAATTATCTTGATGAAGATAATGTTGTGGTTAAGATTAGTCTGAACGACGATAGCATGGTTCTCTTGTCTGCTTATCTTCCATTTGACAACAGTGATCCTCTTGTGGTCAGTGCTAAATCTTTGATTGAGTACTGTACTGCGAACACAAAGCTTGTCATTGGTTGTGACGCTAATGCTCAGCACACTGTCTGGGGTAGCACTAATTGCAATCCTCGGGGTGATGAGCTTTTGGAATATATTTTGTTGTATAATTTATTTATTCTTAACAAGGGAAACAGACCTACGTTTGTTACCAGTAATAGAAGTGAAGTTCTTGATATTTCACTTTGTAATGGTCATTGTTATGATCTTATTGAGAATTGGCATGTGTTGGATGATATTACTTTATCTGATCATAAACTAATTCTTTTTTCCATTAAAAGACTCATCCCTGTGAAGAGTCAAGGTAGGAACCCACGCAGAGCTGACTGGGGTTCCTACAGAAAGAAGCTCAAACTTTGTTTGAGGAATATCAGCGGAAAGTTATCTTCTCCTAGTGATATTGATGACACCGTTTCCTCCCTAACTGGGACTATCTGCTCTTCTTATAATGAGTCTTGTCCGGTGAGCACAGTTGTTGCCCGGAGGTGTGTCCCTTTTTGGACGACTGAGCTCACTCGCGTAAAAATTGCAGGAGGCTTTTCAATAAAGCCAAGAAAATGGGTGACTGGCAAGCTTATAAAGCTTCTCTCACCAGCTTTAATAAAGCGATTAGGTGTACCAAGAGATCTTCTTGGCAGGACTATTGCAGCAATATCAATGATTTGTCTGCTTCTGCCAAATTGGTTAAACTTTTGGCTAAAAACAAATCATCTAACCTTAACTGCGTTAAGATGCATAATGGTCACTTCTCTGAGTCGGGCAGTGAGACTTTGAGATGTTCAGGATTCACTTCCCGAACTGTGTCATTCTTGACAATGTGTGTATCCCCTCTCCTGCTCCTGCTTTTGTCAGTGATAAAGAATCTTGGGATGTTGCACGCAAGATTGTAACCTATGATAGGATCGTTTGGGCTATTAAGTCTTTTGGACCTTATAAAACTCCGGGTATGGATGGTATTATTCCTATCCTTCTTAGGGAAGGCATTGCTCTGCTTTCTCCTTCTTTATGAAAGATCTTTAGGGCTTACATTGCTTTAAGGTATGTCTCCACTTTGTGGAGGCACACTTGTGTTGTATTTATCCCTAAGCCCGGGAAAGACAACTATTTTGAGGCTAAGTCTTTTAGACCTAGTAGTCTCTCTTCTTTTCTCTTAAAGGCTCTTGAGAAGCTTATTGATAGGCACATTAGGGATACGTTGCTTAGTCGTTCCCCTTTGTCTGTAAATCAGCATGCCTATCAGCTTGGCAGATCTACTACTACTGCTCTTTATGATCTTGCTTTTACTGTCGAGAAAAGTGTCTGCTGTAAGGAAGTGGCACTTGCTGTTTTTCTTGACATTGAGGGAGCCTTTGACAGGGTTCCCTCTGGTACGATTTTGTCTGCCCTTACTTCCAAGGGTGTTGATAAAACTGTCTGTCAGTGGATTGATAATCTACTCTCGTACAGGCTTATCTCTGCTTGGCTTCTGGGGGATATCTTGGTGGCACGTCTTTCTGCTGGTACTCCCCAGGGTGGGGTTCTTTCACCTTTATTATGGGTATTGTGGTGGACTCCTTGTTGGCTAAGTTATCTAGCATTGGGGTTCACTGCATTGGCTATGCTGATGATATTGCCATTGTGGCGAGGGGCAAGTTTGGCCCGGTGGTCACTGGCTTCATTAACTCGGCCTTGAAAGCGGTGGAGAGCTGGTGTTCTGATACTGGGCTTTCTGTCAATCCCCTGAAGACATGTTTGGTTGCTTTTCCTAGTGCTAAGCACTTCAAGTCTTCTAAGCTTTCCTTTTTTGTACAGCCAATTGCATATTCTTCTTCGGTGAAGTTTTTGGGTGTTTACTTTGACTCCCATTTGGGGTGGAAGAATCACCTTGATTACTGTCTTGCTAAGGCCAAACGAGTCTTTTGGGCTTGTAGAAGTGCTATTGGCAGGATTTGGGGCCTGAGTCCTCGGTCTATTCATTGGATCTACACCATGATTGTTCGCCCGATCATTGCGTATGGGTCCATTGTTTGGTGGTCTAGATCTTCCTTAGTTTCATCTAGGAAGGATCTTACCCGTGTTTAAAGGATGGCGTGTTTGGCTATCACGGGTTGTCTTCGTACAACTCCTACTGCAATCACTGAATTGCTTTTAAGCCTTTTGCCTCTGCATTCTTTTATTGAGGCTGAGGCCCTGGTCTGCAGAAAGAGGCTTATGGGCCTGGGTTACTGGAAAGGTTATTCGCAATACCTTTCATGGGGTGATCTTGATTCATCTATGTTGACGCATCCTCTCTGTAGCATGCCTTCTGACAATATGCTTGTCAGGCATGTCTTTGACGGATCTTTCTCCGTTCGTTTCCCCTCTAGAGATGACTGGCGAAAGCCTCCTACCTATAGTACGAACAGGTGTAGCGTGTGGTACACTGATGGCTCCAAGCTTGGTAATTGTACTGGAGCTGGAGTTTGTTGTCCGGACAATGGCATTAAGCTCTTTCATTCTCTGGGCCTTCATGCCTCTGTCTTTCAGGCAGAGGTTTATGCTATCCTTATGTGTAGTATTTTCTGTTTAAAGGCTGGTTACTCCAGGAAGCATATCTTCATTTGCTCTGACAGTAGGGCTGCTTTGTTAGCCTTACAAAGCACTGCTATCTCCTCCTACTCGGTCTGGGAGTGTTACTTGGAGCTTTGCAAGCTCTCTCGTCTCAATAAGGTTACTCTGTATTGGGTTCCTGGCCATTCTGGCATTCCCGGCAATGAGATGGCTGATTTCCTTGCCAGGGCGGGCTCTAGTTCCTCTTTTGTTGGCCCTGAGCCGGTTCTTGGCATCTCGGGCAAAAGTTATAGGGATAGTGTTCTTAACCACTTACGGAGGCTTCAGTATTCTAACTGGCTTAATTGTGAGGGCCAGAGGCAGGCTAAAGAGATTAATCTTGGCTTCCCTGGTGACAGATGCAAGGAACTTCTGTGTCTCAATAGGTCCAGTCTTCGTAGAGCTATTGGTCAGTTAACTGGGCACTGTTGCCTTAAAAGGCATCTAAATATAATGAAGGTTGTCGATGATCCCACATGTCCGGATTGTCTTCTTAAAGAGAAAACTGCATTGCACATCCTCTGTGAGTGTGAGTACTTTTCGGCTAACAGGTTTGAGCATCTTGGGCGCCATATCATTGAGCCCTGGGAGCTTCACAAAATGACTGTTAGATCTATGCTGATGTTCGCATCTGCTACTGGGCTCTTTTCATAGGGCCCTTCAGGACTTTCCATTTTCACAGGATTTGGGGTTGGTACAATAGACCCATGGTCGCGGTGCCTGGCCCCCTGTGGGCCTCCCCTCCATAAGTCATAAGTCATGTTTCATTTTAACGATAAAAATAGTAGGAAAACTAAAAAATAACAAAAAGAATTTTAAAATGTTAAGAAAACGTTGTGAAAAGATTAAAAATGGAGTGTAGCACAAAATTCATTCGTATTTCCAGAAAGAAGTCAAATATTACATTTATTGCTAATTTTGGAGCTTAAAAAAAAAAAAAAAAAAAAAAAAAAAAAATGTAGGACGTATATTGAAGCTTAGCTCTTTTGGTGCGAATTTTTTTTTTTTTTTCCCCCCAGCCTCAACTGACATTGCAAACGTTGAATCGACATTAATTCCGTTATTTTTAACACAGCGATAAACTGCAGAGTTCTATAAAATAGCATGTGCACGCGATATACTAATATGACAACAGCAAAAAAAGTAATTATACCTCTTAAGAACGCCAAAGCATGTGGCTTACTTTGTATAAATAGTTCAATCCGTGCGCATGCAATTCATATTTATTTCCCTACAGCACGAAGTAGGGAGCAAGCCGAGAAGTTTCAGTGCACGCACGACCAAGGAAAACAGATGATG
Organism: Cheiracanthium punctorium; assembly: GCA_038373885.1. Taxonomy (NCBI): domain Eukaryota; kingdom Metazoa; phylum Arthropoda; class Arachnida; order Araneae; family Cheiracanthiidae; genus Cheiracanthium; species Cheiracanthium punctorium. Next base: position 241,705 of record JAWZYV010011734.1, read on the forward strand.
TGCGCACCCCGTATTTCTGTTGCCGAAACGGAAGCTTTCGTTGACGCCAAGAAAGCCGTCCAAGCAGAGCCATCCGATTGGCTAAAATCCATTAGCGAAAACCATGGCTGGGGAGAGAGCCAAAAAATCTTACGGCCAGCCAACTCGTGTCGATGTCAAGTCGATTACTTGGCAGGAGTGCACCAATATCTTTCTATCCACGTACAAAATATGAAATAAGATAGGGATATTTAAAAATAAAAGAAAAAACCAAATTTACATAAGATAGTACATTTTTAGCTGTAATTTTTTCCCCCTTGAAAACGAAGGAAAAAAAGCGTAGTTTCTCAACATGCGTTGCATAGAGCGTAGAAAGAGTAAACAAATGCATAGTTACTAAACCAAATTCCTAGTAGTTGGCAGCCCTGTATAAGTTATACGCGTGTATTAAAATTTAAGGAAAAAAAAACCATGCCGAGTAACAAAAGAGAAGTAGAAAGAGGATAAAACCTATCCATCACTAAAGAAAAAGGGCCCACAGTTCATCTCTGATCTCTGCCACTGTTGGACTCGTCATCTCTCTCAGTGTTCGACGCTCCCTTCAAAGAAATATCCATGCTCAGGTATGGTCGAAGAAGGAGGAGAGAGCGAGCCTCCTCAGCACTCCTCTTTATAACCGACCCACCGGAGAACAGCCAAAAACTTACACTTCAAAATAGTTCGATGTTGCTAACAATTTCACCTTCATGTGCAGAAGGTTTGTAGTAAATGTTGGGTTTGTAAGATTATTGTGAAATGATTAATTTAGAGAGATGTTAATTATTTAACTCAGCAGGAACTAGGCCAGAGAAAACATTAAAATGTTGCAAGTGGACGATTGCAACCTGTGTGTTCATCTGCCGATATTGATGCCATCCCATATCAAATCTGGTGTAATTGATTCAGAAAATAGGTAGAGTGAAAAGAAAAAAAAAAATGGAAAAGGAAAATTAAAAAAAAAAAATGCAGAGAAATTAATGTTAGCATAAAAATAACTTAAACCACAACTCAAAGTTTCACACAATTCCAAATCACAATACAATGTCTACTCATAAAAAATATTTTTTAAAAATGTCAGTATTGAGAAAACGGAAAAGTCGGCACTATTATCATAAAAACACAAGAAAAATTATACACTTTAATTAATTCACAAACGTAATACGATATTACTAAGTCATTTTAATATCAAAAGTTTTGTTTTTCCCATCTGGAAACATGCTTTGGCAGCTGTGCGCAATGCCTACACAACCATGTAAACAGACTGGGAAAATTGTATGCCATGCAGAGAAATAACCCCAAAAAATAAGTTACTCAGTTAAAACATCAAATTAATCACACAAACATTCATAAGAAAATTTGACTTTACTTAAACATAGATCTCTTGCACAAATTTGTCCATTTGTTACCAAAACTTAGTTATGCCTAAGAAGTTAGTTTTACATATTTCAAATCATTACAGAACGTTACTATAATTAAAATATTTTTACCAAAACTTACTGTTAATATACTTGATTAAAGAAAGCCAGTATATTGGTGACAAAGTTTTGTTTAACATTTTACAATTATACTAAAGTATAGTACATGTTAAGAAGGTCAACTATTTTCATTTTTAAATTAAATAAAATATCCTTAATAAAGCTACCATAAATCAAAGAACCTGTTCTCAGAAGAGCAGGAAAAAGAACTGTCCTTTCAATAAGAACAGGAACAATGAACAGCTGTTCTTTGAAAATAACAGTTTTCCCCATCTATAGTAGCGATATGTTAAATTACGTACTGACAATTTTCTATAGTGTGAGAAGATTATAAATACATTTAATAACAAATTCACGTATGTGTGTAGTGATAGATACAAAAGGAGAAATTTTTTATGACAAAGAAGGTGTACCAAATTAAAATGAAACTATACTATTCTAAGTGTCACTGTACCTGAACTTCTTGATGAACAGTTTGCAATTGAGCAGCTAGAGTTACAAAGGTATCATGGATACGCCGCCTAATAGCAGTCCATTCTATAAATAAAATATTAAATGCAGGATTTAATATCAAATTAAAAAGTACAAATAATGGGTGCATAAATAAGCATTTGAAAACAAATGATTTATATAAACATTCAATCTGATTTTGTGTTTCTATATTTTGCATGCTCGTTCAAACAATTATTAAATTAATGCAATTTAAAAAAAGAAGTTTGTTTACAATCAGTTTAAATAGTTTGGCAGGACAGCACAACCTACAAGTGATGCACCATTTATCATAGTTTCTTAATCTGGGGATCGTGTGCAAGAATAAGAAGGTGAGTTTGTAACCTGCCTAAAAATATAAGACCCACAAACCTTCCTTTTATTAAATAAAATGTTTTAAATTATACTCAAATGTTCAGGAATTATTTTCTTTTTGATATAGTTACAATTTCAAGTTTTTAAAAACATCTCTCTAAAACTATAACATTAAAAATTTCCGAGGATTTATTACAAAATTGAAGAAAAACTAGACAAATTACTTAAAAAAAGCAGCTTTAGAATTATGGAAATTTTAGTAGTACAATCCCTGCTAATAGCTAGTTATTTGAAATAATTCGTAACAAATTATTAACATAATAGTAAGCTTTGTACCTAGTGCAAATCTTTTTCTGTATGAGGATCCCCATAACAAACACTTACCGTAAATGCCGGCGTATAACACGCACCTTTAATTTTAAACTTCATTTTTTAATTTTTATGTATATCCTCCGTATAATGCGCACCCTTTACTTTGCAATCACAGACTTGCCCTATGGAATCAAGAAAGTCTTTCAGTTTGAGATATGTTCAGATCGCATTTAACGGATAATACAAAGAAATTAATGAAAGAGTGTAACACAGCCACGGCAATTATCCAGGCGGATTAACGCCATTAGTTCAACCTTTAGATGTGTGTATTAATAAACCATTATAAGGAATTTTAAAAGGATTCTGGAATATGTGGATGTTGGAAGGAGCTAAAACATTTACGGAAGGAGGTGAAATGCGTCATGCCAGTCTAGAAATAGTGTGTGAGCAGATAATACAAGCACAATGAAATTAAACCTGATATAATTAAAAAAGTGATTTAAAAAATGTAGTATATTGAACAATCTAGATGGAACGCATGATAACTATTTCATTATGGATCAGAGTCACAGTGATATTGAAGATGAAACTGAATTTGATCATGTGCCTGAAAATATTAACGGCAGATGAATATGAACTTTTTATGCTGTCCGATAATGAAAATTGGAGTTCATAAGCATACCCTCCAACTGCTACGGATAATCCGTAGTTTATACGGATAAGTAGCATGAACTACGGAGCTACGGATGGTACGAAAAAACTACGGAATTGAGCAAATGTTTACTTTTTTTAGGGCATTATGCCTGCGCGGAGGTGCGGTTTGCAACCCTAGCTGCTTTGTTGTGAGCCAACACTCCTGTGTGTCGGCGCCGGCAGCCGTGAGCGAACTTGTGTCGGCGAAAGTGTGGTGTGCGTGGGAGGGGGGGGGGATGCCGTTAGCTGCTCCTTCTCTTGTTACGTCACGTCTCCTCTCGCATTTCCCGCCACCCTATCTTGCTCCGTCCTGTGTTTGGATGTAAGCCTAGCTCTTTTGTGGAAGGAAAGTGCAGCGCACGTTGTTTTCTTTGTTCACATGGATCGTTTTTTAAAACGTGATAGTACTACTGATATTTAAAAAAACCTCTAATAATGATGTTGCAGGGTGTCTACCGCTCTTGAAAGTCTGGTAAAAGCTGGGAAATCGGAAAATGGGTCCGGAAAATTCACCAAAAGAATCAATTTTTTTCATGTCTTTGTTTTTTCTACACTTTCTCTCTAATTGTCAGACTGGAAACCGAAAGCAACTGCGACTCATTTTTCGGACCGCGAAAGCATCAAGCGATGTGTTTGTATAAGGAGGAGAAAATGGGGGACTCATCAATCGTGACGTGAGGGTAAAAGACAAATTAGCTTACTTGGTAACTTACATATTAGGACTGTATTTCGAAGAACAGTTAGTTAATTCTATCAGAAAGTGCAACTACTTCTGTTTCTCAATTGATGAAAGCTTAATCCTGTATACTTTAGTCAAAATTGATTTAAAGAAGTTGTACAAAATATGCAAATATAAAGAGAAGCATTGTGCAATTTCCCTAAGTAAAATGCATTGGTCAGGAGTTTTTTTCCCGGGACCTCCCAAAAGTCAGGAAATTGACATTCAGAAATTTGGTAGACACCCAGTGTTGAGAAAATCTCTAAAAAGCAGGGGGGGGGGGGGGTTATGACTACTTCTGTATAGGTGTTTGTGACAAGGGAGTGAAGAATATACATTTTGTATGGCAAAAAATTCCTCATGGGATTTTTTCCGCAAAAAATTCCTCATGGGGGGTTATGACTCCCCTAACACCCCCCCCCCCCCGGCGATATTGCGTAAGTGCTACTGATGAGGTGAAGGCCAATGTTGGAGGGTATGCATAAGGTATGTCTTTTTTTTTAAAATAAACAACTTTCAGGTACATGTAGAAATCTCATTTTTATGCTCATCTTTTCCTTATTTTTAAATTTATCATTTTTATAACCAGCGTATAACATTCACCCTTAAATTTCGACCTTATTTTTTGTATGAAAAGTGCGCATTATACACTGGAATTTACGGTAAGTGAAAATAAACAATTTCTGCATTTAGCTTTTAAAGGCACCAATAACAGGAAACCTTCTTCACATAAGACATGGCAACATAAAAAATTAAATTAAAATTGCAGAAAAAGGGGTTGCAAGGATTTGTACATGACATTTCTGTTTTTCAAATTAGTAAACCAAACAAAACAGTTGTCTACATCATGCGACATAATTTTAGAGGCGTGGTGATAGAATTGAAAACCTAAAACTTATTTTGTAAAAATAAGGCCTTTTGAAAATGATTTTATTTCCAGAACATTTTTTACATTCCTTTTTCTGGTCAGAAGTAACACCAATACAATCTTTGGGTCATTACTTTGCAGTTGTGCTAAGACTTTAGCACAGTACCATCAAAAAATGAGCTATGCAACATTTTTGAATAACTTTGTAAGCAGAAGGATCATTGAGGGTTGCAATAGTAAACAAATTTGGATGATGCCAAAGTGTTAGCAAAAATGAAAGCATTGATAGTTTTGCAATGATTTTCATTAAAAAATAATATTTTGGTAATCAGACTAACAAATACAGTCAACTCCGGTTATAGTGAACCTCTGGGGACCATCAAATTTTGTCCACTAAATTCGAAGTTCACTGAAACTGAAGTGTCCTAATCGTGAACAGATATTTCATGTGAATCGGGACTAATGGTTTGCATTCACGATAGCCGAAAGTTCACTATATCCGGAGTTGACTGTAAATGTTTTAAAATGTTAAATAGAAAAATATAACTTTATATTTTATTATGATGCACAATCATAAAGGATTCCCTGAAAATTTTCATGAGCTTTAAATTTTACATTTAGATTTTTTAAAAAAAAAATGGACTGAAATGCGAAAGAGATCCATTTAATATTTACATTATTTATTAGTATATACATACTATATATATATATATAGATAGATAAATAATGCACACAATTTATACCTTTTCATACAATTTAAATTGGGCTTTAGAAATAATTTTCTTTGCGGGAAAAATTAGCCTCTTTCCACTTTAACACACACATTCATCAATACTACTACTAAATTACAAAATAAATAATACACAGTTTATAGATTCTCATGTAAGAAATTTAAACTAGGCTTAATAGAAATTTTTTTTTTTTGCAGCAAAAACCTTTTCTTTAAGCTTAACACCCACATACATCAATATACTTCTAAATTTCAAAATAATTAAGATCTGGAATTCATACTTTTAGTAAAATGATCCTTTGACAAGTCATAGTTAATAAATTATTCAAACATACTGATAAGTTTTAAAATATAAACTCTGGCTTTTTCTTTGTCTGTAATTTAACTAATTTCTTAACATAAAATTAATATTATAACTGGAAGCGGGGAATTATTGAGAAAAAAAGAAGTATGCAAAACAAATGTATCAATAAACAAAAAATTCTGCATAAAAGCTCATAGAATAGAAGGAAAAACAATGCAATCATAAATACATATGATACTGATTGCCAAAAACTTTTAGAAATTAATTTTAAAATTCACTACTCCAATACAAGAATAGAAAGTAAATAAATACTAATTCTAAAAATAAGAATCCAAAGTAATAAAAGTTTTAAATATAAAATTGCTTAATCCAGGTATCGAACCCTAAACGAACGAGTGGAAGCCAAAAACGCTAGGCAAGGACTTAATTCATTTTGCAGTTTTCTGAAATACTGATAAACTAAAGCTGTAACACTAGTTCTATTGGAAGAAATTCAGCATTTTTGCTTTAATTACATGAATATTTTTTTAGTAAAACAATTCAGTTATCATATTTCTGATACTGTGAAAGTAACGGGACAACCTGTTTTGATGTCTAATTTATCAAATCCTAACCTGAATCCACATTTCTATATGGCAGACTTTTTTCGGTGGGGATTTCTTTATTCCGCCATCTTTTTTCTGATGTAGAAGGAAGAAGTACTTTGATTGGCTAAATTTTGTACAACTTAAATTTTTCTGTTCAGAAAGCAAAAAGTTGGAGATGATCATTGTGAAAGTAACAAGCAGAAAGTGGGCACCTAGAGGTTGTTGGAACGAGAAAAATCACTTGAACTAATGCTAATGTGATAACCCTATTGTATATTATCTCGCGCTAGTAGGTTAGTTACAAGTGAAAGAACTTCACATATTATGAGATTCTGCACAGGGTATATATATATATATATATATATATATATATATATATATCCCATTCATTAATATCTCATGTCATGTGCTATTATCAAATGCTTCAAGTCAGCTAACATCAAGTCACTTGTCTCCATGCTGATGTGAGCTACCACTAAAACTCAGTTTTGCCAAGAGAAGAATCTAAGATGGGACAAGGAGTTTTGCATTTTTTCCAATCAACTTCTTGCATGAAATTAATAAATTATTGTTAGATTTCTTTACATTTCTTACATAATGATGTTTGTTCATTGCAGAATGTTTAGGAAGAATTCTGAAGAGAGTTAAAAAAAATCACTTTTAAGAATACTCTTAATAACAGTTTTTCGAAATAAGTACCTTTAAAGCATTATTTAAGGTACTAGGCACCCAGGTTTCTGCTCTATTTTAAAAAATTCAAAGAATAACAAGATTACTTAGTTTCACAAATTGCTAAAACTATGGCCAGTGGAGAAATGGCTCTTTGAAAATGATAGGCCCGTGACTCAAACTGACCCGACTGAAGGGTCGATTTCTTTGTGGGTAGAAAGCGAAATATTAAGGTGAGGGACAGCCAAGGTCATTTGATCAAGACAGTAATGCTCTGAAGTTCACACAAAAATTCCTGGAACCTGCTTTAACTGTAATTATAAACTATAGGGGAGCATCTTGGATGAAACACTAGCAATGCACAGTGATTACAAGATATAAAGTAAACTCATTTTATATCTTGTAATCTCTTTGCTTTGGTTATGACAAATCCCAAAAGTTACTGGGAGTCAGGGGTGGAGCTACGAGCTGTCACAGCTCTTGAAGATCAACATTTAACTATTCAACCCTTTTCATCCATGCTAATCACTGGAAGTAATTAAGCTTGATGAGTTCCCCATCTCTTACGTGAAAAGTTACTGGTATTCGTAGCTCCACTCCTGACACCAAATAATTTTTGTCACAGCCAAAGCAAATAGTCTAAGTGCCCGCGACCGGCAGACTTTCGCCATAGTATAAAAGCTGAATTTTTTTCTGTGCATACCCACCAACAGAGGTAAGAATAATTGGCAACTATAAAGTTTGGATGATTGTGGCTTTGGCAGGTAACAAGAGGCAAAGGTGTATTAAACTGCAGCCTATTTTTGTCATTTCATAAATCGTAATTTAATATTTTCTTTGGTACAATGCTCGAAATCACTCGATCCTTTGCCAGACACGTTTGCATCGTGGCAAACCACTGCCAGACAACCTCAAAGTTATGGAAAACGTAATTCTATTTTCATAATTTTATAAAGGATAGTTTTTTTTATATGTTCTTTGGCACAGTACTAGAAATCACTTGATCCCTTGCCAGACCAACAGACTTTGGGTCTTCTACCCTGGGCACCCATATCTATGGCAGGAAGGGGCCATGTTTCTCTATGTCCCAAATTAATGTTATGATTAAAGTATTGGTATAGAGTAAAAGTATTGCAACACTAAAAATCTAGTATCTTTGTGAAGTAGGACCCTCCACACTCCCTATAAACAATAATATTGGCTTCTACTGTGAATGACTTCCAAACTATTATCATTCATTTAATAGAATTTACTACCGACTCTGTACTGCAGGGGTTTGTGTGACTTTACAATACGCCAGTGAGTATGAATATGAGCTCTACAGAATATTAGGGCTCGGCACTTTTTCCGTTAGAAATGAAGCCCTGTGTAGAATGCAAAAGTGTTGCCTGTACCAAATGATGGCGATTACATTTAATTTCCAGCAAACAGTCAGCTTTGAATTGTAGATAAACGTTAGAGCTGTTGAAGAATGCAATTTGCGAATACAGATGCATGTTCATGTAGTATTCGAGTAGTTGCGTATGATTTCACGTTGCGGACAACACTGAATTGTTATATTTGATGAGATTTCAAATTACAGCATTCAATGGGTTTATTTGAAATTCTCCTTTACTAAAGTTTTTCATAAACAAAGTATTTGACCGATTTTTTTAATATTTATTTCATTACTTTTTATCCTTTAAAAAAATGTCAAAATTATTATGATCACAACGTAACATGTGTTTAAGAAAAATGTTTAAAAAGTATCTTTAAAATTGTATTATAAATTGTGAATTGAGCTTTTATTGCAAAAGTAAAAAATTTCTGCATCATCTCTTGGGATCGTCTACCTTATATACTTGTAGTAAACATAAAGAAATGCACCATGAAAACAAGCCAATTTAGCGTCTCTTAAGAATCTTGCTAAATTTCCGCATTTAGGCCACAATACAGGTCCGAAACATCTTTAAACAATTATGTGAATACTACAGTAACAAAAAGCAAACTGTTGACAAACTAAACTTCATGACAAAAAGCAACCACCAATTGCACGATAATCACATAGCGAAAAAGGTCAATCACAGCTCTAGTAACACCAGATAACAAGCAACATCAGTCAGAACCCGAAGTAGCAGACCATGCTCCAGGTGCTTATCAATCACTAGGATGTGTATTGCCTCAGCACTCGAACCTATGCCTAACCTTCAGCTTTGTTTGGTAAGGTCTTGGTAATATTGAAACTATCTGGCTATCAAGGAAACATTCTTTAATAGCAGACTTGCCAACTTGGGAAAATCAAAATGTGTAAAACAGCGCGTGAACAGAAATTTCGACACTTTTTGCTATACAACGCGTGAGCGTTATTTTTTACCTTTCACCATATAATGCAGGAGTATTATTTTTTAATGCATTTTATATCACAATTATTTGTTTGAAGTATTAAATAAAGCTAAGAACAATAAAAGAAAATGAAGTTGTTGAATAAAAGGCAAATCAATTAATACACCATTTTCCAGATTTCTTGTGACTAACAATTTATTAATTATAATCACTTAACTGGCTTGAAAAAACTCTCATTTTGACTATGCTGACTTCAAAGAAGCAGCAGTAGCTTTTTCTGCTTTATTCAGAAAATCTGAAGTAAAAATCTTTCATAATAAGAAGGCTTTCCAAAATCTTATTAGACAAGTTGCACCTGAATTCATTTCTGTTTTTCCGAATAATACTGAAAACCCTCTCACATTCAGCATAGTCAGCTGCTGAAATAGGAACATTATATTCGATCAAGAAAGATGTAAATAACAGTTCTGTATGAATAACGTCTGACTGTCCCAAGGGTGGATTAAAGGGGGGGCGACCGGCCCCCGAGAAAGAAGAAATTAATGTAAAAGATCCTAAATTGCTTCCATAAAATGGATGTATATGTCAATCTTCTAACTGCCCACCTCCGAGAAACTTGCATTAATCTGCCACTGGACTGTCCGTCCTCTTTGAAAAATGTTTGTAGACTTTTACTGCTGTTAGCACGTTTCACATTTTCACTGTGATTTGACGAACTCGAGTGGCGAGAAATGACATACTTTCCCTCCGTGAGAAATGCTGAAATCACTCCGGCACATGTTACAATAAGCAAATTTCGCTCCTTTGACATATGATACTATATATACCCCAGGGGTTACACTGACTCTTTTTAACATTTCGCCAAATTAGATTTTTTCAGACATCATTAAGAAAAGCAATTGTCAATATTTTTGCCTAAACATATTTTCTTTCGCCAAACTAATTTTATTTTCGCAATTTGCGACGTTGGCGATCGGCAGCGCGACCGCTGTATACCCATTCTCTGCTATAACTTTGTTTATAAGTTATGCTGTGCCAGTAATCATTTATCGAAAATAATCCTCAGAAAAGCAATCAAAATATGCTCATACTACCGTCTACGTCTACCACTTAACCGCAAAGCGGGCGCGCGCTGATGGCTGATAACGAAGAACACCATGTGAGACGCACACAGGAGAAAGACCTACTCCCTAGTAAACGATTCTCCCATTCGCTCTACTCTATGACGTCATGACTGGGTAAACCAATTAAGAAATACTTGGCGTCGCATGTGGGAAAAAGATTTTTTTTCTTTGCTTCAGTGGCAACAATATTTTGATGTGCATTGTGTCAACATGGATGTGCGATGTGGATCATGGTGCCGATGCTACCACTTAGATCCATATTGAAAAGGCAAGAAGGCCCTAACATAGAACATCATTTCAATTTAAAACCTAATACATCTCTTTTTAACATCAATTTCACTTTTAAAGAAATATACACAAGTTAGGAAGAAAATATCCGGAAATGCATAAAAAAAGCGCTGTATGCGTAAAAGCGTAAACAACAGTCGAAATGCGTAAATTTTACACGTAAAGCGTAAAAGTTGGCAAGTCTGTAATAGTTACCCAAGTAACATACTTGAAATTCAGATTTTATAAAATGACGAAAGTAAAATTACATTTTTCGTAACTTGGAGGTTGTCTGGCAGGGATTTGTTGCGATGCATAAGTGTCTGGCAAGGGACCAAGTGATTTCTAGTACTGTGCCGAAGAACATAAAAAAATTAAGCTTTATGAAATGCCGAAAATAGGATGAATTTAACACAAATTTGACACCTGTTACCTGCCAAAGCCACAATCATCCAAACTTTATAGTCCCTGATTGTTCCTGCTTCTGTTGGGGGTATGCACAGACAGGGTTGCTACTCAAATCCTGAAATGAAATTCCCTGTATTTTCCCTGTCCTTTTCATGATCAAAAAGGGGACAAACACGACATAGCGCAATAACGGCATATAACACAATATAGTATCATCTCCTAATATTTTAAATAGTTGTGCATCTTTAATAATATCACATTGATTATTAGCTTAACTAAATTAAAATTATCAACTTAATTTAGTTAAGCTAAATTTAGGGATGAGAATGATTGAAGAGAGAAAGTGCGTAAGCTTGAATTTAACCGTTAAAATATTTTGACAAGCATCATACACTGTTTTCCATAAAATATCAATCGCAAACCAAATTAATTATATTTATCTTGATTAAAATAATCCCAGTACTCATGCATAAATAAGTATTTAATAATCAATTTTAGATAGAGAGTGTTCAATAGAAAAACAGGCTATCATTATTTAAAAAGAGGATTTTAAGCAAATTCCCCATAAATCTAAGGTCAAGGTAAATAATTTCATGAATAGATTTCAGACAATGTCTTTATGTACAAATAAAATAACATAAAAAGGCTGATTTGGAAGGTTTAATATTATTATTATTTACTTTTTTTTTTTGCAAAACTTCCATCAGAAATAGTGTAAAAATTATATTGCAGTGTAATTAGTTGCATTGACAAAAAGTGTTAAAAAATAAATATTAAAAACTGCATTTACCTTTACTTAAAAGAAAAGCGGTTCTTTTTCTCATAGTCAATCTATGCAAATCAATGTCTTATTTAAATCTCTCATGATTTTTTAGCTTAACATTCAAACTTTCAGAAGCATTTAAAATTCAAGAAATTTATAAACATAATTTAAATAAGCATTCAAGTATTTTGTAGTTGCATTAGAAATGTTTATAAAGAAATACTGAAAAGGAAATACTCATTTACCAAAAAGATTGAACTTGAGTTGGCAGATACGAGATTCAGAATTCTGCCGCGATTATATCGTCTACATATTTTTTTTAAATAAAAATAATTAAAATGCGGAATTCCGTGGAAGATTTTTATCCCTGTAAATTAAAATTATTACTTATTACCAGCAGTTTGGTCCTTAGTAATGGCAAAATGATTGATGAACAAGTGCCTGCTCATTGGGGAAAAAAAGCAAATTTTTAATAAAATAAACACTTTCACTAGTAAATCTAAAGATTTATTATTATTATTTTTTAATTCCAAAATCCGTTGGTTGATGTTAGACAATCCAGCAGATTGTTCCTCCATAATTTTCTGTATTTTCTTTGGTAATATTTTGATCTGCTCAGAAACTTTTCATTTATTTCTTCCTTCATCTTGCAACTTTTGTTGAGCATCTTTCTTTCTCTGCAAGGCATCAATGGTATGAACTCCTTGCAGATTTTGAAAAAAAAAAAAAAAACAGTACACACGAGGTGACAGCAAGACTAAACAGCGAGAAAGAGTAGAAACCATAAACAAACACGCGACGTGTGTCTAGCAATGCCCACATACAAGCAGATGGGGAAGAACTAGTAGGGGGAAATCCACCAGGAGGAAGCGCAAAAGGGAATATCGCCCTTTCTAAAGGAACGTTCCGTAGAGAGATTATACGACAGAGCGGAGCTGAGAGGGGAAAAGGGGAATACCCTTTCTCTAGCCAGCTCTCTTAGATGCATAGGCATACTACTGGCGCCAATCAATCGCTTCGACGGGCGTGACTCCGGCTTTTCAATAAACAAGGCGCAGGTTATGGTTCGCGATCTCACTTTTTACTGAAATACGAAATACAGGCATAATCTTTCCCAAACAAAAATTTAAAATTTATATTAATTAAAAAATTTAAATGAATTTTTCGCTGCAAATATATTTTTCCCTGTATTTTCCCGGTTTTCATGAAAATTCTTCATTTTCCCTGAGTTTTCCCGGTTTTCCAGGTTCTCCCGGTCGCGTAGCAACCCTGACAGAGAAAGTTTAAGCTTTTATACTATGACGAAGGTCTGGCGGTCGTGGGTTCTTGCTCTAAAAGGGATGGCCTCTAGTGTTTACTTTATGACACTATGGCTTTGACAATGGGAAGAATATAGACGAGATATGATAAATATTAGTATTTTTTTAAACTTGAATTTTATAGATTTTTTTTTTAAATTTAGCACTACAATTTGCATGTAAAAATATTTCATCTCACAAAAAGTTAAAATTTGTTGCCCAGCGCAATTAAAAAGCACTTTTGTAGTATGAGAAAATTATTGCAATCCAAGACAGTAGATACATGGTAATGCTTAAGTTTTGTGGGAGTCATACATACACAATAACACATATGTATGTAGATGAGGGGAAAAAAAAATAAATAAATAAAAATATTATAGAAGGAAGTTTTTTATACCATTCTGAGTCAAAGTATAAGGCTGAGTTAAAGATACAAGATGTCTCTCTAGTTGTTCTATTTGCTGCCTATATGTTTGCATCTGCTTTTCAAAATTATTTGCTAAATTTTCAAAATATCTAAAAGAAAACAAAATACATTCAGTACACAAAAGTTAATACACAGTAGTGTCTTTTTTAAAAATTAAGTACATACTCAGTTGGAGCATTATTTTCATACTGCATAGAATTGGGTGCATCTTTTGTCCTTTGAGCTATTTCAGCATTTTTTAATTCCTAAAATAAATAAATATATTCAGTACAATATAATTTGTTAACTTATTATTACAAAAATGACAAGACACAAATTTTCATACAGAGCAAAAGTTTAATCAGCAGGCAGTGATGGACATTTTTTGCCCTTTACTATTAATTAATGTAAATAATGTAAAATTAAAAATGATTATTTAAATACGAATAAAGTTAATAAAATATTCAAGTATTTACAAAAAGTTATAATAATGAAAACCTTTTTCTTTTAGAAAATTATTTGAAATTTGGTCATTTACACTGGTTTTTACATATATATTGTCTATCATATTTTGAGTATTGTTTAGGTTAAAATTATCTAAATACATTCTGTTTATTTCAACATTACATAAAATTTATCCTAAAGTTATTTCAAACATAGAAATTTTTTATTTAAATGTCAGAATGTATTCTAAAACACTTTATCACTGAACGATTTTTATATTTTTATGGGTAGTGTGTAACAATATATATATATATATACACAGTGGAACCTCGATTTTACGTTTTTCACGGGACCAGTGGTAAAAAACGTACGAAATGGGAAAATGTATAATCGGGGTCCAATAGAAAAAAAAAAAAAAAAAATGAAGAAAACAAACACACAAAAACTTACCAATGCCATATTATTTAAAAAAATCTGTTATTTTTGACTGCTTTTTCCTTTCAAGTGTAATTTCACATATACTTTTTTCAATACATGCAAATTTTTGCAAATTTGTTTCTTGATTTTCATGTCCGGTTAAAAATTCCTTTAAGGTATTTAATCTCGCAATGGCCTCTGCCGAAAAAGACATGATTTCTTCTGGATCTTCACTATCCGAGTCTTCATCAATATCGTCCTCACTTTCATACTGCGCAATCAAATCGGAAATACTCTGAATGTCTGTAGTAGCGGTAACATCCTTATCACAATCAATGTACTTGTCAAAATTGGTGTCTGCAAGTTTAAATTCATCCTCTTTATTATAGTCTTCCATAGTGGCCTCTTCAGGTGGCACTTCACCATCGACGTGAGATTTGGAAAATCCTCCCTTCAAAAAAGCATTTGAAATGCATTTTTTATCGACACTATTCCACGCTGATGAGATCAAATGAAGAGCTTCTAGCATGTTTATTTTTGTTTTCCCAAGCATCCTGAAGCTCACCAGAATGAAGTCCAGAAAAGGGTTTTCTTACCAGTTGCTTCCTATAATGAATTTTGAAGGATTGAATTATTCCCAAGTCACAAAGCTGAAGTAAGCTGGTACAGTTGGGTGGGAAAAATTCCATACGCACATTCTTTAAGTTTAGATTAACATGAGCAGTGCACTGATCCACGAATAAAATTATTTTTCGCTTTTGTAAGTGCATTTTCATATCCAATTTTCTTACGAAATCTCCAAAAAGATTTTGCGTCATCCAAGCTTTTTGGTTGGCATTGTAATCCGTTGGCAAACTTTTAACATTTTTGAAATCTTTGACAAGCATCGGGGCTTCTTGGATTTACCAATCACAAATGGTGTGAGCTTCTCAGTTCCATCCATATTGGCACATAACAAAACACTTAATCACACTTTTGATAGCTTCCCACTGTGACAGTTTTCTCTTTTCCCCGTGTATGTTGTATCAGGGAATAGATTAGAAAACAGTCCGGTTTCATCGGCGTTAAAGATGTCATTTGGTGAATAATTACACACAATAGAAGGTAATGTTTTTTCCATCCACTCCTCAACGACAGCAGTATTTACTCCATTTGCCTCACCACAAATAAACCTGCAAGGGCGGCTCCAGTGAGGGGGCCATAGGGGCCACGGCCCCCTCCGAAATGTTGTTTTACAACTTTAGATTTGCATACTTCACGATTTCACACGTTCAATTTGCATTTTGAACAATTTATAGACCTAAGTAAAAAGTTCGATGGCCCCCTCTGAGAATTAAGTCTGGAGCCGCCTTTGTAAACATGTACGATAAATTATGCCTCTTTTTGAATCGGTCGATCCAACCATTGGATGCCGTAAAATTCTGTATTTCAAGACGAGAAGAAATTTCAAGCGCCTTTTCTTTCAAAATTGAGCCATTGATTGGAATCTTGGCTGTACGGGCTTGTTTGAACCACTCATACAAAATCTTTTCAAGTTCCTCAAAAGGAGAGGTTTTCAATGTTTTTCTTTTTTTTGAAAAATTTCCCAGTTTTCAGAGTTTAATTGCACTGAGACCTTTTGTTTTAGGATGCCTTGTAACGTAGAATATGCGATACCGAGTGATTTTGCGAGACCAACTTTACTTCCTTTGAAAACTCTGGCTTTTTCCATTATTTCTGCCTTTTCGGCCATGGAGAAACATTTTCTTTTCGACATCCTACTTTTGATTCACGGGAGTAGGAGATAGCTAATGGCAGACGATTTTTCCTCAATGGTACTGCGCTAATTCTGAGAACAAGAAAAGGGAGCAGGTAGCAACTTTACGAGGGGAAGTCCATTCCACTGTGGGTTGAGTTGAACCCAACCCAAGTTATTGTGGGTGGACGGGTCCATTCATTACAATACACAATAGAAGACACACATTCACTGGCATTCACAGGGAGGGGGTGACTGGAAGAACTGGTTTTGGTAACAAACAACTAGTTGAACATATGGAAAGTATTTTTGTTCTTCTGATTTTTTTTTTTTTTTTTTTTAATGGGTGAAAGAAGACAAAATTTCTGAAGGTAATTCGTCTAGTATGACATACCAAGCAGGAAACATTAAGAGTAAATGATGTAGAATAGAGGTATTTTCAACATTATCGGAATAGGAATCTTTCGGGACGGGCAAAAAATAACGTACGAAGCGGGTTACGAAAAATCAGGGTTACACTGTGTGTATATATATATATATATATATAAATAAATAATATGATATTTGTAATGTCCAGTATGTATATATTTCATGTCTAGAGACTAATAGTGTTAAAAAAACATTACATTTTAGTTGTAAAAAAGGTTTTTTTTTATGCCTTAACTAGGAAACTATTCAATTTATAAATGAAAAACATGTAAGTACGATGTTACATGTTTATTCTTCGATACCCATAGGCTTCAATATTTGGTTTATATAACAAATGTATTTATTGGCTTCCAAACTTCACAATCAGGTAACAATTGTGATAAATGTGGGTTGACTGTAAGCAGAAAATTTCACAGCTACCCAAACACAGATCACATTTCTGTCAGAGGAGAGACAATATTGCCACAATTCATGCTATGTTTACAACAACAACAAAAAGAGCTGATGAAGCTTATTTAATATTAATAAGGCAGACACAATATTTTACAGTTGCACCCTAAGCAAAGGAAAGAACAAGAAAGATAAATCATGTGAAATGCATCAATTATAAAACACTTTCCAAAACAATGTTTTTGCACAAAGTTTGGCAATGTAGTTTTCTTAAATCTTGCGAGATTTCAAAGATAAGATAATGCTGTATTATCACTATAGATTCAACTTTATGAGACTCTGTAAAACTTTAAAATTTTTTCCCGCAGTTAGAACACTGGATGGGTGGACAACAGAATGGACAAATAAACCGAAATCATTAACACCTCTCAAACTTGTCGGTAGGTTAAAAATATGAATATTTCTCTTATATAACATGAGTGTTGCATGAACACTGAGTTTGAGAAATTTATTCGTTTAAGGGTTAGCAGTCACAAATTAATTTTCCACGAGCTAAAAAATCGAAGTTTGCAAATTTGTTCCATGTAAATCCGTTAGAACCCCTTTTAGGTTAGAACTCATTAACGGATCCAACGGATTTTCGTTGACGCAACCTTTCTCCTAGGCAGATAGCCCTAACCCATGCCTTAACAAAACAGAATACACTAAAAAACTGGTTAATTACAGCGCAAGTAACAAATTCACAAAATTAACAATGAAATTGCCATAGATTAATATTATCACATTTGATATTTTTTGATTTACCATTAAATAATGAAAATATTGCAAAGCTCGGTTCATTTTTCAAAGCATTTGTTTTGCACCATATTTGGCAATTTATTGCAAAAGTCAGCAACCGTGGCGACTTTTGAGGGAAGCACACAATCATCGTCAGATTATTAGTTAATTAAATTCTAGAATAGTATTATTTGGTTTAAATGGATGTCTGTCTACACTGCCATTGATTGTATTGTATTGGAATTAAATTGAGTGCTCCTGCAGAAGAATTATTAACGATACAGACATTTTGGATGGAAAGCTTCATGTTGTAATCCTTAATAACATCCAATTTTGTTTCTTTCAAAGTCCACCTAAAATAAATAACTTCAGATTCAATTTTTATTATATACCCAAATTGAATTTCATACTCTTCTATGAACATGCAGAAAGTTTTCACATTCGATCAATTTCATTTCTCTGGGAACATCCCAAGCATGAAGTTGATTCTTTAGGAAAGGACACTTCCTTCAGAAAGTGTGATAATGCTGTTGTTGCATGTAGATGGTGCACCTCACTTGGTAACTGCTGATGTAGTCATTGAAGATAAGGCAATATTTTAAAAATCTTAATTTATAATGATGATCACATTCAAACAAACAGTATTTGCATTTATTTCATGCATCGATAAATTTTAACACAACTTCAATTTGCAGCTAAACTCAAACTTGTATTAAAAATTTAAATTCATGTTACATAAAAAAACTCAGTAATGAATTCAAAGTTATTTTCTAATGTAAATATACACCGTTGCAGATGAAAACTTTTTTGTTAACAAATACAAACTCAATATTTTAATAATTTCAAGATAAAGCAGCTATGGCAACTGAAGAAGCGTAAAATGTGACTACAAATGCAAGCCAAGGGAGTAGTAACAGAAGCAAAACACACCAAACAAAGTGCAAAAACTAAGAGGTGCCAGTAGGCGTTAAATACATTTCCATATAATTATTTTTGAATCCCCGATGCGCCAACAGCATAAAACAAAAAATCTATCAGCTAAATTGTAACACAAAATGAAAGTCAATGTTATTTATAGATTTAATGCCATATATGGTCATAAACAAACCATCGAAACTGAAACGCTAGGCTTTACAAATGGAAAAGTGAAATAAAAAAAAGGAAAAATAAATGAAAACGGAAGATTGCTTTTAAATAAGGCAGGTGCAGAAATAATTTTGAACACAGATTAAATTTAGAAATAATTAACAATTAAGTAATTGATAATTAAAATAAGATATGTGATGATCTGCATCACAACAGGAAATGTTTTATTCCTTCACCAGTAGGATTGCTGCACATTACCAAATTTCCAATGTTTACATTATATAACTCAGTTTGGGTACCAAAAATCTAAGCAAGCAGCTAGGTAGAGTGTGCACTCCCATAATATATCTTCGTTATCCTGAGGAAATCATTTTACTTGTGAAAAAAATGAAACTCATAAATATAGAAAAATCCTGATTATTGTGACATCAATATGAGGTCAATCTCACCTGCAATAGCTAAATTTTGTCATGCAAATGTTTTTTTTTTTTTTTTTTTTTTTTTAACTCTCGGAAATAAAATGGAGCTGAAAATAATGAAAAATCGCTTAAAAATGAGAGATCAGGTGAATTTTTAGATTTTTAAAGTAGCACAGATTAGTGATGTAACGAATATTCGGCCACTATTCGGCTGTTTTGCCGAATATTCGGTAAGCCGAATATTGCTACATATTCGGCTGAATAATTTCAGAAAAAAAGACAGAAAAATATTTTTTTAATGCATTTACAAATAATACTGCTTAGTTATACTTCAATGAGTTAATCTCATATAATAAAATATACTAAGTCATTGAATTTTAAGCTGAATGAAACATAATCTAACGCATTAATAATATTACTGAAAAGCAGACTTTTCTACTTGGTGACACTGCTTGACTCGATTTTCTAATTTCTTTATTGGGTGGACATTGAAGGAATTTTTTCAGATCCTTAATTACAAACATAATTTTGAAAAGCTGCTAAATATGTTTTGCTCAGAGTCTGTAAAACCCAAAACGTGATGTGATTATGTGTAGTTACCAGATTAATGACATTCATTATAGCATATTTATTAAATTATGACTATCTCAAAATATAATTATTGGAATTTTTGGGTAACCTGCTGCTCGTGTTTAAAATTCGTATTCTACGCTTCAAATAGTTAAAATGTGCTTTTTGTTGTATCAAAATTGGTCAACTAGAGCCGGAGATATGGAGGTTTGGGTTTCCAACTGATTTGTATGTCGTTTCTAGAAATCTCGAAACATTGCTTTTCCAAGTGCAATACATTATTTCATGGTATGATGTAGCTTTCATTAGCCCATTCATACCTATCCTTACTATACAGTTCAACTTTTTCAGAGGGACAACTCTTCATCACTCAGTCATAGGGTCATGCATAATCTGGTTTCTTTAATCTTGTTATTGAGTTCAAACTGCATATCAATTAGTTTAATGTTAGAATTATTACACGATTCCTTGCTGAAAGTCAATATAAATTAAGCTCGAGAAAATCAATTTTCTTTCAATGGAGAGAAAAAAATAAATAAAAAATTGCTTACACAATTAGATTCTTCTTTCAGTTTCGCTATGGCTACAGCATTTCTCTGAAGACCATTAGATACAACTGACAATTGCTGTTTAAGAGCATTTACTTGTTCTTGAACACGAAAAAAATTTTTACTTGAAACCCTACTCATTTCTTCTCGAATAGCTTTCTGTTCTTTTACATATTTCCTAAATATGAATAATTTTTTGTTGTTAAAGATAGAAGTACAAATACTGTTCATTTTAAAATCAAAATGTCTGTTTTTAACTTACTTAAAAGATTCAACAGTAACAGATAATTCATTTGGAATTAGCGATTCTTTTACAGCTTTACTATCTCTGAAACAATAAAATAATTATACATACAAATACATATTTTTTGATAGCCTAAACCTAATTACATACATTAACAAAATTTACCTTTCTAAAATGTAACTATTCAAAATTTAAAATATACAATAAAAAATAAAGAGTGACTCTACTCGACTTTCAAGAACACTGTATATTTACCAAGCGTTTAAATAAATTTCATTCAACTTAATCGAAAGTAGTGTTCAGGCACTAGTCCACTTAAAATGATTTGAGTGTAAAGACCACAAAGTATAAGAATACTTTTTTGTAGCTCTGTTAAAAACTGTATGGCATACACTCGCTAAAATTTATGCAGCATGTTAGACAGTGGCCTGTAATATGCGTACATAATTTGATGTCAATCTAATTCACTATTTAGACACTAGCTCACTTGAAATGATTTGCTTCCGTAGGCCATAATATATAATAATTACTTTTTGCAGTCCCGTAAACAAACTATCAATTCTACAAATACCAAAATCTATGCAGGTCATAAGATCATGACCTTCAATATACATACCCAATTTGAGCTCAATCGAATGCACCCTATAGACACTAGCACACTTTGAAAAATTTCCGTCCATAGGCTAATAATCAGGGTGTCTACCACATAAAGTAGGGTTGATTTCTTGACCTTTTCTTGACCATAACAAATACGAAACACTAATATCAAAAATACATTCGTGCCAGGGATGCAGAATATGTACGATCCGGCAATCTAGGATAGGGGGAAATTTTGCAGAAAATATACAACTGATTTCGATTTTAACAATGAATTACAAAATTCTTCGAGTTATTCTTTCCCATTCCTATTTTTAAAGCGATTTTTTTTTTCAACCCTTTCACCGATCAGCAGTTTGCTTTCTCTTCACTTGGACAAATTGCTATTTAGTAAACATGTATGTAGTTTGTTCAGGCAAATATTTTTACACTTATGGTAATACAGAACTTATGCAAGTCTATAAACACATAAAATTTTGGGGAAATTTGCATATGGATTGAGGGAAATCTTGAGAGTAAAAACAGTTTCTGCACCCCTGCATCATACTGATAGAATGAAGAAAAATTATACTTTTAAATTTAACACTATTAATACACAGGGTGATCAGCGAATAAGCCCCGATTTCAAAATTAAATATCTCTACAACAAAGATCGATAGAATTATGCGGTAAACTATACGTTTATTAGCAAAACTGTAAAAATGGTGCACAAAAGTTTAGGAAATTTAGTTACGAAAATTGTGAACTAAGAATTTGAATGAAATGGAAAAAGGAAGTTGAGTCGCTAATCGTGACCTAGTGCTTCATTTCTTGACTTTCCTGACCTTTTTTCCAATTCTTGACTTTTCCGTGACTTTCGTGACCTTTGCATGATGGTAGACACCCTAATAATGTAAAAGAATACTCATTGTTGCCCTGTCAAAAAACTATCAGTCTTATGCACAGCAAAATCTATACATGTTGTGTGACGATTACCTATTATATACATACCGAATTTGAACTTCTTTGAATGCACTATTTACACACTAGCTCATTTATGATTTGCCTCCATAGGCTGTAATTGTATAAGAATTATCTTTTGAAATCCAGTGAATAAACTATCAATTTTACATATACCAAAATACCTGCAGATCATGTGAGTATGACCTTTTATATACATGCCCAATTTGTGCTCAATTGAATGCGCCATTTAGTCACTAGTGCAGTTGCAAGAATTTCTGTCCATTGGTCATAATGTTAAAATCTTTTTCATAGCCCAGTAAAAAAACCATAAGTCCTATACACCCCAAATTCAATACCGGTCTCGCGATGGTGGGCTATAACATACAGTGGTGGCCAAAATTGTGGACACTTCTGGAAACGTCTTTCTTTTCTAAATTCGTATACATATAAAAAATGTTTCATAAAATGCAAACTTTTACATAATTTAAAAGATAATTAATACTGATTTTAATACAAAACACAAAATTAAAATATTTGTAATACAAAAAAAGTTAAACAGCAATAATTATCGAGATGCATTAGATATTGAAGATCGCAGTGAGTTATCAGCAGTTTATAGGGTAGCCTTAAATTTTTATTACAGCTTCATATCGATGTTTCATTGAGCTGACGAGAGTTTAAATTAATTTTAACTTTTATTCTATTGCACACATTTAAAAATAGTTTTGCGTACTGAAATCAGTATTAAATTTTCTTTAAAATGATATATGAGTTTGCATTTTGTGAAATGTAGCACTTCCTATAAGCATGCAAAGTTAGAAAACCTAAACATTTCCAAAAGTGTCCACAATTTTGGCCACCACTGTATATATGAAATTTGAGCTCAATCGAATCCATCGTTTAAATGCTACCATACTTCCAAGATTTTCTGGCCATAGGCCATAATGTAAAAAATCTTTTTCGTAGTCCTGTAAAAAAACTACATGTCCTATACGCACAAATATCAAATTCGGTCTTGCAGCAATGGTTTATAACAGATATACTAAATTTGAGCTCAATCGAATGCACCGTTTAGGAGCTATTGTGCTCACTCACATACACGCATCTCGTAAAAATAGCAAAAAAGAATTAAGACCTTAAAATATGTAAATTCACCAAAATCTCAACGATTTTTTTTTTTTCATGATTACAATACTTTCCTTACAGACACATATTCGGAAAGTAATAATTGTCTGAAGTAGTATATCTATTCAGATAAATATAAATAATTTAGCACTAGACAGACTGAGGGGAATGTGCAGAGATGCCAACCCTCAGAGACTTTTCAGTAGTAATTGAGAATCTTTTCAGTAGTTTTTAATGTTTGCCAGTAGAGCATTCGTAGCAAAATTTAGTTTTTTTTTAAACTTTTTTTTTTTTTTTTTTTTTTTTTTGAAAAACGAAGTAAAAAAAGTAAAATTGGAAATAGGAGTCAATCTTTACTATTATAGCCTAGCGGATTTGACTAAAAGGAATGCTAAAGGTAAGGAAAAAGATTGAAACTTGGACAATGATGCGACTTAATACCTTAACAAATTTTCCTACCGAAAAAGCTGAATTAAAAAAAAAAAAAAAAAAAAAAAATGCAATTTATAAATCTATAAAATATAAAGAAAAATCTGCTAATCTGCAAAATAGACAAAATGGCATATTTTTGCAAATCGTCGCAAAAAGATCTCAATTGGCATCAAATGTCTCCAAAATGCCATGCAAATTGATACAGTGATGATGTTATTCACAAAATGATGTAAATTTCCGTGTAGTGGAACATGTAAATGACAAAATATAGAAGTATGGTACAGCTGACAGATGTTTAACGTTAACTAACCTTTAATGAGCATCATAAGATTTTATCAGAAACTGATTATTACGGGATAATTTTTATACTATAAATTACAGGATAATTTTTGAAAAATTCAAGAGATTTATAAATTTTTTGAAAGTTTGGGTGATCGCTTTAAAATTTGGGATTCTTCCGGAAAACTCTAGAGGTATGGCAGCTATGACAAGCTATCCAGAATATAAAAATTCGCTCTGATAGGAACACTTCATTCTTTCTTTAGAATGGAATCTACCACCGTGCCTTCACAGTTGGCGTGGCCTGAAAAACAAGAATAGAAGAGAGAAAAGCATAAAGCGTGAGAAAGAGAAGGGAGGAAGAAGAGAGGCTCTAGAGAAGTCCAGATTCAACACCTTTTCCCCATTCAGTGAAACAGAATTTTTCCGGTTATGCATTAAATTTCTTCAATTAAAATTTTTAAGTACAAGTAAAAAAAATAGATCTGTTTAATTGCTTAGCTTCTAAAATATACCAGCATTCTTTCACAGTACAAAATTTATACGGCACCATAAGGGGAAAAAATTGGGGAGGGCAAATTCATTAAATTATCACTTCAAACATTAGTTTCCAAATTTTAGGACAATTTCAATTTTTTACTCCTAATTTCGACATTACGACACACACACACACATACATTGCTGTAGTAGCAACTAAAACAACTATTTTAGACAAGTAAAATGCCATGTTATAATTTTCATTAATAAATATTTCACAAACACATTTTAAATGTACATATTTTAAGTAGACTTAACTTTAAAAATCAATTGAAACTTGCAGAAAATCATAAATGAATTTAAGTAACTAAATTCAATTTAAAAATATGTAAAATAAGGGTTAGTATTTAATCATTAGGTATTGGAGACTTCAATAAAGGAATGGTCCTACCAGTAGCATAGTGCATTGCGCACTGGACATGAAGACTGAAGGTGCCTACTTCGAAACCAGGTTGCATCTGCCGACCTAACTGTTCGAAGTTTTCCATGGTTTTCTCTGAAACTTAGCTTAGATACGGGTTAGGACCCTTTAAAAAGACCCCCACAGAGTAGAGGTCAAAATTCAGAAAATCTGCAGGTGGCCAGTGGCCACTGAGCTTGAAATTTTAAGCAGCCACTCGCATGTTTTTGAATATTGTACAACTTACATACAAGTTTAATAAACATGCGCAGTTAATATAAGTAATAAGGAAAGATTTCTTAAAATCTAATCTAAATCTTCTACTAATTAAAAAAAATATATATATTACCTGCCAGTATATACAGAGTGTCCCAAACACACTGACCTAGCCTTTTATTCCTTACATATTGATCATAGACATGTACAATAAATCACAAAGTTATATAAGGGAATTTTAAGTGTTGATTAACATTTTCAGAACATTAAATCTAATTAAATAAAATTTTTTGATTTTTATACGGACCCCATACAAAAATATTCCCAGTTAGTAAAATTATCCCTTACATTAAATAGGTGATGTACAAAATTTCAACCTTTTTTTTCTGGCTATGCCCTTGTGTTTGTCAAAAGCATTTCTTTGTAGTGCCCCCCTACTACCACTCTTTAACAAATACATCGCCCGAGAACCTTTCAGCAATTGGCAGCCCTTTTTACCCCCTTTTCCCTGGTATGTCCATGTTTTCACTCTAAAACTTGTAATTCCCCCTGCCCCTTCCGTTACAGGGATCACCACAGTCAAGATTATCGATCGTTTTACGGGCCCCTTTACAAAACACTCTCTCTTAAAATGAAACTATAACAAAAATATGGATCGATTGTAACAACCTTCAACTAAACACGATGTATAACTGTTCCTTTACAAAATTCCAAGCAACGCAATCAGACATTTATCGTAAATGAAACCCGATAAAATTTCCTTTTAAAAATAAGTTACTTTTTTCCTAATTGAGATGATTATCAGAATCGGACAGTGACAGTTATCGCTTTTTCATTTCATCTGTTTTCTTTCGTTTACGTAATGGCAAAAAAGAGGCACCTCTGGGATGTTTGTTTTCACCTAACATAAAAATAAAAAACTGCAATCTCTGGCACATAACACTTTCAGTTGGGGGTAAGAAAGGGATTCAAACACTGTCGATCCTATAATGTGGGTGTTATATTTGATAATTATTTAACAATCAATTCCAGACTTCGGCTTTTTAGTGAAAGCTGTCAGTATAAATAATGGCAGCTTCTATAGTTTATAACTGGCAGTTTTGCACACTTGCAAGCTTTTGTTCTTAATGACTGCTTAATATAATCATCTGGCCTTCCTATTTCAAATTATTTATAAAGATATTTACTAAGCATTAGAGAATTACGGATTTATTTAGAAATGAAAAGTGCCTTTTTGCAAGTTAAATTGTGCAACTTTGTGACGTCCATTGATCTAAATTTATGTGTCAGACTATATGAAATGAACGTTTAGGAATAAACTTTAATCATCTTGAGATTGTACCAAACCAGTTCTGAATATTTTCTATATGGTACACAAAAGTGCCATTTTTCGAGAACAAAGTATCCCTATTTTTAAATCCCCCGCGGCTGCATTTGCATACTCCACTGGTCTTTATTCATGATGAACATTGTTAATTTTCTGCGACGGATAGCTGTCATGAACTTTATGCTGGCCATAAGCCTTATTATGCTAGAATAAATCTTGAAATACTTATTTATTTTTTTGGTATTAATAGATCACAAGAAGAGAATTTTTAAATGAATGCTCACCACTCTTCGGACTTTTGTTCTCAGAAAGAGAGCCTGCAAATTGCAGGAAATTTTGCAAAACCAAACAAGTGCACGTGTCTGCTTCAAACCGCAATCTTACACATTGTTGTAATCCCGTTTGCAAATTTCCAGATCAGATGATTACTTTTACTAATTGGTCAAGTGGTACTAATACCTTAATCAATGATCCAGCTCTATTCCCCCCCCCCCCCCAACAAGCCGAAATTGATTTCTGAGTTTAGTTGCTTCCTGTCAACAACATCTGTTTGAACATCCCGTTTCTGCTTTACTTTCAATTCATAAAAACTTTGTGAAAAAAAGGAAAGAGAGTGGGGAAATAAACTGTGCGACTGGTACATAAAATTGCAGTCTCCACTTTCAAAAATACAGTCGCCACGTGGCGAGTGGCAACCATTAATTTTGACCTTTACCATGAAGGGCATCCCACCCACAGACCTAGAGCCCTTATGTAGATAATTGGCCTTAATAATCCCACAACAACATCAATACAGGATTTCTCAGTAAAAGATTGTCATTTAGAAAAAGGATGAAGATTGAAAATTTCTCCCTGCCTCTGTGAATAAAGTAGAAAATATCTGCTAACCGGCATTTGCAGCATGAAATTAAATATTAGCCTAACTAATTATAAATGTGCTCAAAAACTACTGAACAAATGTTGAAATTGTGCATTTATTTTAAATGATCCATTTCTAGTGTTTAATTTGCTGTTTTTTCAGTTAAAAAATATATACAGTCAACTCCCTTTAATCCGCAGACCTATAGTCCGCAAATGCCTCTAATCTGCAATTGATTTTTTAATGTAATAAACAAATCAATTTTGAAAAAATACACGCAGAAATGCACAACAACAATGCTAAAAGAGCATAACTATATAAATGTAATGTCAAATTTGATACCATAATTAGACATTAAAAATAGGGTTTCTCCCATTGAAATACATTACAAGAGTAGTTAGCTTGTTATGCAGGATGAAAGTAGACTGATTGACAGGCTCTTTGAAATGCTCTATTACCTGGCAATTCTCACAATTTATAGAGTTTTAGGATTAGTTAAAAATCAACTTTGCATATGTTCATTTTCCTTTTGCATTCTGTCAATGCACTCAATCGCGATAGCGATTCCAATACAGAATCATTCAAGAAAAAAAGCCTCAAAAAAAGGTTTAAAATTGGAGAGAATTCCATTAGTTTTCTTGCAAAATAAACCTATGTCCGAACAAAAAATTGCATTTTAAGAAATTATTTGCAAGCTAAAGTTTCGGAAAACATGTAAAAATTTAAAATAAACAATTATTACATCAATGTTTAAAAAAATTTAGAGTAATCAATTATGAATTTTCATTTTTGCACTTGAAATACGAAAATAAATATGTATATTTTATTGCTATTTGAGTATGCTTAAATTAATTACCTGTTGATAAGTTTTACTACCGAAAGAATACTTGATCTTAAAAATTTACTAGATATCATCTTTATAATCTCATTGCATGATTCAATTAATCAACTCACTCTAAATCTGCAAAAGAAAATGTAAACAATGACCTATGATCTGCAAAATCCTATAATCCGCACAACCTAATGAGCAAAACTTTTGCACATTAGAGTGAGTGACTGTATGTAGATGTATGACTGTACCTCTTCTTATGTATCACTTTATCAAGAATGCTCCAATATAATTTTCTATTCTGTCTCATGTATATCATAGATAGAACTTTTGTAGTATATAGCCAGATATCCGGTAGTTATGATTCGGATATCCGTTACACCTCTAGTTTAAATTTCCATAAAAATACATGCTTTTTTCCATAGTCCCTAGTAAATCAATTTTTTTTTTTTTTTTTTTTTTTCAAAAAGAATCCTGTAGAAACTAAAGAGAATCTGTAGTAGCTGGCATCACTGCCTGTGTGGCACTTCTTGTTGTTTATTGTTCAGTAACTCTAATAATAACTAACTGAACTTAGTGCAACTTTTTGTAATGGGATCCTATTTCAGTACTTTTGTCATAATGTAGCATAAATATTGAACCCTTTACCTAGAATGACAGGAGAGGCCAGTTTGTTTGTTTCTGTGATTATGGCAATGCTACACTAGGGCGATCAACAAAAGAAGCCAAAGTGGCCCCTGAAGTATTGTAGAGTAAAAGAAATACCCAGGTATCCTGCAATTGCCAGTCTTCCTACTGTTAACTTGCATTATCAATTTTCAAAACTATGACTTTGATAAATAACAATTAAAAACAAAATGCAATTTCTTTATTGAAATAATGTCTAATTTTTTTCAATGATACACATTCTGCAATGTTAAAGGGGAGAGGGAGAAATATTCTAATTTAACGTTGCTTCTCCAATAAGACAGATATTTTTATAAAATAGTTTTTTGACTTCCTGAACAGCAAAACTATAGTATTTCGTTGATGGAAATATTATCAACGTTTATGTTAATAGCAAAAATGACATTATAATTATCTTTTTATAATAATTCATATTAATACATACAGAAAATATATTCAATGTAGAAAAGCCAACAAAGCAATAAGTAACAAAAACTTACTTTTTATTAGAAGCATTAATACCTGAAAATAAAAAGAAATTAAAGTATGGTCAACTATGATGAAGAAAGAAGTGCAAAATTTTTAGAAGCAAAAAACAATTTGTACTAATAATTTCAAATAGTCCCAAACCTTAGAAATACGGAACTGAATACTTTCGGTGTGTAATTTTGTTGTTAACTACAATAACAGGATGGTTACAGACATTTTAAAAAAAAGTTCTCCGATTTCTCAATAATCCCCCCCCCCCTTTTTCTAAATCAAATATAATAAGAAATTTACAAATCATCACTAAAAATATTCAATTTATTAGATGTATTGAGCTACTGGACAATGCATGACATACTTACCATTTAAACCTGTTGAGGTTTGTATGTCTACACCTCCAAGACCAACAGATGCAGCTGATGTACTTGCAGCTGTTGTAGTAGAAATTAATGATCCAGTGCCAAAATTTAAAGTGCTACTGGGTGTAGAAGTATTAAACCCTCCTACATTAAAGGGGAGAAAAAATAAAACTATATACGTAAAATAGACATTTGTATATTTGTGCAACATACAAATCTATAATGCTAAACCAAATATAGTGGAACCTCCCAAGTTGGACACCCTCATAACTTGGATATCTGCTAAGTTGGACACTTACTTTTCTGGGGAACAGAACATGTCCACAACATAGAAATATACCTGTATAAGTCAGACTCTTCTCAAGTGTACAGCAGGTGCCCAACTTACAGAGGTTTCACTGTATTAAAAATTCATATACAGTATTACGTCATTTGAAGTAACACATTTTGTAAAGAATCATAAAAATACATATAGTAGACCCCTCCACCCCTTTTTAAAGTAAAACATTATGCCTGAAGTGGGAGAAGAGGAAAGCCTCTCATTAACTTTTTGACACTGTCTGGGACAGCAATTGTTCTGCATTATGCTTTAGACCAAAAGTCAGCATTCAGATCTCTACTGCTGTCCAAGGTGTACCTTTTCTATTTCAACAGTGTGCACTTTTCTCTCCAGAGAGTTTACCAAAAGCTGGAGTGAAAAATCTAGATTCTGCAAAATATCTTGCCACAGAGAAAATTTTTAGTGCCATGGCACTGGACAAAAGGTAAAATAAGTTATAACATCCTAGTGAACATTTTATGAGAATATTACTAAATAATTTAATTTACTGCTGAGCATTTCCATCCACAGTAAGTATTTTTAATTTAAGAAACAAAAAAAATCTGAAGTTCCTCAGCATCGTAAAATGCATTTCATACGCAAAAAGCCATGTCATCATTATGAAATTTAGTAGATTATCTGATAAGCAAGGAAACAATTTGTCAAACTTTAATCAGTTGCAAATGTAGACAACAAGTTATGTTCTTAGTGGTGTGTGCTTGGGAGCTGTGAGGTACGTTGGCCGTGCCCACTTATCAGATGATGCTTGTAATTTATTTAAAAAATTTAGAAAAATATTTACCAAGGAACTTGCAAAGAAATCAGCGTTGGCAAGTTCCTTCCAGTGAAGAAAACCACGGGGGAAAAAATCTGGTCAGATGAAGTAGGTTTCTTCCAAGCGAAAAAAAATGGAAGAAACTTATTCTTCCAGAATTTATTAACCACTAAGATGCAACTTCATTAAGGTACAATAAATTCTAAAAAAAAAGTTCTAATAGATAACTTTAAGAAAACTATATGCTAAATTAATAATTGCATCAGAATTTTTTAGCCAAGATCACTTGACTAAAGCCTTTTAATTACTGATTACAGGAAAATTAAAAAAAGTAATTTTATCCAAAAAGTTCAAAAGCAATTAAGAGTTATCAATTTCAATTTAATCAGCATGCTTTTTTTAAATTAAATTTCTTTTACTGGTGGATCATTTACATATTGCGGAGTGAACCATTTAACATAAAAGACAATGCTTTTTATTTACATCCACTATATTCAAGCAATTAAAATATAAATAAAAACTTTGTGTAAAAAGCACATACAAAGAGTGAAAGATAAACAAAAACACAATTTTGTTTATCTTACAGTCTCCACTGTTCTGTAAGACTAAGTGCCGATGAGTAAAGATTTTTTTTTTTTTTTTTGTTCGAAATGATCGGCTCAACCAATAACTACCTTTTTGTGTGCGTTTTTTACACATAGATTTTATTTATATGATCTTTTAACATGTTTGAGTTTTTTTCTTTTGGTTTGAGCAACTTTAAATAATTATTGCATAACACAATTTCTCCAAAATCAGTATTGAGATATACATGTTTGAATCCCGTCGAATTCGATGATCACTTTATTGACCGTAATATTTATAAAATAAATGGGAACAATCTGGAATGCCACCAAGTTCTTGGTCAAAACGACCAGGAAAAATCGAAGAGCAGCACAGATGTAACATGATGTGCGACAGAAAGTAAACAAAAGTTAGAGCAGCACAGATGTAACATGATGTGCGACAGAAAGTAAACAAGTTTCGCGATAGTTCTTACTCCAGCAACTGTACGAAAGTGGTGAAATGATTGAAATCTTTAAATTTCTTTTTAACAATCTTTATTGAGTAAAAAAAAAAGGAAGAGTGATTAAATGATGAATGAGCACGAATAAAGTTACAAATTCTAAGTGAGTATTTCGTTGAAGGCGATATTTTGGGTTAAACCATCGACCACGGAACGTCCAGGTGAATCCATGTGAGTGATCTTGACTGCCACTGCATTCTTTGATCTAACCATTAAAAGAGTGACATTCGACGTTCCATGAAAAAAATACAGGTTCAGAAAGGTAAACCCAAACAGTATGAAGTGAAAATAGTAAAAAATGTCGGAATTTAGCAAGAGACAAAAAATCTAATGCCAAACGGCAATCGCGCACTCCCTGCTTTATTTTTTCTCATGCTAGTCTCAATGGGAAAGATCCGGTATCAGACAGAAAACTGAAAAATTAAAGAGATAAACCTTAAGTAGGAGTTTATAACTGCTGTCAGTGTGGTCAATAAACCAATATGTATTTCTATGGAGAAAAGTATTTAAAAAAATATGAAACACTTTCATATTTTAAATACTCACTAAAGTGCTGTATATTAAAAGCCTATCATAATCCACATGCTGTACCTGTACCACTTCTTTATTTCATTAAGTTGAAAAGTGTATTATTATTCATGAGCGTGCCGTATTTTTCTTCCTTGTTCCATAATACACTTCTTTGGAATCGAAATCTGTATTAAAATTGCTGCCTACTGAAGCTGTTTTACAATCTTCGCAATGCACATTCTAACTATACTTCAACTTTATAAATACTGTTTTGAATTGAATGCATCATATTTCAGGAGTGTGCCATGTTTGTCTTCTGTGTTCCATAAAACACTTTTCAGAATTTAAATCTATATTAAAATCGGCTACCAAACCTGTTTAACAATCTTCGGCAGACATATTCTAACTATGAAAACTATACTATTTGGTGTAACAGCCCACTTGCGTGGCCAAGGCCTGCGCATGCCTTCGTGACCCCGGGTTCTGGGAATGCGGAAGCATATGCCTCGGCCAGGTGGTTAGCCTGATGCGAAGCTCCCAGCTTTTAACCCCAGGCTAGCTTGGTATTCATTATCTTATCAATTGGATTTTATCTCTTGAGTACATAACTTTAAAAATTATTATTTTTATTAACTTTTAAAGCATTATAAATTGTTTTTTTGAAACATACAAAAATATTCAAATTAAAATTTATGAGAAAATTTTATTATTAATTCAGTGGAATTAGTTGCACATATTACTGCCAGTTAGCAGCATGAGACTTGTATATCCTTCATTTGTGAATTCAGCAATAGTCTGTTCGCCGAGTCGAGAGAACGAAACTAAACATTTGCACATGGAAACTGGCGAAGAGTAAACACCTGTCATTTTGCCAAAGCACCAAACACAGTATGAATTTCTGCTTTCTTCCATTTATGCTGTTAGGCGAATTTAACCTTTCTTAATTCCAAGCTAGGGATTGGTGCCAAAAAATGTAAGTGTTTGGTAACCCGTTTGTTTACTTTCGTTCTCTCGTTTCCGCGAACAGACTATAGGTCCACTTTCACAGCATTACATTTGCCCTCCTTGTGGACCTACGTGCCTTCTGTTTTTAGTCTTGAAATTCTGTTAGAAAAACATCAGAAACTAGTCTAGTGATAAAATAAATGGAAAACACTAGTATCACGTTACTACACCGCTGTGGTGTCGCTGGATGGCATAGTGTTAATTATACATTAAAAATGAAAAATTCAGTATCTTTCTCTAAACATATTTCTGAATTTCGGTTGTAGTAGTAGACTAATAGTAAAAAAGATACACTTTTCTCACTTACTATTGATATTTTTACAGAAAATAATTGTTCAACTTCTTTCAAGACAGCTCAAAAGTCATCAGGGTTTTCATTACAGGGAAAAAAAAAAAAAAAAAAAAAAAAAGAGAATTTCTCACCCTTTCCTTCACAGAACTGAGTGATTTAAAAAAAAAAAAAAAAAGTGAGAATTTCTTACTATAGATTTGGGTTTGGTAAATACCCAGTGGGTGGGGTAGTAAAACCCCACTATAACGATATTCAATGCAACAATACATTCCTCTATAACGATAAAATTTTGCAATTCTATGGAATTTCCACACACTATAATCCCTCTTTGATAAAGCGATAAATCTCTTTAGAACGATAATTTCATTTAGTTCCCTAAACACCATTGTACCAAGGTTTTACTGTATTTATAAATGCATATTTAGCATTGTCTAGGGTAAACCCCCAATTTTATACAAATAACCACATTATGAAAACAGAAGCATGCCTGACTTTTGAAAAAGTGTCCAAATCTTTTGAAATGCGAGACTTTTGTGCAGAATAAAACTGATTTGTAGGGTGATCGACTTTCTCACAGTAATAATTTTTTTTTTTACGAGAGGGGAAAAAAAAAAAAAAAAAAAAATTCTTACACTGTAGTGAAAACACTGGTCATGTTAGTAAAATCCACAAATTTCAAAAACTAACTCATAAAACTGACCATTAGGAGTCTTGTCATTAGAAAAGTAATGGAAATACTTGCAAGCTTAATGTAAAAGCGAGTTCTCAAGTATGCCTAAGGTCAACAAAAAACACTCAAACAATGAACTGGTGTTAAAAGATGAGATAAAACTTTGTATAATATCACACATTGTTATTATATAAAGTTTTATTTATCTTATCAGGGTGTCCACCAAGTTTCATAAACTGAATTTCATGACTTTTTCATGACCTTTGTGCACAAATTTCATGACCTTAATAAACTGTAAAAATTATTGTTGTAAATGTCATTGCAATATAGAACTTCGTATAATTAACAAATACATATAGTAATGCTACTCAGCTTGGCAGTGTGAATGCTTTGTTTATCTTCTCGGAAAGCTCAAATCTGGCATCATGAACGACTTGGGTTTTTCTTGAGTTACTCAAAGGTGGCAGTCTGAACACACACAAAAACCAAAAAAAAAAAAAAAAAAAAAACTATGACAAGTTCTGTTTTGTTCATGATCGCCCCGCTTGCGGTTATGACAAAGACTTACAAATTTCCGGTGATGTCAAGACCGTTTCAAGCATCCATTTGATATCAAATTGCCTGGAAAGGGTTTTTTTTTTTTTTTTTTTTTTTCCAAATGGAAAAATTCATGACTGAAAGGCAGAATTCATGACTTTCATGACCATTTTCTGAAATCGTGACTTTTTCATGACCGGTAGACACCCTGCTTATGCCTAAGGTCTTCAAAAAGTGAGTCCTACAGACCAAGTGAAATGAAAAATAATGGTTTTTTTTTGAAAAAAATGGGTAAAACAATTTTTATCTGTTCATTAAATATTTTAATGTCTTTTAAAACACCCATTCTCCAAATGAATAAATACTTCCTTAACATAGATAACACCATAAAAAAATTAAGACTGTTTAAACAGGTAACCCTAGAACATGACAGCAGCTTTATTAAATGGCAGCTGGTGTTACGATAAGTACCAAAACTGAAAGGTCCAGGGGCAGCAGTAGACGTCGTAGGTGCACCACCTAAAGATGGAAATGAAGAAGTAGTGCCAGTAGATGTTGGAAATAAAGATGTGGAAAATGAAGGAGCAGTCTGAGTGGTTCCAAATACGCTTGTACCAGTTGTAGATGTCCCGCCAAGTCCACCAAATGGTGTGCTAGTACCTATAAGTAGAGGATAGTAAATTTTAAAATACTATTCATAAAAGTAAAAATTATCAGTTATGCGCAGAATGATAGCTGATTTAAAGTACAACTGCCACTTTTTTATTTCTTATATGTACAGGGTGCCCTAAAAAGGTGGTAACAGGCTTTAATTATTTACCTATTAGAGATAAGTGGGTGATGTAATTTGAAAAAAAGTTCAAAATAAGGTTGTAACAAAGATTTATGCCATGAAAAAAAATCCATTATTTTTCAAAAAATTACATTTAAAAAGGAGGGGGAAAAGGGAAAAAAAATGCTCCTTGATCAATCCAGTTAATTGGACATTCTGATTAATTGACACTTTACTCTACATATATTTTTTGTTGCCACTTGTTCACACAAAAAAATCATCAAAAACATGGTAAATTTATTACTTTCATTTTTTATTTTACATATTTTAAAGCAATTTTCTTATTTCATCAAACACATTGGAAAGTGCATAGTTTCTATGAAATGATACACGAAGCAGGGTTGGCCATTTTCTGATGCATGGTATTTTAGCCAGGTTTAAATCATTATATCAAAAATCTAGGTGGCCTAAAACATTAAAACATCAGAAACTGTCAAAAATATCTAAATTTTTAAACAAATTTCATTAAAAGTGCACTTAATAAAAACCCAATTTAAAACGAACTTAAAGACTAGATAAGGAATAAACAATATATTCATTCATTCTAAAAAAAAAATATTTTCTAACACTGGTATGTTTAAAAAATATTTTACCGTGATTAAAAGTTTACAGTAATTGAATTTAGAAAGGCAAACATTAAAAAAAAATATTTATATAGTTATTTTAAAAAAATCTTAATTTACAGAAGAAAGGTGAATAGTCCACAAAAATGTCATTAATGCTTTTGGATATTTAATATTTTGAACTTCTACTACTATAAATGTGAATATTGGGTTTAATTTGCCTCTTTTAAAAATTAGAAGATAGAAGAAGTCAGTCTAAGAAATGTTTCATAGGCTCTTTACAAGGACGTTATAAACACCTATTAACACATTTATTATTTTTTTTTTTCCAGACTCTGTTGAATTACTCCAAATGCATCATTAAAATTTCTGCATCATTTTAACTAATATTAATATTTTTATTAATTGTATATCTAAATTTTCAATTTTTTTTTTTTTTTTTTATAATTTTCAGAACGATGTCCATAATTATGAGCTGAAATGTGGAGTAATTTTAAAGAACACCGAATGATTGGCAGCTATGAATGTGTATTTGCATTACTTTCATAATTAGGCTGTTCATTTATTAATGAAGTGGTAAGATCATCTTATTTTTTTACAAGTGGCTGCATCCTTGAATATTACTTCCTGGGGAAAAAAAAAAAGGAAATGAAATCTGAAAATCTTTCAAATTTTAAATACGCACTGCAGTGCTATATATTAAAAGCATATCATAATTATTACATCGCCCCTATTTCTCTTCCTTATTCCATTAAGTTAGAAAAGTGCATCATTATTCATGAGTGTGCCCTATTTTTTTTCTTTGTTAAAAAAAAACCCATCTTTGTAATCGAGAAATCTTAAAATCGCCTACTACAGCTATTTTACAATCTTCGTTAAGTATATTCCAACTATACTTTAGCGTTTAAAATACTGTTTGAATGTTCAACATAATACATTAGTATGCCGTGTTTGTCTTTCTTGAGTCGATTCCTACTTTAACGCACTGACTCTTGCCAAGGTGGCAATAATTAAACATATGCAGCCACCATGACGATTTTTTGTATTTATGTGGCAACCATAATTAAAATGGCGATTTGGAACAGCATGTAATTACAGCATTCCATTATTTATTTATTTTGGGCTATCGATTCATGTAGTTTTAATAATTAAGTGTCTTCAAATTCCCAACTGGTGGATTCATCGCTAATTTGTTCAGTTTAGTTTTTATCTAGTTCTTTTGGGAGCATTGAAGCTTGTGCATAACTCCTAGAGACCCATGACTGCAAAGCTTCCCAAAGTGTAGTGATTTTTTAGGTTGACGAGAGTGGGAGCGTTAAAATAGGAATCAACTCTTTCTCGCCCCATAAAACACATCTTTGGAATCGAAATCTATCTTAAAATCACCCACTGAAACTGTTTGACAATCTTCGCCAGGTAAATTCTAACTACACTTCACCATATTAAATACTGTTTGGAATGGGCGTCATAATCCATGAGTGTGTTGTGTTTGAGTTTCTTGTTCCGCAAACACTTCTTAAGAATTAAAATCTATATTAAAACCACCCTAAAGCTTAAAATTCCCGGTTGTCAGTCGCCAGGTGGCGATTAAACATTAAACACTGGCGATTTACGAAATTCTGACTACCGGCCAGGCCAATATAATGGTGGAGCTAGAAAAATCCGTTAACAAATCCCACATCGTGCCGGCAAAATCTATTAACAGATCGCACTAACGCACCTGCAAAATTCGTCAACAGATCGCACCGTTTTCATCCCCCTTCTACTGTGTCCCCCCCCTCATCGAGCTAACCGAACCCTCTACCACTTACCCCTTTTCTCCTTAGAGTCTGGCAAATTTTCATACACTTCTGATTTTGACGGAAGACTTCCGGTCTTCCGGCCAGAAGAGAAAATCTCTTGTATCATTAAAAGCTAAAGCAAACAAAAGTAGCAATATATGCACAATAAAACTAGAAAAAAAGATAGATTAACTGGTACAGAGACTGCACAGCTAGCCAAAACTTAGAATGGAATGCAAATTTCTAACTGCAAGACGATATCAATAGTATTACAGTATGGAACCTTTTATCCGGAAACCAGTTATCCAGAATCATTTTTCAATCGATTAAATTCCTATTTTTTCCAAAAGAAAAGCAAAAAATGAGGTTTTTAAAAATATTTCTTATGTTTTTGTTTTTTTATTTTGAGTACTACAGCTAGAATTTATAAAGTAAGCAATCTGGTAAGGTATTTTATTTATTTTTTTAGTGTGTGACTGTTTTCAAGAAGTTATATATTTACTACTTCCTCTCTAAATGATTATTTATTTTGATCATTTAAGAGTCTTTTTATATTATTTTTCTAGTATATTAACTATTAATGTTTAACTCTAATCAAGAGAATAACATTTATGCTACCAATCAAATCAGTAGATGTCATGCTAATCCCCCACCAGTTATCCAGAAAATTCAATTATCCAGAATACACCTGGTCCCAACCATTCCGGATAACAGGTTCTATACTGTACTAATCATGGTAATGTTTAAAAAAAGAACCTAAACAAGTGCTAGCAAAAGGGAGGGGAGAAAACATAACAAACCCAGCTCAGCTGAGAGGAATGCCTTTATCACCTGCTGTTAATAGAGGAGGAAGGAGGAGAACAAAATATGCTCTGTTTGCAATCTTCATTAACAATTTATTTATATTACTAGAGATATTCAAGAAGAAAAGTTAATCATTATTTAAACAAGCATGTATGGAGCAGAAGCTCAAATACAGTTGAGTGCCAAAAATCCGCAGACGTCCGAAATCCGCACACCTTCTCTGATGTTAATAATGAAATTTGCAGTCATCCACTAGTGATGAAATTGTTGAAATGTTTCTTGAATCTAGATAAATATGATTCTGATGATGATGAAAACTTATAATAATAATAATATGGTAATAATGATAATAAAATCTGTTTAATAAAAGTTTAAAGTTGGGTGAAGAATACCTTAAATTTTTAGGACAGCAAAGACTGGTAACAAAACAAGAATTAATGATAATTTACCATTTGCAAAAATAAATAAATAAAGGAAAAAAAAAAAAAAGAAAGAAACTGAAAGTAGAAAAAAATAATACTTTAAAACAAGTCACCATAGTGCTTTCAAAATTAGAAAAAGGAAATTTTGAAAGCATTTGCTGGGGTAGTCTTCATGTAATTTTTTTCTTTTTTCTCCTATGCTTCTGTATTTAATGTGAAAATATTAGTGAAATACTTTTGACGCGTTTTTATTTCATTGTAATTGTATTCTACTTTTTTAAAAATCAGAAATGCAATTATTTATCTTTATGGCCCGAAATCCGCAAAATCCTAAAATCCGCCGTAGCCATGGTCCCAAGCTGTGCAGATTTCTGGCTCTCTACTGTACTTGCATGATTTGGGGGAAATAAATTATTACTAACTGCATGCCATACAATTAAGTTTTCTTTTTTTTTTTATGAAGTAATCAAAATAAAATAGGAGTAAGTAAAAATATAATGTAATACAAAAAATGTCGGGAAATGATGATCGTCCTCCCGGAGGGGGGGGGGGGGGGAGAGAGAGAGAGAGAGAGGAAACACATATTTTTTTCACTTCTTATTTTCAAAAAAATTTCTGATTTTTTTCTGATTTTTTTTTTTTTTTTTACAAAATTGCCTGTTTTCTGCCTAGGACTGTTAGCAGGTATGTATTAAGGAGTTTTCATAATAGTTTTACCTTACACTAAGTAATTTCACAATTAAATTTTGAAAAAGCACATATATTTCCTATAAATCTCCTGGATTTTTTTCTTTGACTGTTGGGCAAGTATGAATGAACTTTTCAAAACAGAACATCAAAATAAAAGTAAAATAATTTTCTCAATAAAAAGACTTTTGTTCCTTAAGA
Organism: Cheiracanthium punctorium; assembly: GCA_038373885.1. Taxonomy (NCBI): domain Eukaryota; kingdom Metazoa; phylum Arthropoda; class Arachnida; order Araneae; family Cheiracanthiidae; genus Cheiracanthium; species Cheiracanthium punctorium. The sequence goes on from JAWZYV010011734.1 coordinate 282,048, forward strand.
CTTCTGGGCATATTTTATATTTAAAATCTTTTCCCTTCCTTTATAATATTACCGTCCCCCCTCCCCACAATCAAATGCTCCCAAGTCTTGTGCACTTAAGTACACAAGCAATGTAACAGACCCTGTGTCTCCTTGTCATGAAGTATGCTAAAGTGCAAATATAATGAGTTGTTTCTTTGGTGAAGATGGATCTGGAAACGAGACTGTGTTCGCACTGCTGACATTTTAGATACAGCTTTCTTTCCATCTTTTTCTGAAGAGTTAAATGAATATGGAGAAAAAGAACTTGCAGAATTCTGTACAGTTTTTAAGCTTCAGAAAGAAAGAGCACTTTCTGAGTGGCGGCAACTGCGGACCATAATGTTCGAAAAATTTAAGCAAGTCTCACTTACCGCATTGCTTGACAAACTACCGGCTGATAGTTTTAACAATATGCATGTAATCACCCAGGTGATAAAAATAATCCTCACTCTCTCTCCCAGCAATGCAGAAGTTGAGAGGATTTGGAATAGTGCTGTAAACATTCTACAACAATCAGAACATGCCGATGAAAAAAACTATGTTAGAAAACAGACTACGCAGAAAATGCTCCAATATAAAATTATAAGACGATTTTGATCCAACTGCAGCAATTGAATTGTGGTATATCTTTGTAAATAAGTAATCAACTACAAGTGTACCTCTATCTAGGGGGGACATTGGAATCGACCACCATCCTTGACTGCGTGCCTAAAACAACTGGCCATTAAAGTTTATGAGTCTACCGGCCAGTGGCTGCTAACCAAAAATGGGAATTTTAAGCTTTAGACCAAAACTGTTTAACAATTTTTGCCAGGCATAGTCAAACTATACTTCATCTTTATAAATACCATTAGAAAGTGTATCATAATCTGAGTGTACCATATGTCTTCTCTGTTCCATAAAACACTTCTACAGAATTGAAATCTATATTAAATGTAGTATTGTTTTTGGAAAGGATTATGTTTTAATAATTCAATGCAGTAACTAACTGTCAATTATTTATGATCTAATGTTAGTAATTAATATGGAAGTTTAATTTATGTGCCTTTTGTCAGGAGATATAATGGTCTGGGTGACTCTTCTTTTATATGTCAATAGCTTGTTTCTTTAAATTACTACTAATTACCCCTTTTATTATTTTTTTTTTTTTGGTTTTCCTAAATAATTACCTCTTTGCTTTACATTAATTCTGCCTTTGTTTTCCCTATCTCCGGAGGTGTAAATTTAATTGTCATGTAACTTCTGCCGATTTTCTGCTAACTATTACGTTTTTTTTTTTTTTTTCAATAGCCTAACTCACTTTTTGCAAAAATATTCTCCATCTTTTGTTTCCTTCCATCTTTGTTTCTTTCCATCCTTCCAAGTCCGGATTTTAATTATTTTTACCCACTTCCGATTTAAATTTTAACTCCAAATTTTACCCAGGGTTGTCTCGGACGATTAGCTATTTATTTTAGGAAATTTTTAGGATTTTTAGGAAATTTCATAACGATTTTAAGGCATTTTGCTATTGATTAAGTAATTTTTCCTCATTAAAGATGGCCGCCTTGCTTGGTTATCTCAATTCCCTTTTCTTCCTTCATGTGTTGCTTCCCGCCTGCCAATTGTTTTTTCCTTTTCCCCCCTTTCATCTTTCGTGGGGTGGAACTCTCTCTAAGTTTCTTGACGGTGGGAAGAGATCTGGCTGGCAGCATCATTCGGGCAATTCATGTAAGGAAAGTAGAAAAAAATACCAAAATTAAATCTGATTAGTATCAGAAATACGTTTTAACACCTATTTTCAAAGAAGAAATTCCATTCCTTTATCCAAACAATCTTCATTGTGTTAAGTTCCATTAGGATAAACCTCCAAGCCATATCTCTAAATCTACTGCTCTATTTTTTGATAAAATGAGAAATGAAACTGGAATTGAAGCTATTACCTTTAAATGCATCCCACCCAAGTGTCCTGACGTGTCTCCTATGGATTACTGTGCATTTGGACTTTTTAAACAAACTCTTTATAAGCGATGGGGGTGAAAATTGTAGCATTTATGTCCCCTATTGCGTTTTAAAAGGACTATGTCACATTACCAACAACCTTGTATAAATCAATCAAGGCACGAGCTTTTAAGTTAGGTGGCCACAGTAAGGATTAGAAAAACTGTTTTTTCAACCTATAGATAGAGTTTTTAAATGAGACATCGGATTTTCAAATCTCAAAAATCTACTTATGTGAAGTGAATTACTTTAGGATACATTAGAAAAAAATGTTTTGAAAATTTTCCCGTACTGTAAATACATAAAAATTACGCCAAGATTTTATCGCAATTTATTCCTGTTCTTTTTTTAACACAAGTAGATATTTTGATTAAAACTTACAACAGAAATAAACTACCGTAAAAACTGGGAGAAGGGCCGCGGCTCATACAAAAAAAAAAGGTAAAATTTTTTAGGGTGCTGCTAATCTGCCAATCTGATGTTATTTATCGGATAAAAGGACTGAAATCATCCATTCAGAAACCGTCCGAAACCTAAACCGCAAATACTCCGACCAAAATAAGTTTCGATTGCCGTGCCGTCTGGTGGCTCAGAAATTTTGAGCTTATCAGCGTAAGAATGAACATACGGCAATTTGCTGGGAGTATTTACAGTATTGTAAACCGGTTATCTTTCTCTCCAATTGTGCGGCAAGTCACGCGTCCTCTAATAGGCTTGTAGCTTCTGGCGTCACTGGTTCTGGTTTCATCCGGCTGCCGCATGAACATCCACTTTACATTAATTGGTCGTAAAAGTCTTCATTCACTACTGAATCATTTGCAAACGATAGGTTCCCGGTTGCATGTAGTGTTTAAAATGCGCATCCAGTTATGCATGGAAAAGTTAATCTGATCATACCTGAATATGTTGTACTAGTAGTGTTGATAGCTTTGGGCTAACTCCTTCCGGTTGCAACCAAATTTCTGGCCGCTTCACGTGCTTTTGACAGACTGGCGCTCTCTTAATACGCAGTTCGCATGTAGTGTGATTGTTTCATTAAGGCTTTGTTTTATATCATTTACCCTGTTTAGTGAAAATTTATTTTGTTAGTTTTTTATTTAAGTTTTTTTTTTTTTAAATCAAGTTTGTTTATTTTATTTTTTAAATAATACGTTAATATGCCTCCAAAAAGCCTGAAAAGCTATACTGCGGGTTTCAAACTCAAAGTAGTTGAAAGAGCCGAAGAAATTGGCAATCGGACTGCTGCAAGAGAGTATGAAATTGACGAAAAATGCGTCAGATGCTGGATTAAAGATAAAAATTAATTAATTTGTATGCTGAAGGAAAAACGAGCGAATCGTACTGGTAATGTATTGTATCCAAAATTAGAAGAAGAACTCTGTATTTGGCTGAAAGCACAGCGGGATTCAGGATTGCCAGTATCCACTGTGAAAATTCGCTTCAAAGCGAAAACAATAGCGTCACAAATGAAATTGGAAAAATTTACCGGGAACCAATCGTGGTGCTGCAGATTTCTCAGACGCTATGGACTTTCCGTTAGAAGTAAAACGACGGTTGGTCAATCCTTACCACCTGACTGGGAAGAAAAGAAGTCTGCCTTTTTACAATACATAAGAAAGGTTATCGACGAAAAGAAATTTGATTTGGGACAAATTATTAACATGGACGAAGTGCCGTTGACGTTTGACTGTCCCCCAAACAGAACAGTGCACACGAAGGGCGAAAAGACTGTTAGCATAAATACCACTGGGCATGAAAAAAACATCTTTTACATGTGTTTTAGCATGTACTGCTAGTGGCAAAAAATTAAAACCGCTACCTATTTTTAAGCAAAAAACAATCCCCAAAGAAAACTTCTCGAACAACGTTGTTGTTCGAGTGAATGATAAAGGCTGGATGTGTAGCAGCATCATGATCGATTGGCTGGAAGAAGTGTGGCGGAAAAGGCATGGGGCTTTTTTTAAACCTAACGGTTTGCTCATTTTTGACTCTATGCGAGCACATCTCATGGATAGTGTTAACAATGCTTGCAAAAAGACATCGGCCACATTAGCCGTAATTCCAGGAGGGTTAACCAAGAAATTGCAGCCACTAGATCCTAGTCAGATAATGTAGACGCACGCTCGCACGTCGGGTGCGGATACATTCAAAGGTCTTGTAGATAGTTTTCCGGTTATTCCAAGTTTTTATATTATTTTATGCATAGTTACCTAAAAAAAATCTTTTTTAAGTCACTATAGCCCAAGCGCATTGCACAGATGTATGCGCATATGCATATACACGTGTTCATATACACACTATGTATTTAGCTATCACGAACTATTATGAGTTTGCAGATAGTTTGGATTATGTGCGCAGATAGTTTTATCTTTTATCTGATTATGCACTAGATCTTACGGTGAATAAATCGTTTAAAGCCGAGATGCGCTTAAACTGAGAAAATTGGATGATGAGTGGTCTTCATGAAAACACCAAAAGTGGCAATATGAAACGTATGAGCCACAGCGAAGTGTGTAAGTGGGTTGAAACTGCATGGAATGCTGTGAAACCAGAGACGATTGTATCCGGTTTTAGGAAAGCTGGAATTGTTCCTGATGGTAGAAATTTGATGGATTCCGACGATATGGCAGACAGTGATGATGCAACATCCGAACAAGGACTTCCCGACGAGTTTATGACTAACTCTGATAGTGAGGATTCAGAATTTGACGGATTTGATGTTTAATTTTCATTTCAATAATTCAGAAATGTATATTATTCAAGTATAAATATTTAGCTACGTTCTTTTTTATGCTCTGATTTTATGTGTCTATTATCACTTCATATTTGCATTAGTTTTTAAGAATTTACAATGGTGCGGCTCTTCTGTAAGTACATTTTTCATTTTTAAAATTTTTTATTGATGCGGCCCTTCTGCCAGTGCGGCATTTCTCTCCGGTTTTTACGGTAAAGAAAATAATGATTATTATTATTATAAGAGGTATTTTAATCCATTGCTTAGATTTAAAAATTGAAATGTTTTAACACAGATGAATATGTTCTTTTAAAAATTACAAAATTTGTTTTAAAGTGCTATGTATTATCAGTTAAATTAAAAAAATGTGTGAAATTTGTAAACTCTGCAATATTAATGTCATATTCGCAATTAAAGCAATTCTAAATAGCTCCTCAAGATTACACAGTTTAATGTTTATCACAAGACAAGAACCATGAAGGATTTATAAGGTATCACTATACTGGATGATACAAGGATATTTAATTTGGTACCACCAGTGCTCATTACACTAATCTGAAAAGAATTATGCATAAATTAAATATGTATGGATAGCTTCCCTAATGCAAATCATATTGTGAAAGGATTGTTTGTGCTAATGAGTAAATTGCAGAGAATCACTATAGAATAAAATGGTCATGTTGGTGCCAAATATCTATGCTGTTACTTTAAATTGAGCATGAAAGAAGAAGAAGCAAAGATAGATTGTATTAATATAAAAGTAATAGGTAGCATTAATAGATTCATGAGGATAACATGAATAAATCACAATATACCACGTTAATAAATATTTCATGAAATAAAAAGTGTTCATTCATCCTTTTTGAATGGTTGCCTTATAACTAACTAAACCAGGTATGGGCTACCTTTGATAAGTTGCGGGCCAAACTTTAGGATGTTAGAAGTCGCAGGCCATATAATTGGAATCTATATGGGATTTTGAATGGTCTATATGTGTCTTATACAGGCTTTTAATATGTTCCCCAGGGCAGATTAAAAGCTGTAGCGTGCCACATCTGACCAGCAGTTGCCTATATGTGAACCAAATAATAAGTAATTCTACTTTGCATTAATATATCCCACAGTAACTTCAACAAAAGAGATTTTTGCTTGAGACCATGCTTTCTCACATGTAGTCATGATCATATTTTAGTAAAATATTCACTTCTATGCAGGGTTGTTAAAAACCCGTTTTTTTTTAGAGAAAGGGATGGGGTTTTAGAATATTTGAAAAAATTTTGCTTATTACTAAATACAACTTAAAGCAACTAACTGATTACAATTATATTAATCATACATGAAAAAAACATAAATCAATAACAACCCCAATCATTGTTTGCTCTTAGATAAATTGACTATTAGTTATAATTTTAACAGTGATATACTAGTGCTTAATTAGAACTTTTTAAACTAATGATTTTTTATGGTTAAAAAATCCTTATTCATATTAATAGAGATAGGCATAAAAATTTTCTCTAGAAAGTTTTTATGCCTATGTGAAGTCTAATTTCCCTCCCCCCCCTTAGGTAGTGGTTCTGTGATAGGGAGCTGTTTATAAACTTTACAAGTGGTGTACCGATATTAAAAGATGTATTATCAGGGATCACTCTAGAGCGTTTCAGGGGGGCGGCCAGCCCTGGTGCCCTTTTTCCGGTAAAATGCCGTCCTCCTTGCCCTTTTTCTTGATAAAAGTCTGCCCTCCTTGCCCCTTTTCTTGATAAAATTCCGCCCTCTTTTTTTCCCCCCCAATCAAAATGCCGCTCTCCTTTTCTTCACAACTCCTTGTTTCCCCTTTTCTTTGATGCTAGACCGGGACCACAGACCCCAAAAAAGCCTCTCTCCAACAACAACAAGGAAGTTGATTTGTTTATTCTCTTATCAATGATGTGTGGGGGAGGAGGGGGGGGGGCATCGCTCAGTCGCCGCCCCAACCGAGGCTGAGGGTTAACCGTTCCTGTAGCTTCAGGTCATAAATATCCTTAGAGACAATCTGTATCCGAAGTAGTCTACAATAATATTCCTACTGTAATGGCTTACCGTGTTTAAATGCGTAAGTATTAATAAACTCCACTTGGTTATTGCTTATTTTTTCAGATTTTCAAAACACATTCATCCAAACTTAAGGCTGGCTGCACAGAAAGTTCAAGACAAGGGCAATTCCGGAAGTGTGGGGGTGACCCCCTCCCCTACATACACTCCTCATCTCAAAATAATTAACTTAGTCCTAAATCTTATTCCTAAAGACAGACATAAATTCAGACCAATTAATGTTTTGAAATCGCGCAAACTTTCTAACTCCCAATAAGTCGTCTTGCATTTTGAAATGAATCCGTAATTCTCTAATGTTTAGTAAATATCTGTACTAAATATAAATAATCTGAAGTAGAAAGGCCATGCAATGATTACACTAAAAGCAATCATTAAGAACAACTTGCAAGAGTGCATAACATCCAATTCAAAACAACGGAAGCTGCCACGATTTATGTGGCTAAGTCTAAGCTTATTTTTTAGTAATTCACAACTGCATACTTATCAAACATAACAGCCTTACGTGAAATCATTTTGAACTCTCTTCTTCCCCCCCCCCCCCCAACGGAAAGCGTAATGTGCCCGATGGCCTTTTTACATTGCTGAAAAAACAAACATTCCAGGGGCATCTTTCAGATCATGCAAATGAAAGAAAACAGAAAATATAATTATTTATAAAAGGACATTTTATCTGGGTGTATTTAAAAAGGCTGATTGGAATTTTGTGAAGGAACAGTTATACCTCCTGTTTTGTAAAGGGTCGAGAATCCACACTGTGGAATGTGAAATGGGATAAATATAGGTCAATCATTGCTCAAGGCTGGAAAAAGGGGGGGGGGGGATAAATAGTGTAATACTGCATTTTTTCATTCTTGGGAGTGAACAACAAAGCATAGGAGTGATTTTATTGGGATTAAATGTCTTTTTAAAGAGTGGTCATAGGGGTACACTACAGAGAAATGCTATCGGCATAGACAGGGCCGTAGTGAGCAAAAAATGATAGAAGACTGAAAATTTATAACTTAATTAAATTTTTTAAACTTAATTAATGTATGGGCACATCTTACAGACTGGGAATTTTCTGTTTGGAGACCATATAAAAATGTACATTTGTATTTATTTAGATTTAATTTTCCAAAAATTATAATCATTACTGTAAAATTGTGTACCCCCCCCTTTTTTTTAACATAAATGTGATTTACTGTAAAATATTTAAGGAATAAAACCCCCAGGTCAGTGTTTTGGGGATATTCTGTGTACACTGACAAGTAATTTTTCTTTAATGGTACAAGTTGAAATTAATTTATAAAAAAATATAATATTAGCTAATTTCTCCTATCTATAATTATCTGCAACTTATTTTTGTTTTCCCTTCAATTGTTGAAATTTAACTAGATTTAAAAATTGCATTTTTCACATCTTTAGTATTAGAGTATTTCTAGTCGAAACTGACAGACATTGTAATATCTAAAAATTACTAAAGTTTGAATTTGGGGTGTAAATAAAAGTGTTTAGTACCTGCAATTTAAAATCAAAACTAGCATGGCCTACGTTTATTATAAAATCTATTTTTTAATCATTTAAAAGTAAAAGATTTAAAGCTTTATATTTTTAATTTTAATCAATTAAAAAATATATATATATTGTTCCAGGTTATGACTATCCCGGATGTTCGGTGAACAGGAGTTATTCAGTTTTGGCCAACTTTTTTTAAGGGAACTAACTATACCCATTTTATTTTTAATTTTTAAAAAAAATATTCAATTCTATTTCGTGATTGCTTTCTTGCTCAAAAATGAAATAGAAAATTGGAAGAAGTTCACAAAATAAGGAAAGATTCACAGAAATAGAAAAATTCATAAAATTAGGTATAAATTCACAAAATTAGGTAAAATTTCACAAAAATAGGACCTTGGGAAAGAAGCCTGGACTGACCCCTGCTAGAGGTCAAGTCGCCCAGGACAAACCTTTGTTTTGGCGCTCCCTTCTTTCCATTTCAATTTTGACGTAACAGCACTATGCATGGGCAAGTATCCCGTTTCCCCTCCACTAGTTGCAGACTAGCATATATACAGAGAGAAAAGTTGCAGTGATGCTGAATACGATAAAATTTGAATCTAAAACGGAATGTTTTCGGTCATTTTCGGGTCCGAAAATTGGCGTAATTATTAAAAATTTGTCGGCAAAACCGGATTCCCGTTATTTTACGATTACAAGATTTCTTTTTTTAATGCTTTTTTTGTTTTGTTGTTGTTGTTGAAAGAAAGCATAATGGCTGCCTTACGCAATTTTTGTAAAAGTGTAGATTTCATTGAATGAAAAAATTAGGTTTCAAAATTTGTTTAATCATTTGCTTAAAAAATTGCTATTAAGAAAACACATTTTCGGACATAAAAGTATGTTTATAAAAGCTACCCTTATGTGTTTGTAGACAATAAAAAGAAAAGTTGCCCTTTTTGTGTGATATGATATGCCCTTTTCCCAAACACTGCCCTTTTTCTGTAATGTGCACCCTGCCCTTTTTCATTTCTAGAGTGATCCCTGGTATCTACGTAATTAAAGTTGAAATTTTGAAAAAACCCAATTGGGTTTTTTCGGGGTGGCAAAATCATAACAACCCTGCTTTTGTGGTGAGCAGGTGCACAGCTATTTAGAAATAAATGCAGGATTGGCAAGATTTTAACGCATGATCGTTTTTAACAGATTTTACCATGGTTTTTACCGTCGTGTCAAAAATAGATTTTTGATAACATTGCATATCTATTTTATTTAAATTTTATAATTAGCTGAAATAAAGATTTTATCTTAAAACAATAAGTTTAAAAAAGTTTATGAATCTATGTGAGAAAAAATAACTGGATTAACGTTAAAAAATATAATTAGGAAATTGACATTTTCCCAACAGAATTACTTCATAATTTTATATACTGTAAGTAAAATAAATTATTTTTATTTATTTTATATTTATAGGTTTTATTTTATGACTCATTCCATTATTAATTTTGAATACCCTGAAGCATTTTATGTATTACACCCTAGAAATTCTGATTAGATGATTTTTTTCATCGGGTGGGAGGGGGAGGATGTAAAGTACAAGTTAGCCAGCCTAATAGGTCAAAATTAAAATTTTCAAATGGTAGCAAATGGCTACCAAGAGCAATGACAAATGGTAGCCATTTGCTAATATTGTAAAAGTACGTAATTACCGTACCAAAAATGATAAAATTATGCTCAATACTTATATTTACATACATATCCTTACTTGCAGCAACTAATATATATGAAATGTATAACTTAAGAGAAAAGAGTAAACATTTAGAAATATATATATAAAAAAAAACCTTAATATTTGAAAAAAAAAAAAAGAAAAAACATTACAGTCAACAATCTTGCTGCCTGGAACGTCCAGAGTCTGTTGAGCTCTTCCACCACAAATTAATTGCAGCGTTAAAATTTTGATGACAAATGTCATCTCCATTAGAGAAAATTGGTCTAAAAATTGCTCGGCCAGAAAGTTGCTCGGATTTTAAGCTAGTGTGATAACCCTATAAAACTCCAAATAATCAAACCGAGTTGAGTCAAGAATGCTTTGGGTGACACTTTCCAGCAAAATATCCCTACTCTCATGGTTCTCTAAGACTATGGAGTCCTAGATAAGACCTATGGCCGAGCTGTGCCCAGCTTCAGAATTCTCAGCCATTTCACACAAAAAATGATTTGACCTATCAAAACTTGATGCAGACAGATTGAGACCACTTACCAATGTGATTGGATTATAGTGTTTCGGCCCGAACGGGTTTGTCCACTTGAAACGGCCACCTGTGATGGTGCCCATCACGTGGTAAAAGATAGTACATTCACGAAGTTACAAAGATTTATTGCCCAATTGATCGGGATTACACGAAAACATCCCCACAATGGAGAATACACTGAAAATTTTTGGTAGCCACAATGGGGATCGCTACTAAAATAATGGTCGTCAAAAAGTTTTAAATGGTTGCATTTGCCGACCGCTAAATTTGAGGTATATCCAGATTTAGAATTTTTTGTAAAATCTGCTGTAAGAAAGAACACTAAAGAAACGAACCTGAGAAACTTTCTATCACATGCTTTGAAGCAGCGATTCCGATTGCTAAAAATGTCAGTTTGCATGCATTTTTGGTTTATATTAATGCGAATTTTTTAATCAAATGAGTTTTAGTTCAATAAAAGTAGCAGTGGTCCTTTATTTGGTTTATATTTGGGGTGGATATAAATTTTGGATAAATATTTTAAGATTATGCAGGCATTCATGTGCATTTTAAGAAATAAAATAAAAAGTAATAGTTTATAAGTGCAAAATTCTGATTTTAAATTTCATTGCAAAAACAAAGTTATGTATCAAATTTTCAATAACTTTTAATATTCTATAGCTTTAGTTACTTTTTGACATAACAGCATAAAATAATTATATAAATACATGTTCATAATACTAAATTAATTATAGTTTTTAATAGCTAAGAAAAATTCATATAGAAATTTATTGTTCGCTGCACCATAAAATAAGGGAAGATAGGTTTTTGAAAGTTTCTACTGGTAAAAACACTGTTTTTACTCTGTCATGTCAAAAACACGTTTTTGACAACAAAAATCCAACCCTGATAAAGCAGTTGTCCACATCATGTAGTGTGTGAGATATTAATGCTACAACTTAAACCTAAAATACAGTATGATGTAGAAATAAGGCATTTTGAAAATTAGGAGTTTTCTCTACAAGACGTCAAGCTTTTCATTTTTTGATCGCAAATGACAATGACATAGTTTTTATATTGCAATGATCTCAGGTCAGTACCCATGATGCAAACTTTAAGTCAAGAGTTAAATAATTTTGCTTTTTTAGATTACACATCATAAGAATTAATTCAAATTACACATATAAGAAAAATTTGTGTTTCCTACTGTGCGAAGAGCAGGCACACAGTTAGTGTTTCTTAAAATCATCTTTAATATATCCTCTACCTTCTCCTGTTGATGTATCAATAACAAGAAAGATAAACATTGACATAAGCATAATCTACGAAATATGGTACTTTTTCGTTATAGCAGCTACTTAGCTTATTTGGTGACATTGTAATGTTAAAATGGCAGGAGATATATTTTGGGGCTGCAATTGTCCATAAGTAGGAGTGAAACATTTTAGAAATTTAAGCATTACTATATTTGCATTATATCTCGTGTGCTTGTAGTTGAATTTGTATGGCTGTTAACTTACAAATGTCTCAAATATTAGGCAAGCACAATGGCTTTAAAAGCTTACATAGAAAAAATTAAGAATTAAACACAAGATTTTTTTCAACTCATTAAAATAAATTACAAATAGCACAATTGAATTTTAAAAAAGGTAAAACACTTTAAATAGTTACCTAAGGGATTTGTAGTAATACCTGCAGTTGGTGCTGATGTGCTGCAAGAGAAAAAAAAGGTTTTCACTGAGCAACTGTAAGAATTCTACAAAATTGAAACAAATTTATGCTTTAGGTGACAAACAGACGGATTCTGCTAAACCATACATATTTTTCTTTCAAGGTATTTTTGAAAAACTAGTGCTTCAAAGCCAAACCACAAAAATTGTTGCAACATGCTAACAATGATTAATGATTTTATATATATTTTTTTAAATACATATTATCCCCATTGATGTAACAGAGGAGGGGGGGGGGGGGGCTAGGGTAGGCTAGCTCACCCTAGAAAAATTTTAACCTTTTTCCGATAAGTGGTAAGAATGAACTAGCTTCACCAAAAAATTCATTCATGTGTAAAGTTGAAAAAAAAAAAAATTGCAAAAGATCATTCTAAAATTCTAACTAGCTGATTCACTTTAAGGATGTGCCAGCTGAAATTAAATTTTGGAGCAATTTGTGGAGCAAGAAAAGAGACATTTTTGGAGCAATTTGGAACAAGAAAAACAGATTAGTACAGGGATCACTCTAGAGCGTGCCAGGGGGGGCGGCCCGCCCTGGTGCCCTTTTTCCGGTAAAATGCCGTCCTCCTTGCCCTTTTTCTTGATAAAATTCCGCCCTCTTTTTTTCCCCCCCAATCAAAATGCCGCTCTCCTTTTCTCCACCTCTCCTTGTTTCCCCTTTTCTCTGATTCTCGTTACCATTGCTGGCGCTCGGCTAGACCGGGGCCACGTGGTCGCGGCTAGACCCCAAAAAAGCCTCTCTCCAACAACAACAAGGAAGTTTATTTGTTTATTCTCTTATCAATGATGTGTGGGGGGAGGAGGGGGGGGGGGCATCTGCTCAGTCGCCGCCTCCCGACCTGAGAGGGTTAAAACCGTTCCCTGTAGCTTCAGGTCATAAAATATCTCATTAGAGAAACAATCTGTCATCCAGAAGAGTAGTCATACAATAAATTATTTCCTACTGTAAATGGTGCTTTACCGTGTTTTATAAATGCTGTAAGTAATTAATAAACTCCACTTGGTTATTGCTTATTTTTTCAGATTTTCAAAACACATTCATCCAAACTTAAGGCTGGCTGCACAGAAAGTTCAAGACAAGGGCAATTCCGGAAGTGTGGGGGGTGACCCCCTCCCCTACACACACTCCTCATCTCAAAATGATTAACTTAGTCCTAAATCTTATTCCTAAAGACAGACATAAATTCAGACCAATTAATGTTTTGAAATCGCGCGAACTTTCTAACTCGCAATAAGTCGTCTTGCATTTTGAAATGAATCCGTAATTCTCTAATGTTTAGTAAATATCTGTACTAACTATAAATAATCTGAAGTAGAAAGGCCATGCAATGATTACACTAAAAGCAATCATTAAGAACGACTTGCAAGAGTGCATAACATCCAATTCAAAACAACGGAAGCTGCCACGATTTATGTGGCTAAGTCTAAGCTTATTTTTTAGTAATTCACAACTGCATACTTATCAAACATAACATCCTTACGTGAAATCATTTTGAACTCCCCTCGCCCCCCCCAACTGAAAGCGTAATGCGCCTGATGGCCTTTTTACATTTCTGAAAAAACAAAAATTCCAGGGGCATCTTTCAGATCACGCAAGAGAAAGAAAACAGAAAATATAATTATTTATAAAAGGACATTTTATCTGGGTGTATTTAAAAAAAAAAAAAAAAAAAAGGCTGATTGGAATTTTGTGAAGGAACAGTTATACCTCCTGTTTTGTAAAGGGTCGATTTTGACTTCATTGTATTGTCTCCTGTATAAGGAAAACTGTATGGTAAAGAAGGAGAAAAAGTTTTGGCAAATAAGAATTAAAAAAACGGACCGACATACCAAAGTATAGGGGGAAGAAAAAGGGCTGCCAGACGTTAAAGGGTTGCCGGGTGACGCGCCCTGTTTAATCGGTCGAGAATCCACACTGTGGAATGTTAAATGGGATAAATATAGGTCAATCATTGCTCAAGGCTGGGGGGAAAAAAAAGGGGGGGGTAGAAATAGTGCAATACTGCATTTTTTCATTCTTGGGAGTGAACAACAAAGCATAGGAGTGATTTTATTCGGATTTAATGTCTTTTTAAAAAGCGCTCATAGGGGGTACACTACAGAGAAATGCTATCAGCAGGGCCGTAGCGAGCAAAAAATGATAGAAGACTGAAAATTTATAACTTAATTAAATTTTTTAAACTTAATGTATGGGCACATCTTACAGACTGGGAATTTTCTGTTTGGAGACCATATAAAAATGTACATTTGTATTTATTTAGATTTAATTTTCCAAAAATTATAATCATTACTGTAAAATTGTGTACCCCCCCCTTTTTTTTTAACATAAATGTGATTTACTGTAAAATATTTAAGGAATAAAACCCCCAGGTCAGTGTTTTGGGGATATTCTGTGTACACTGACAAGTAATTTTTCTTTAATGGTACAAGTTGAAATTAATTTTTAAAAATATAATATTAGCTAATTTCTCCTATCTATAATTATCTGCAACTTATTTTTGTTTTCCCTTCAATTGTTGAAATTTAACTAGATTTAAAAATTGCATTTTTCACATCTTTAGTATTAGAGTATTTCTAGTCGAAACTGACAGACATTGTAATATCTAAAAATTACTAAAGTTTGAATTTGGGGTGTAAATAAAAGTGTTTAGTACCTGCAATTTAAAATCAAAACTAGCATGGCCTACATTTATTATAAAATCTATTTTTTAATCATTTAAAAGTAAAAGATTTAAAGCTTTATATTTTTAATTTTAATCAATTTAAAAAAAAAAAAAATTGTTCCAGGTTATGACTATCCCAGATATTCGGTGAACAGGAGTTATTCAGTTTTGGCCAACTTTTTTTAAGGGAACTAACTATACCCATTTTATTTTTAATTTTTAAAAAAATATTCAATTCTATTTCGTGATTGCTTTCTTGCTCAAAAATGAAATAGAAAATTGGAAGAAGTTCACAAAATAAGGAAAGATTCACAGAAATAGAAAAAATTCATAAAATTACGTATAAATTCACAAAATTAGGTAAAATTTCACAAAAATAGGACCTTGGGAAAGAAGCCTGGACTGACCCCTGCTAGAGGTCAAGTCGCCCAGGACAAACCTTTGTTTTGGCGCTCCCTTCTTTCCATTTCAATTTTGACGTAACAGCACTATGCCTGGGCAAGTGTCCCTTTTCCCCTCCACTAGTTGCAGACTAGCATATATACAGAGAGAAAAGTTGCAGTGACGCTGAATACGATAAAATTTGAATCTAAAACGGAATGTTTTCGGTCATTTTCGGGTCCGAAAATTGGCGTAATTATTAAAAATTTGTCGGCAAAACCGGATTCCCGTTATTTTCCGATTACAAGATTTATTTTTTTTTAATGCCTTTTTTTTGTTTTGTTGTTGTTGTTGAAACAAAGCATAATGGCTGCCTTACGCAATTTTTGTAAAAGTGTAGATTTCATTGAATGAAAAAATTAGGTTTCAAAATTTGTTTAATCATTTGCTTAAAAAATTGCTATTAAGAAAACACATTTTCGGACATAAAAGTATGTTTATAAAAGCTACCCTTATGTGTTTGTAGACAATAAAAAGAAAAGTTGCCCTTTTTGTGTGATATGATATGCCCTTTTCCCAAACACTGCCCTTTTTCTGTAATGTGCACCCTGCCCTTTTTCATTTCTAGAGTGATCCCTGGATTAGTAGAGCAATTTGGAGCAAGAAAGTCACTTTTGGAGCACAAGAATGTCAACTTTGAAACACAAAATTTGTTTTTGGAGGGAAAGGGATAAGTCATTAAAGAAAGCTAATCTAAAAAACGAAAATTAAGGAGGTTCTTGAAAACTCTTAGCTTATAACAAAAACCAATTTTTTTTAGGGGGGGGGGGGGGCAGAGAGTCAGAAGCTTATGAAATAAATAAAAAATTCAGTTATTTTATACATTGCTATACAAAATATCTATTTTAAATCAAATATATAATATTTACTACACTATATTAACACATTTATGCCTAGCGTCCCTTTTTTGGGATAGCATTTTCGCTATCAATCTAAAACTTTATTTTTCCTAGCCTTCATTCACAAGTATGGAACCTCAATTCCACAAAATATTTTAACATCACCCGGTAGGATGTTGACATTTAAATTTTTATACATAATGATTTTAAAAGAAATCATCCCTTGTTCAAGAAGTTGACATCAGAAATTTATCTATTATTGCTTGTATTAGCAAAACTCAAAAAAAGTATCAAAAATATCTGGGCGCAAATGGGTTAACTACCATCAGCGACTTATAAAAAATTTGGTAACAAAAAATTAAAAATTTATATAAAATTAAATTTAAAACAGAGGTCAATTTTTACTTTTAAGGCATTGGAGGTTCAAACAAAGGTATGCCAAAGAAAAAATATTCATTTTTAAGATTAATAGAGAAAGATTGAAATTAGAATGTGTGATGATTTTTGTAAAAATTTGATTTACAAACGTTTTCAACGAATATGGAAAAATTAAAAATTTAGCAGTTTTGCTGAATTTGGAGCAAAAATGTCCAAAAATGATCTTTTTTGTAGCAGATTGGCACATGAGGATTGATTTGGCATAATTTGGAGCAGCTGGCACATCCCTGACTTTATAACAATTTTTTCTAGGAAGCAAGTTGATGTGATGTGATTCCCTCCCAATACTGAGACTGAGGGCCAGAGGTTAAGGAAAATCCCTTCTCTGGCCCATCTTTTTACTTTTTCCCCCCTCTTGCTTAGCATAGAACTTACAAGGGGTTCTATGTTGCTTACCGGGGGTGGGAGAGAGAAGATAAGTGAACGGACTTTCATTGGGATGACGAAAGGGAGTGTCGAGGTATGGTTTTTATCAATGAGAATTGAGAGATGCAGTCATCTACATCTACCTCGCTTTGCTAGAAGACGTTTGCTTTGTACGCATGCTTACCGTGAATTTGCTTTAGACTGGTTAAAGGGGCTACGGGACTAAGAGTAGGAGGGTTGTATAAGTTCCTAAAGGAGGTTGTAGGTATAGCTTAAAATTCCCGGTCACCAGTCGGCGATTAAACTTAAAAAACTGGTGATTTACGAAATTCTGACTACCGGCCAGGCCAATATAATGGTGGAGCTAGAAAATCCGTCAACAAATCGCATATAGCAACTGCAAAATCAATCAACAAATCACACATACAGCGCCTGCAAAATTCGTCAACAGATCGCACCGTTTTCATCCCTCATGGACAAATTCTACTGTGTGTTAACTGTGCCTCCCCCCTCCCCCACGAACGAACCGAACCCTCTAAACCTTGCAGTTTATGGAGTCCACTTAAGTTGCTATAACACGACAGCTCTATGCACTGCAAAATGCATGTACTGCACTTTCGCACTGCATTTTGCCCGTCAAAAGCAATATATAGGGGTTGTTTTGCAGTACAAAAATACCACCTAGACGAAAGGAACAGCGTTGCAAACTTGGCGATGTTATCGCTCTTTCTGTGACAAATACCGACTATTACTGGCTATTTTTGCAACAAAGCAAAATTAGATTCATGATTTCCGCACGTGGGGATTTTATATATGCGTGTGTGCATTCTCAAGTAAAAGAATGAACGATTTGGAGCAACAAAGTCTTTGTCTTTCCATAATTGCGGTAACTGATTTCATTAATAAAATCTGCTTTGATTTCTGTCGTCCACATTGCCGACCAAAGGCAGCCATCTTGAATTAAGGCATGGATATTTCTTGGGCTCTGATTGGCTAATTTCGCATTGCATGCCTTACTTTTTCAAACAGTGCTGAAAAAGTCAGGCTACAAGAAAAATGCTATCACACAATATTTTCGTCCGACTGAAGGGCAAAATTGCAATGCGAAAGTGTAGTGCATTGCATTTGCAGTGTGTAGAGCTCTCGTGTGATAGCACCTTTACTCCTTAGGGTCCGGCAAATTTTCATACTTAATTTCATACGCTTCCGATTTATATGGCATACGGTTTGATGGAGAAAATCGTTTGTATCATTAAATGCTAAAGCAAACAAAAGTAGCAATATAAAGACTAGAAAAAAAAGATGGATTAACTGGTACAGACGGAACAGCTAGCTGCAAACTAGAATGGAATGCAAATTTCTAACTGCAAGACGATATCAATAGTATTACTAATCGTTGTAATGTTTAAAAAAAGAAAGAAAAAAGACCCTAAACAAGTGCATATCAAAAGGGAGTGGAGAAAAAACAACAAACCCAGCGCAGCTGAGAGGAATGCGTTTATCACCTGCTGATTAATAGAGGAGGAAGGACGGTGGAAGGAGGAGAACAAAATATGCTCCGTTTGCAATCTTCATTAACGATTTATTTATTTTACCAGAGAGATATTCAAGGAGAAAAAATCATTATTTAAACAAGCATACATGGAGCAGAAACTAAAATACTTGCATGATTTGGGAGAAATAAATTATTACTAACGGTATGCCATGCAATTCAGTTTTCTTTCTTTTTTTTTTAAAGTAATCAAAATAAAATAGGAGTAGGTAAAAATATAATATTATACAAAAAATGTCGAGAAATGACGATCGGCCTCCCGGAGGGGGGGGGGGACATATTTTTTTACTTCTTATTTTCAAAAAAATTCTGATTTTTTTTTTCTGAATTTTTTTTTTTTTTTTTTTAACCAAAATTTCCTGTTTCTGCCTAGGATTGTTAGCAAGTATATATTATGGAGTTTTCATAATAGTTTTACCTTACACTAAGTAATTTCAGAATTAAATCTTAAAAAAGCACATATATTTCCTAAAAATCTCCTGGATTTTGTTCTTTGAATGTTGGCAAGTATGAATGAACTTTGCAAAACAGAACATCAAAATAAAAGTAAAATAATTTTCTGAATAAGAAGACTTTTGTTCCTTAAGACTTCTGGGTATTTTATATTTAAAATCTTTTCCCTTCCTTTATAATCTTACTGCCCCCCCCTCCCCACAACCAAATGCTCAGAAACAGAGGCATAGCCTAGGGGGGGGTCATAACCCTCCCCCCCATGAGGAATTTTTTGTCATACAAAATGTATATTCTTCACTCCCTTATCACACACATGTATGCATATATGTGAGTTGCAGTAGTCGTAACCCCCTCCCCCCATGAAAAATTTCTGGCTACGCCCCTGCTCAGAAGTCTTGTGCACGTAAGTACACAAGCAATGTAACAGACCCTGTGTCTCCTTGTCATGAAGCATGCAAAAGTACTAGTGCAAATATAATGAGACGTTTCTTTGGTGAAGATGGGCCAGGAAAGTTGATATGTGTTCGCACTGCTGACATTTTAGATACAGCATTCTTTCCATCTTTTTCTGAGGAATTAAATGAGTATGGAGAAAAAGAACTTGCAGAATTCTGTACAGTTTTTAAGCTTCAGAAAGAAAGAGCACTTTCTGAGTGGCGGCAGCTGCAGACCATAATGTTCGAAAAATTTAAGCAAGGAATCTCGCTTACTGCATTGCTTGACAAACTACAGACTGATAGTTTTAACAATATGCAAGTAATCACCCAGATGATAAAAATAATCCTTACTCTCTCTCCCAGGAATGCAGAAGTAGAGAGGATTTGGAATTGCATCATATATCTTTGTAAATAAGTAACCAACTACAAGTGTACCTCTATCTAAGGGGGACATTGGAATCGACCACCATCCTCAACTGTGTGCCTGAAAGAACTGGCCATTAAAGTTTATGAGCAGTGATGCCGCTTACGCACTATAACGCGTCAAATACGCAAAAAATGGATGATGGGACGCAAAAGAAAAGTTACAACGCGTCCCCCGGGACGCGTAATTTCCCTCATGCAAAATTTTGAAAAAGGTGAGAGAGGGTGCGTTGAGACTGCCAATTTTGGGTAAATCTCTAGTAAAACAAAAACTGCTCGTGTTTTACTCGGGGAGATTGACATCGTGAACGGCTTTGTGGGCCCGTTTACATGCACACAAATGCAGAGTAACGCTTCCCTTACATGGGGGGAAAAATGCAGGGTAGAAAGATTCCTAGTCGAAAGGAGGCATAGGAGTGTTCGCTTTCCCATGATGCATTGCGAGTTTTCCCCCATACTCTGCTTTTACCCGGGATATATATCGAGCTGTGCGCACACGTGGTTAAGCTGAAGAAAAGAGGGGATTACTTTGACGTTCTCCTTTCTCCCTCCCCCACACTTCCGTTTTCACGTTAGAGGTTGTTTCGTTAGAGATGGTGGACTATCGGAATTGAATAAGTTTTTTCATTATTTATTTTTAATATTTG
The DNA here is from genome assembly GCA_038373885.1 of Cheiracanthium punctorium. Taxonomy (NCBI): domain Eukaryota; kingdom Metazoa; phylum Arthropoda; class Arachnida; order Araneae; family Cheiracanthiidae; genus Cheiracanthium; species Cheiracanthium punctorium. The sequence continues at coordinate 302,570 of JAWZYV010011734.1, forward strand.
CTTGCGTAAATGTAAACAATGATTTTTTTATATTAAATCTGACAATTATTATTTAGAAATGAAATCTATAAGCTATAGAAGCAATAAATATTTTAAACAATCTAGAAGAGAAAAGAGGGGGGGTGTTCCATATTTTACTGCTGTATATCCTTTCCTTCCTCAAATATATTCTGATTTTCCTTGTGATAAATTTATTAATACATAGTAATTATTTTTTTAATTAATATAAGATGGAGGGGCGCTTGAACGGTATTTTATTGTAGTTTTAATAATTTAAGATGTTGCGGCTGTTATGCGAGTACATTTTACTTTCTTTAACATTTCTACCGATGCAGCCTTTCTCCCGGTTTTTACTGTACATACAAAAGGGGATTCTATTATTAGGATTTATTAATTATTAGGATTCAGGGCGTCATCAGGAAGGCTTTGCCGTGAAGGCAAAGTAAATGACATGCATGTCACAACAAATTTTTCTCGATTAATTATAATCGATTTTATTTATTTATTTTTTGAAATATAAGTTTTAGGTTATTTATAAATAAGACATTCATACGCATCAGCACACCAAAATGGGTGAGACATGATAACATCAGTCGTGAAATTAACCAAATGCTTTTATATCGATAAGGACCCACTTTTTGGAAAAAAGGACCCGTAAATTTTGGAGTCCTGGGTCCCAAGGACCCGACTCTGTCAAAGTCTAGCGACATCACTGATGAGTCTACTGGCCAGTGGCTACTAACCAAAAATGGGAATTTTAAGCGTTAGTTGTAGGTCAAAAATCACTGCTGCGATCATTGACTGTTAGCGAGAAATCACATTTTCGAGACTATCTATATTTAGGAGTATCTTCTTTCTGCTGGTGAAGAGATTTCGGCACCCAGTAGTTAGAAAATGGCAGTGGCAGATACAGAATTTTTTGGAGGGGAGGGGCTAATTTCTGAAATAAAACTCTTTTGACTTAGACAATATCATACCTGCCAACATGCAATTTTTGAAAATCTTACAATACCATGGTGTCACGCAGTAACGTAATAAATATGCCTACTAAAGGTAAAATGTAAGCAAATACAATTTTTAAAATTACTTTTCAGATTTAGTACACTATTTTTAATACATATGCACATATAGGAAAGGAGGGGCATTTATTTGGTATCTTTAGAGTACAAATGTTCATAAGTAGCTGATTTGGCTGCTTTTAAAAAATACTTATCAAAGTCTTGCTCATAGCAATGGCCTTTGAGTTTACTTTTTGCAATTAAAATGTCTTCCAAAGTTTCATTAGACAAAAAACTATGAAATAGTGTTCTATTTTTCTTAACACTGCTAAACAAACGTTCACAAGCAGCATTACTGTGTGGTACAGTCAATATGCTTAGCATAACATTCAATCATGTTTAAATTTCCCCCACTAGCAGCTGTTAATTTTCTCAATCTCAATTTTTAGCCCATTTTTTGTCCATTCTTTCTTCTGATTGAACTTCCTCAGGCAAATTATCAATTTGCAAAATTGAGATTGAAGCTCCTCCCTGACTTCATCTACTGGCTTGCAAACATCATTTGCACATACTTCATGTGAGCACATATTTGGAAATAAAATTAAAAAATAAACTATATCTGAAAATGATTTGGCCTCACCATGGCACAAGTGGTTCTGCCACTGAAAGTGGTAGATGGCTGAAGTGTGTAGGTCCCGGATTCGGGTCCCATCGCGCGGCTGTCGATCCGGAGTTTTGGTAGGTTTTCTCCAGATGTAACGTTAGAACCCCTTAGAAAGTCCTCCTGCAAAGGCACCCAACCCCCCGGCAGATCGCCCTAGTGTAGCGTTGCCATAATCACACACAACAACAACTGAAAATTATTTGTCTGCAAGATTATTTATGTTTGCTACTTAGCAAGATTATTCATGTTTGATATACAATTTTGATGTCGGTCCTATACACTGAGCAAAAAGCAAAATTGCATCCCCTTTGCGATTTGACGATACACGGATATTCCTTTGTAAAAGAATCAAGGAAAACTTTATTATATTGTTTATGTTTAATTTTCGACATTTCAAATTAATATTTCACAACTTCAAACTACACTGGACAATTTCATCAACACGTTAGAGTTGGCCAATGATTCGATGAGTCGAATCAGTGATTCGAATCTTGGTACTGAGTGGCTCAGTCTTTACACTCACTCTCTACTGATTCGAATCTCAAGCCCTCAAGGGAAATACATTCCAAGTGCGAAGGGAAGAAAAAACTTATTTTTCCCTTTGCCGTTCCCAGGGATTTTCCCTTACTCTTTCAACTCTTTACGACTCCTTTCGGCTCTTTTCGATTCTTTACGACTCTGAGTCGATAGATGATTTGAAACAGTAAATGAGTGGGTGTGGGTGAGTTGGTCACTGAGTTGGTGCAGCAACGAATCTTTACTGATTCAGTGTTTCGCTCTGTTTCGGTGATTGTATACTATCGTTGAGATTCGTTAGTTTTTCGAATCTTCTATCGACTCAGAGTCGAAAGGTGCCGAAAAGAGTTGAAAGGATGTTTCATTTAATTGGAGGGGTTTTTTTGAATCTTCTATCGACTCAGAGTCGAAAAGAGTTGAAAGGATGTTTCATTTAATTGAAGTTTTTTTTTCGAATCTTTGGTGTTTCATTTCTTGGTTGGTGGTCGGATTTTAAAGTTTTATCTGTCTGTGGGTGTGGAGTGGATCCAACATCGTTTGCTTTTGGCGGGGGGCATAGGCGTTACTTCCTAAGGGCAAGAGGGGTCAATCTCCCCCCCCCCCGAAAAAAAAAATTAAGAAAATCCTCCTTCCAACTTGTCTGACTGATTTAATATTTGTTTAAAATTTAATGAAACATCCCTTTTCTACTTTTAACTTCAATATATGTCCCCCTGCCCCCAACCTCAAAAAAAAAAAAAAAAAAAAAAAAAAAAAAAAAAACTGGACGTTAAGTTTACATGGTGGCGGATTTTCATGTGAAGGGAAATAGAATGAAATAAAGTTAGGATTGTGCTTGTCACTTTTAATGAAGGATACAGGGGCGGTATTAAGCGCTCTCACAAAAGGACTTTGTAGTAAGCAAAATAACATTTCGCTTTATTGCAGCAGATTTCGTTTTTTTTTTTTTTTTAACCTTGTTTTTCGTTTAAGGGGAATGATTTTATTTTCTTTCGTAATTCAGAGAAATACAAAATAGGGCCTAAAGCAGTGGTAGTGTTATTGACAGTGGCGTAGCCAGGATTTTTATTTCGGGGTGGGCTGGGTATCAAATTTAAAGATAAAGTTCAATTGTAAGCTAAGTAAAGGGTTCCCATTTTTTTTGGGGGGGGGGGGGCAGCAGCCCCTCAGTAGGACTGGGCCAAAAAATCGACATATCGGTTTTATTTAAACATCAAATATCCGATATTTCCCATTTTCATTTCAGTGAAATCTCGAATTCGATAAAAGGCAAAAATACAGGCCGGCCAGGGGCATAGCCAGAATTTTTTTATGGGGGGGGGGGGGGGATGACTACTGCAACTCATATATATGTATACGTGTGTATGATAATGTAGTGAAGAATATACATTTTGTATGGCAAAAAATTCCTCATGGGGGGTTATGACCCCCCTAACCCCCCCCCTTGGCTACGCCTCTGAGGCCGGCGATAAGAAAATCCTGAGATCAATACCAGCTTGTGATGCTTTTGCTACTGCTTTCTCTCGGAAAGCTTCTTCTTCTCTCATCGCAGAAAAAACAGCTCCATGGTTTATTAGTCTAATTACCATAATTAATTAACGTATATCTCGGAACCTATCCACCGGAGCGCGTTTTTATTGATTCTAGACCCCCCCCCTACACTCAACACCCCACCGATACTTAAAATTTCGAATGCTTTGACACCAAACTTAACCTTTTAATCTTACAGGCCCAGGGGGTCATACGAAGCTCCCCTATATTTTCAATTTGGGCATTTTAAAACACTAGCCTCCTCCGACGGCATCTCCAAAGTCTGGAAACCATCCCAGAGCCAATTTCTACATGTTTGCAGTCCTTTTAAGCCTCAATCATGGTTAATTAGTCTAATTACCATAATTAATTAACGTATATCTCTGAAACTATCCATCGGAGCGTGTTTTTATTGATTCTCGACCCCCCCTCTGGGACCTCCATCGATACATAAAATTTCGAATACTTTGACACCAAACTTAACCTTTTAATCTTACAGGCCCAGGGGGTCATACGAAGCTCCCCTGTATTTTCATTTCGGGCAGTTTAAACACTAGTTTTACTGGAGCAAGGAGAGAGAGATGCTAACTGCCCGAGAACTCAGCGGAGAAGAAACCCGATGAATGGGTGAAGGGTGTTTAAATAGTACGGCTTTCGGCGCAGAGAGAGGGAAAATTTCTTTAGTTGTTTTATTGATTCAAGATTCGAATCACTGATTCGAATCATCGAAGTAGTGAGTGAGTCGAGATTCGAATCAGTAAAATGAGTCGAACCGCCCATCTCTACAACACGTGTTTGTGGTCGAAAGTTGTTCTTGCGCTTATGGATGGGAGCCAAGCGGTATTGGGAGGGAGATATTTCTAAACAAATGCGCATCCGCCTCCATGCATGCGCAGCAGCAAACTTTGACAAAGCATGGACACTCGGCATATCGATTACGAACGCTCCCATCTCACTTCTCCTAACACGTCACAAGCAAGGCGGCGGGTGGGAGGGGAAAAAAAAATCTGTGAGCCAATCATAGCTTTCGCAGCATCGGAGATCGGAGGGAATTCCTATTTTCCCTCTCGGGTTAACAGTAACACAGTGTATCAGTGGAAGAACGCAGAAGAGGTAGGAGAGGGAGGGGAGTTAGCGTAAATATGGGAAATAAAACGTTACGTTCGACGTAACGTCAATTGGTGATTTAAATTTTAAAATACTCCACAAAACCACTAAATTTTGAAACATAGTAAATAAAATCACATTAGCCAAAACTTTGCCAAAAAATCGTACAATTTTGCCTTGCGGCCGTATAACCATACAACTAAGCTAAAATCCGTACATTGTACGGCCAAACCGTACAAGTTGGCAGGTATGCAATATGTACAATAAAGAAGAAAGTAGCATTAAGCCAATATAATTTTCTTTGGGAAGGGCTAATTATAGCTTATTTGACATTTAAAGAAAATGCACAAAAGTAAAATGTTAGACTTAAGCTTTTTTTTGGTGGTATTGGGGGGAGGATGAAGTCCGCAGCCTCTCCCCTGAACCTGACACTCGAAACTGGCTGTTCAGAATTTTTATGTTTTCAGATATTAAGATTAGCTTCCCAGGAAAAGCAATGTGTACAGGATCAGGACTAAATAATGCATTTAACTGTATATGAGTTATTGCTATGATTTTGACCATATTAATGTTAAAAGTCGAAGGGGTGAAATCCAGCTGATAACATTACTGATGCTTTTGCCGATGTGTCACCGGTTGAATATTTTCCTGCGGGAATTGCAGACCAGCGTCTAGATGTGCATTCTTGCTGACAGGAAACACTTTTATATGTATTTGCTTAGACCCTCTTCAGAAGTTTAAGAGATTTCTAAACGTTAGTACCCCTTGAAAGCTGCTAATAATTGAGCAGAGGACTTTTGGAACCACGAATTTAAGATGCACTGTTATCATATGTACATGGTGGTAAGTTAAATCGAAGATGTGATCCGACATTCAAATCACGAATGCCATATATTTTTATGCTTTCTTTCCAACTGAAAAAAATTGGTTTATGTCACTAAGAATTACAGAATAAACCTCTCCATTGAAAAGAGTGCCTCCGTTATTTATAGTTCTTTTACTGGAGCACCCAAATGTACGGTCGCTCTGGAAATTTGTAAAACGGAAATAGAAATCAATGCCCCCTGGAATTTTTAAAAAAGCCCTTTTTATCATGGAAATCGCGATGTAGATTTGTTATCCAGAAAAAGGGCTATCTGATTGATCATTTAAAATAATAGTCTTTACAGGGTTCTATGAAGACTAAATTTGGGTCAGTTTTACGGTCCCTTTACAAAATTACAATCCATTAAAATGGCCCCTTTGCAAAAATACAATATTTAAAACAATTCTTTACTGGCATTTTACCTTATCTTTTAATTTGTTTTGTAAATTATTTTAAGAAAAAAGTAATTAAAAAAATGTTATAAAAATTCACAAAAATTAACAGTTTTAACAAAAATGGGACCATGGAAAAAATGGTGAAATTGTGCTTTAGCCCACCGCTTGGCGATTGTCAACAAACTGGCGAGTTGGTGCTTTTCTGTAATATCTCTCTGGGATTGCAACCTCTTCTGCTATGTTCGGGTCATAATCTCTGGGTTCCATTATTTTGGATTTCTCGTTCGGCAATGTCTGTGTGACACAAAAGGCTGCGAGATTCAGCCATAGAGGAAGTGCACTTGATTTTTACGACCATTTACACAAGATGCAGCAATGTGAACAAATGTCGATTTAGCCAAACCAAATATTTCTAAAAATGGAAGTATTTAACAGGCATGAAAATCTTCCGCTTTTTTTTTTTTTTTTTTTCTCGGCAGACCTCCGCTTTTCGAAAATGTTTTTAAATCTTTCCGCTTTTTCCAAAAAAAAAAAAAAAAAATTGATTACGAACCTAAAGCAAAAGATGTCCTAAATCGACGACGCACTTAGCGGGACAAACATAGCAGAGTAATTTGGTTGAGGAAAAAGGGGGGGGGGGGGGGGGGGTGCGCGAACAGGAAACCAATACTAGCTGAAATTTGGATTTGTTTAGCGGCCTCTTTCGCCACCAGTAAGAGGACGATAATGCGCGCCTGGGATGTACGTTTTCACTGCATCTCGCACCGTACCTAGCCGCCTAGCCTACAGTCAGCTTGAGTGCAATGTATACTGATTTCCTCAGTTCGTAAATTCAAAACTTAGTTCAGAGGGGCAAATACTTATTTTAGATTCACGAAGTTTCGAAAGGCATATGCTACATAATTATGTACTTGGCGAACTACTAAACAACAATAATTCTCTATCAAGACCTTTCGACACTGGAAAACAGTTGTCGGTGAGCTATTGTTGCTGGCGACGTGTTTTTATTGCTTGATGAATCTATATATTTTTTTTTCCATGGACATTTTCGGATCCAAAAATTTTCTTTGTTTTGTAAAAATCGTCGGCGGAACTAGAACTTCTAGACATTTTATGAATGCAAAACTGGGATTTTTGTTTAAATAAAGCAAACTGACGGTCTGCACGACAAATAAAACTTGTTATAAACTTATATAAAAGTGCAGCTTTTAGTAATGGTATTTAAAATATAAGTCTTATATTCTTTTAGGTCTTAAACATGCAAAGAAGTAAAATAATTTATGGTAGTTTAAATATACGGTACTCGGCGTGCGAATTGAAGGGGGGTGTGGGGGGATTCCAGGGATTGTCCCCGGCTGACGAATGTAATATCCCTGTCTAGAAAAATATAAAATGATACCTGCGAGGGATACTATTTATCCCCTGCTGAAGAAATGCTAAACTGGCAATTGAAGATTTGGGATTTAAGTCAAGAAGTCAAAATGAAGGTATCGTTTTTCATCCCTTTTCTAAGCTCAAAACCTTCAAGAGTGGCTTCCAATACAGGTACAGTAACAGATGTATCTGCGACTCCATAGAACAAACAATTTATGTCTTGTTTTAATATAGGTCAGTTCCCAGACGTGTCGGCGAATGCATTTTCATGTAATATCATGTGAGTGAAGCATTTACACCTTCCCTCCTTTTTCTTTTCAAGTGTCCCCCCCTGGAGAATGTTTTCTTTCTAATGTCCCCCGCTGGGGAAAATCATAGAACTAGGATAGGGACGTAGAAGAGAAATGAGTATGGAGATTCCGACCGCAACACCTACGGGAGGACGGGCGGAAGGAGGGATAGATTTCCTACTGGTGGGCGTTTTCCGTTTTCCAGATCTCCCTTCGGGTCGCGAAACAACTCGAAAACATATTGTACGGCAATCACATTGTGTTGAAGTGCAACTGTTTATGTCGGCATCCTATGCTGGCATTCAGCATCGCAGGGCGCAACGATACACTAGTGTACTGGTAATTCTTACCATACTACTTTAATGATTTTTATACACAATAGGCTTTTATAAGCTCGTCTTTGCACGTTCGTGTGTGCCTGCAACATATTACCCTTTACTTAGGCTGTCATATGACTAATGATCTCTTTCAAGTACTTGTTAAACATCTTTGCCGCTTCGTGTGTTAGTTGTTTGACAAACGACTACGACTCTTTTGTACATAGCACGTTTACACCATAGATCTTCTGTTCTATGGTTTGCACTAAAATGGTACTTTTTTTTTTTTATGAATACATGGGATGCACTTAATAGAGTACAGTGGATTTTTCTGTTTGGCTTGTCTACTTAAAAGTAATTGAAAGAATATTCACAAAAGCAGCGGTAGAGTTGAAAGGAGTAACTTATCTGATTCTTTCGATTTATTCTGATCGTTCGGCGTTCTTGAAATAAATATTTTTCAGGCATTGCTATATTACAAAACATCTTTAAGCACATGCACATGAAGACTTTTCTTTCAAATCTACGACTTCACTGTTTTGCAGTTTTTAATTTCTAGCTATTTCACTCGCGGAACTTAAATCTCTGAAGAATGTCGTTGGCTAGGTATGATCCTCACCTGTACAAGAAATTGCTAACAAAGTGTGTTCTACATAAATTTATTAGTAAAAACAAAAGTTTTGAAGAAAAAATATCATTTTAATTTTATAATTCTGTAATCGGCTATAAATTACGTCGATAATGAATCAGTTTATAGAAACTACGACATAAATTTTTCAATGATTAATATTTTAAAGACCTGTCATCTGATAAAAGGCCTTGCATCACAATTTTTCATAGGACCACTCAAAATGTAGCAAAGAAATGTGATAAGAATGTCCTAGGAAAAGGGAGCAGAAATGCTTTTCCATCTACATGGTAGATTTTGGATTGTGTGTGATTAGGGCGAACCTGCACAAAGTGTATCTGCCTAAGATGGAGGATGCCTTGGTAGGAGGACTTTCTAAGGCGTTCTAACGCGTATGGAGAAAACCTACCTAAACTCCAGACCGTTTGATTGACGACCGCGCGATGGGACCCAAACCCAGGACCTTCACACTTCGGTCGTCTACCATTTCAGTGATATAACCACTGTGCCATGGTGAGGCTCATATATGGTACTGTGGGAAATTCATAATTTATTTGTTTTAATTATGTATATTTTTTAATGCCATCAATTTTTCAAATTTTGGTACAGAAAAAATAAATGTCCGTTTCTATTTCTGTGATTTTATCCTGCCCTACTGGCAATCCTAAGAAAAATTACCTTTTAAGTTTAAAAATTTGTAAATTTTGATATCAATTTAAAATACGAGAGAGAGAGACTAATTTTATGAAAAATAATAGTAATAATAATAATTGTTATGTTTCATAGCGATAGCACTAACATCTTCACTCATGTAATAATCGCATTTTTTTGCCAGTTTTTCATGGTGAAAGTCTAGGTGAGACTTATGAGGGGAAAATCTAGTACATAATATTGGAACTCTAAAGCTATATTTTCTGCTTCAAAATGGGGGTGCGACAATTATGTGAGGGCGACTACGGTATAGCCACACATTTTTTAGCTAAACAGCACAGTGTCGTCAGGCCATTATTCAGAGCAAACTTAACGTTGGTGCTTGTCAAAAGTAGCGATTTTTGTTGATCGCGCCGAAACTAATACAGCTGATTTTCAGTCGGAACATATAAAAGGAAATAACTTTCTTAGTGGAGCAAAGTGAAGATCTCACTATAAATATAATGAGCAGATGTTCTTTAATTTCGAGGACGCCTTGAATACTGAAAGCAAATATTTAAATACCAAGAACACTATGAATAGTAATTGTTCCTTCAATGAAAACAAAACTGTTTCGTCTATAAAAAAACTTTAAAATAGAATACTGTATTGCACTAGTTTCTGCTTTTATTTGACTTTTAAAAATTAACTAGCTGCCTCAAAATAGAAATTTTGGTCACGATACTATAAATAAATGCTATGATATAAACATTAGGGTGATAAATACAAAAATATTCTGCAGCATTTTATTTGAAAAATATGTAGTGAAATTTACGATCGAAAATTAAAAAATATGATTGAAATATTTATTATCCTACATAAATATTATCATCGAGCTACGCCATTTCACTTTGCATCTTACCTAAAAAATCTTTTTTTTTTTTTTTTTCTTTTCCTCCTTCTCAGCTGGCTCTACGAACTCAAACGCACGTAATCGCCATCAATCATACCAGCAAGGTTGAAAGCCTTGAAAGCTATTTGCTGAACAAGCTGTCACTCAAACTACGCAAAGAGGCTTTAGCGCCAATTAACCCAGTCCGCAACTCGAGGGTGGGGATTACGAATCACATGACCTGGTGGTCGAAGCAAAGCATAGCGATTTCCTATCTAGTTCCCCTTAAAAGATCTATGGGAAAATGATCAGTTCGCACCCTGACGGTACTTACGTATTATCCCGGCGGTCTGCCAAGACGAGTGATTTTTTGCCCAGATAAATGTTGGGCACATGAAATTATTAATGGTTTTGAATTCGTTTGGCAACTCATTTGACGAAAAAATAGTTTGACGAGAATGACCGCCAGGATAATAAGTAAGTACTTATACTTAACATACCTATACGTAAATATACTTATTTCTTAAATAAATAAATAATCATTAGTAATAATTAAACAGAATAGTGTATTAGTTCCAATAAATAAATATTTTGATATTTATAGCTATTAAAACGTACACATCTTTATTTTCTGCTGAATAAAAGAATAATACTTTTTTAAAAATGTGAGTTATTGTTCAGAAATCCAAAAGAAAACGAAAAATTTCCGAGTTTTGGTTATTTCAAGGGCGGATTAAATGGGGGGGGGAAATAAAAAGAAATTAATGTAAAAGATCCTATTTTACTTCCATAAAATGGATGTATTTGTCAATCTTCTAACTAACCCCCCCCCCCCCGACAAACTTTCAATAATCCGCCACTGGGTTATTTTTTGCATTTTCTTTTTTAAACAGTTACGCGGATTTTACTTAAAAATATGTACCGTAACTTCGTAAAAAGTTAACTAATGGTAAGACCACGGACGGATTAAAGGGGTTGGTGGGGAGCGATTACTTCTCCGCTAGAGAAAAAAAAAAAATTTCTATTTTACTTCCATAAAATAGACAAATTTCAACTAGCCGCCCATAAAATTGCATTAATCCGTCTCTGGGCAAGGCGTATTGCCCTCTTAAATAAATTAAAAGATTACTTTTACTAATCATTTATGAAAATGTACATAACCAAAGAAAAGAAAAAATCATTACTAATTATTATGGGTCAAGCCTCATAATACTTAATTTTAAACAACATTCAATTGATACTCTCTGTGGGTTAAAAGTAACGAAATATAAAATTAAAAAATGCTCTTTATAAAAAATTCGAGCGCGCAAAAAAAAAAAAGAAAAGAAAGAAAGAAGAAAAGAAATTGAGGCGACACAAGTCTGGTTTTAACGTCTCAACAGAATTCGCTCTCGCTTAAATAGCCAGCTCGCCGAGTGAAGACAAAACAATAACAAGCTTCTCGATGACTAGGTGCGGCGTCGGCTCACGGTACCTCGGTTTGTGAAGGTTCGCTTTCCCCCGTATTACATAATTTTTTTTTTTTTTTTTTAAGCACATTCAAAATTTGGTTCTTCTGTGTATCGGACTGAAATATTTCTAAAGTGGTTTCACGAAGTTTGTCCGCACCTGTAACTACGTCGATGTTTTAAACGACATAATGGGAAAAAATTTTAAATGCTCCCTGCATGTCGACGTGCCATCACTTGAAGTGCATCTATGTGCTGAATTTTCTACTGAAATAAATTTGTTAGTATCGGCTACATTGGATCTTGCGCGCTAACTAACGATCAAAAAGCAAGATCAATACACTAATTTTTTTTAAATAAGAAACAAGGGCGGATTAAAAGGAGGGCGACCGCACCCCCCTAGAAAAAAGAAATTAATGTAAAAGATCCTAGTTTACTTCCATAAAATGGAGGTTATTCTATTGTTAAATTAAAATGTAAGGCATTTTAGTAACTCAACTAGTTCAGTTAGTTTAGTAACTCATCTCAGAAAAGTATTAGTTTTCCCATAATATGTTTTTTGATTTCTATATCATTTTCCCTTCAATTTTAAAATCAGGAGAATCGATATTTCGTTTTATTCTCATGTGCAGGTTTTTCTTTTGTAATTACTTTTACAGTTCATTTTAAAAAGCATAATCTTGTGAGTTGGTATTTTGCAGCTAGATACAGGAAGGAGCAGAACATATGTCCCCTGTCATAAGTTACACTTCTGTGTGCTGATGTGCTACAAGACTGCAAAAATTCTAAAATTTTACCTGAGAAAATATTTATATTTTCTCAGGTAATAATATATAATAATTAGGTTATAAATTATTTATTAAAGAATTATTCTTTTTCCAAGAAAACTTCACTTTTATTGTATTATTTGAATGCTTATTTTAGAAAATGCCAATGTCATATGTATACTTTTACATTCCATTTCTGATCAAAAATTAAAAAAAAAAAAAAAAAAAGTAGGTCTTAAAATAATTATTTTTTTTCCAGAATATTTTTTTTATATCTAAAGAATAGTCTGAAATTTGGATGTGAGACTTATGATTTGTTTTGATCTTGGATGTAGAAATTGTTTAGTACACCATGTAATTTAGCAGTGGTTGAATTTAAGCTCACACAGTATTTCCCTGTTCCATCAACCTTGTTATGTATGCCTGAAAATACGTGCACGTAAATTTTTCAATTTTTGCCGCAAAATACGTCCACGTGTATTTCCTCTTTTTTCGTTTTCAGCTGTTTTCATGCCTGATTTAAAGTAAAAATTACAAACTATTAAAAACAAAAGAGGAAGTGCCCCTCGAAAATATGCTAATGCTAGCCCTTTGCGAGACCAAAAAAAAAAAAAAAACATCAGTGGGTCCGGCCGTCGGTTTAGGGCCCCCCTCGAAAATATGCTAACTCTGGCCTTTTGCGAGACCCCAAAATAAAACATCAGTGGGTTCGGCCGTCGCTTTAGGGGCCCCCTCGAAAATATGCCATCGCTGGCCTTTTGCGAGACACACACAAAAAAAAAAAAAAAAAAAAACATTAGTGGGTACGATCGTCGCTTTAGGGGGCCCCCTCAAAAATATGCTAACGATGGCCATTTGCGAGAACCCCCCCAAAAAAAAAATCAGTGGGTCCGGCCATCGCTTTAGGGGGCCCCCTCGAAAAATATGCTAACGATAGCCATTTGCGAGATCCCTAGTCAGATAATGTAGACGCACGCGGATACATTCAAAGGTCTTGCAGATAGTTTTCCGGTAATTGCAAGGTTTTCTTTTCTTTTTTTTAAAGATGGATAGTTACCTAAAAGAAGTACCTTTTTTAAGTCACTGTACCACAAGCGCGTCGCACAGATGTGTGTGGGTATGCATACATACACGTGTTCATATACGCAATATGTATTCAGTTATCACAAGCTATTATGAGTTTGCAGATAGTTTTGGATTATGTGCGCAGATAGTTTTTTCTTTTATCTGACTATGGCGAGATCCCAAAAAAACATCAGTGGGTCCGGCCATTGCTGTAGGGGGCTGCACAAAAATATGAAACCACTGGCCCTTTGCTAAACTAAAAACATCAGACAATCACGTAGACCCTCAAAAATATATATATATTCGAGAACGCACAATTCAACAGAAACATGAAAAGTTATAATTATATCTAACATGTAACCTAATTTTCATAATACATTATTTTCAGTGTATGAAACAAACGTAAGAAGTTTCGCATTTACTTGAATATTTTTTGACAGGGTGTAGTTATCGTAAACAGCGCTAGTTGCAGCAAATTAGAATAGCTAGATTACAAAATGAGGAAAAATAACAAAAACACATGCGCACAAACGCAAATTAACAGTTTGGTGACGTCATATTGAGCAAGGGAATTCGTTACATTCATCTGTTTACGTCACACAGTAGCTAGAATAACAAATAACAATTACGCATGTGCGAAAATGCAAGATATTTCGGATCTTTTCAGAGTAATAATATCAAATTTGCAATATTTGGCGCAGTATTGCCCATCCAAAAAAAACTTTGCCAAGCAGTGGGCTAAAGCACATTTTAGCCAAAAAAATTCCTGAATCGACCCCTGCGTAATGTTTGATATTATTTTAAGCACCATTATACATATATGTTAAAATTTTAAACATCAATTACATGGTCTCTAAATAGTTTTTACAGCAGTTAGAGCACGGACAGACAGACAAACTTAAATCAAATACTTTTCAGCCTTGTTGGAAAGTATTGAAAGCAAATTAGAATCGCTAACAATATTTAAGAAATGACGATAATTTCATCATGAAAAATTCAGTCAACCACAAAAATTGAGTGTGTTCAGGACTTTTTGCCACCACCATATATTTTAGTTGAATTTAGTTTTTTTATTTAATTAATATTTAATTTTATAACCTACTAATTTTGTTGACAAAATAAAACTAACATTTAGTTCCTGCTGCTGAAAAAGTAATGTGCAGTAATGCCACACATTATTTATGCTCGCGAAAACTTTCTCATTGTTCTAAATCCTAAATTTGATATTTCACATGTGAAAATGCATTAAACACTCAATTTATAGTAATTCTATATTTATTTAACACTAGATACACAAATATGATTGAAGCAACAAGGTAGACCATTCGTTTGTCCATATTGACAAACCGGTCAACAAAATCATATAGTCTGGAAGTTTTAACAGTATCTTGGTTAAATGCAAGTAAGGCAAGATCTTTTTATCGGTCATGTAATATCAATAACAATTGGGGGTTTTAAAAACTTGATTTAAAGTTGAAAATATGCACTTGTTGTATATACTTCACTAGTTGAAAGCATGATTTATTCTCAAAAAAAAAAAAAAAAAAAAAATGTTTAAACTTTTGAAATTTATTTTAACTTTAACTGTTTTATTTTTTCAAATCACTTTTCTGTCTATTTCGCATATTTGGGAGTAGGGTAAAAATTTTTAAAAGGGGGGTCCTTCCCAAAAGGTTTTGGGAGGGGGGCAATGCCCCCCAAAGCACCCCCTTGGGTATGGGTTTGCTACTGCTGGACGTATAATATGGAAATTAATAATAATACTAACTTACAATACTACCGCGAAGATAAAATGGGCTGCAGCCCACCCTAGAAAATCAGGCCAGTTTCGCCAATGATTAACCCAATAAATAAGAATAAAAAAATAAAGTGACATAATTAAAAACACAGATACGTTGTAATAGAAATTTCAATTTATGTACAATCAAACAAAATTTGTAAAGACAGAAAGAGAATTGTTTGGTGAAAAGCAAAATTTACACGAAACTTTCAGTTTCAGCTTTTAGATTTAGCTAAAATGACTAATAATAAGGATACTGAAACAAACACTGCTTTGCGTTATTATTCTAACAAACTTTATAACTTTTTAATAATGAAACCGTAGCATAGATAAATTTAATTACAATTAATTAAAACGCATTTCAAAATTTCTCATACAAACCTTGTAGTACCTCCAAAGTTAAATCCTCCAAATGGTGTCTGTGTATTTTGTTGAGTACCAAAGGCAAATGTGGTCATCGTGAGATCAAAATTTTAAATAAAAAAATACATAAGTTCAAATTTATAAACTGCTATAAATCGCCATACGATCGTCACTCACGGCGCGGTGGCGGTAGTTCACAGCCATTGCCAACAATAGAAATGAAATATTTTTGAAATAAATAATTTTTCCGAAATCATTAGAGAGCGGCTATGCCGGCTTTTCTTACTGCACTATATTTGCATACAGTGGAATATGATGATTTCGAATCTTATTAAAATCTTAAAACGAAAATTACCTGCTCTTTTACCTTTGTTGTATATTTTCGGATTTTGTAACTAGGCAGAAAATAAACAAAATAAACCAAATATCAGGTGTAGCTGGTAAAGTGAGACTTCAACCAACCAACCAAAGCGAATGTAAATAAAAGGCTGTAGACGGGGTTCAGGACAATCATCCAAGCATTGTGAAAGAACTAAATGAAATTTGCCCAAAAGGTGGCGCTGGGGGTCGTACCCATTAATTTTTGGCGCATGCGTCGTGTGCTAGTAGCTAAAACTTAAACAAATTATCAACGGAAGCACCCCGCGGGAGATACTTACGCCGTGTGTCGTCAGAGGGCGCCCATGCCGTTAATCATTAAAAGGGGGTCGCATATTTTCCTTTCAGAGGCTGACGCCTGTCTGCCGCTTCCCGATGACCGTCCTAAAGTCTCTTAGTCCGTGAGACGATTTGACTCTCAAAATAAAATGTTTGGCATTCGAAGTTTAACTCGTACATTATCTTCACATATCCGCAAAACTGTGGCGGTCAATCAGAATTTCTTAAATTTAAGTGGCTATGCAATAACGTACAAAGATTATGGTGATCCTTGCAATGTATTAGAGAAAGTAGAGTACGATGTGCCAGATACTCTACAGACTGGCCAGGTGTTACTTAAAATGCTTGCAGCTCCCGTCAATCCTGCAGATATTAATATGATTCAAGGAAAATACGCACTAAAGCCGAAATTGCCCGCAGTTGGTGGTAATGAAGGTGTTGCAGAAATCGTTAAGGTATCCTCGTTTTCTCAGCGATTCTTAAAGGCAGAAAAATGTTAATAAACGCATTCTTTTAAAAGAATATATACGTGATTGTGTATGTGTGATTCTCAAAATAGAGGAGAATTTCTGTCTTTCAGCATACAAAAATATTTCGAGCATTTTCTGCCATATTTTATAGCTTAAATTTGAGTATCTTAATATTATTCTTTATTTGTTTTCAAGTGTCATTCAATTTCTGCTAAAAGTACCCTTAAAAAATAAAATAACTACTAAAAATGTCATTTGCATGGATCTCCACAGCAGATCTTTCAGTTTGTACTAGGGATGCAACGGATATCCGGCCAATATGCCGGATAATTGGCAGTAGCCGGATATTCCAGATATCCGTCCTAAAATTATATACAGAGAAATAACATAAATAAACATAATAAATGAATAAATTTTAAAAACTGCAATAGTAAAAAAAATGCGAAAAAACAAAGTTTTGTGAAAATAATTTGTTTTCAATACTTTTTAGAATGTATTTTTATCATGTATAGAAAAGGGAAAATATACTTCTATCTTTTTTTAAGATTGGAGTAAATTATTACTGGAAGAAATTACTGTACAAAAACACTGTTTTTCAATCTTTGTAAGAAGTTCACACTGTTATTCAGTTACCTTTTTTCCCCACCATAAATTGTCCCTGCTTATGAGAATAGTGTACTTGCTGTAATACTGCTGGCTGGAGAGAAAATGCCCCCCTCCCCTCTGTAATTCTGATAAAGTAAGGAAATTTGTTATATTGATTTTCCGACAGCTAAATGGGCATTATTGTGGTTCATAATGTTATTTAAGTTGTATTAATGTCAAAAGAGTCATGCTACAGTTATACTGTAGTTTCATGGAAACAATCCCTAGAAAATGATTCATGAGCATGACTCTTTTGACATTGGCATGGACATGAAAAACATACTAATGACAAACTTTAACTTAAATAACATTATGAACCACAATAATGCAATTAAAATTAATGCAAATCAGTGGTGGCGCTAGACTTTCTCCGACGAGGGGGCATAAATATACGTGTACATATGCTAAGTGGCGTATCGAAGAGGGGGCTTTGATCTCCCTCTTTTATGACATTTTTGTCACCAAGTATGATATGGAAATTTGCAACTATTTGCACCACTTGAAAATATTTTACTTTAGAAAGTGATTTTTTCACAATAAATCATTTTCTAAACTAAAATATCCAGGATCCAGATAAGTTTAGAGGAGATGGAGGACAATATAATGTTTTGTTTTGTGAAATATTTCCAGGAATCGGATCGACATACATTAATCGGACACCCAGGCCCCGGATATTTTCAAAAACCACTGCACAATCTTTCCTGGTAGATTATTATTTAAACTGACCCTAATTAACGTATCTCAAAATCCTTTTACATTACACAAATATTTCCCAAAGGCTTCAGCAAGCAAAAAATTTCGGTGGGTGGAGGGGATCTGTAGTGCTAAAATTAAATTAACTGATCTCTAGAATCAACGCAGATAAACTGATAATGCATTTACTGAAATTTTGGGGGGGAGGGGGTCAAACCCACATGATCCCCCCTCCCTGGGAACGGCCTTGCACGTTTCTGTAAAATCTCGAAAGCTTTTAAGAGTTCTTCAGGTTAACGCTTAAAATATTTCATATGAATGAAATTCTTTGGGGTCATTCCATGCCAAATCATCCAGGCAGGGACCGCAGTGCTCCTTTTTTTCCTGTTTTTTTCAATTGGCTCCTTTTTTCCTATTTTTTTCTTTAAATACAGTTTCCCCTCCTATTTTCAGCCTTTTATTCCTTTTCCCCTCTCGCTTTCCCACAGTTCTCTTTCTTTGATTTTTTTTTTCTTTCTTTCGGAATGACGGCGTCGATAGTGCAGCCAGTGATTGGCTATTCTTATCTGTTGAGGCTATTAGGAATGAGTCCAAAGAATATAAGTATCACTCGCGTGAAGAAGTCCAGCTCCCATAGGGATAATGTAAGAGCAGAAACGTGCGCATACGCGACGTTGGCGGAAACTGTGGTGGTTAAAAAAAAACAACTTTACAGGGCTCAAATGCTGATCGGAAACTATTTGAGTTAGCTGGGAGTTATTTCCCCCCCTTCTTTAACGAAGAAACGCCGTTTAAAATTCTTCCAATCATAGTCAGATAATGTAGACGCATGCCGGACATGGATACATTCAAAGGTCTTGCAGATAGTTTTCCAGTAATTCCAAGTTGTTGTTTTTTTTAAATGGATAGTTACATAAATCTTTTTTTAAGTCACTATAACCCAAGCTGAGCTCATTCTAGGCGGGGTCAGCCGGCCGCTGCGCTGATGATTAAAAATTAGACATCCTCTTTTGCCTGCGAAGATTTTTTTTTTTATATATATCTACCGAAGCTTCGTTATCCCTTTTATTTGTTCTCTTATTTGGTGGAGAGGAATTAACACAACTTTTATGCTAACGCACGCCCGTCTCTGTGGTGAAAAGGGGGGATGGAAATCAACTGTGTAAAAATTCATTCATCTACAATTTTTTTATTAATGGACCGATTTGTTTGAAATTTTGGGAATTACTTTTAAATGCAAAAATTGATTCAGAGTCCAAATTTTAAAAAGACATCTTAATTTGAACAAAAGTTAGAAATTTATTGTCAGATTTTTTTTTTTTTTTTTTTTTTTTTTTTTTTGTGGTTTTCTTTCCGGGCTAGACTGCTGGAGAAAGATGGGGTTGAGGTTCTTATCTCTTTTACGGCTGTTTCAATACTGCCACTTATATAGGTGACCAGCTGATTGTTAAAATCAACAAAAGAACACTTATAATAGATGCAGATAATCCGGAATTTTTTTTTGTCCATTTTCAAAAAAATTAATAAATTACTGGAATTAGTATTGAATAACTGGAATAGACATTTAAACCATTATATGGTAATTTTGAACAGAAGTGTTATTACTAATTTCATGCATTAACTATATTTTAATTCTTTGTACTATTGGATTAATTCTTACAAAGACAAGTGAATGATGAAAAATTGAATGAATTATTTTTAGAAATCTAATAACTTGAAAACTGAAAAAAATTAATAAAAATGAAAATTTAGGTTTAGAACAACTTAACTTTATTAAGTGTTTCTTAATTTAGTTAAACTTTTATTGATGATTCTTAACAAGGTGATCCGATAAATAGTTTATTAAAATGTGCTTCTTATGCAAAATGCTTACTTAATTAAGCATTTTTTTGTCTGTTAGGTATGTTTGGGTGATTATTTTTGTTATAAAAAGAAAAAAACCTTAAAAATTTTTTAAAGAAATATTCTTATTAACTTAACTATTTATAATGTATTTTAATAAGTTAATTAACAAAGTTACTTAAAATGTAATTCTTTTACATTACTTAGCTTTATCAACTTAATTAATTTTATCAAATTTTTAATAAAGACTAGTAATAAATTTATTAATAAAGATTACTAATTAATTATTATTAATCAATAAAGCATTGGTTTACTCAATTTTTTAGGGGATTTTTGCAAATTAGAATTAGGATATGTACTGCCCTTTTTAAGAAACACAATGCCCTTTTAAAATAATGATGCCCTTTTTTAAAACCTTTGCACCCTGCCCTCTTTTCTACTGAGCTCTGAGCCCAAGCACGTTGCACACATGTGTGCACATATGCATATACACATGTTTATATATTTAGTTATCACGAACTATTATGAGTCTGCAGATAGTTTTGGATTATGTGCGCAGATAGTTTTTTCTTTTATCTGACTATGTTTCCAATTATAAAATCGGGTAACGATCGGCAAAACAATATTGGTGTAATTAAAGTTGACCATTGTTAAAGTTCACACTTTTGGGAAAAAATTTATTTATGAAACTTAATATATTTTAATTATTATTTTGCTATGGGATCGCTGCTTAAACTTGTTTTAAATATTAATTCAGGAAACAATTGATGAAATAATATTGAATATTGGTTTAATCCAAATCCAGTTGTTTGAATTAACACTTTTGGGGGAAATTTTAACTTGGAGCAAGGGTTGCTTTTATTATTATTTTGTAATGAGAATCGCTGTCACAGATTGAGGAAAATGATACAAAGAAAGCACGAATGGGCATGCGGGCATTTTTAATAAATTTTTGCAAATTACTGAAACAATCTTTGCCTATAAATCATTCATTTTTGAAAGATCTAGAGCAGCTGCATCTGGCTCTCAGATCCTCTCACAGGGTGTCTACCATCATGCAAAGGTCACGAAAGTCACGGAAAAGTCAAGAATTAGAAAAATGGTCACGAAAGTCAAGAAAAGGTCAAGATATGAAGCACTAGGTCACGATTAGCGACTCAACTCCTTTTTTCCGTTTCATTCAAATTCTTAGTTGACGATTTTCGTAACTAAATTTTCTAAACTTTTGTGCACCAATTTTACAGTTTTGCTAATAAACGTACAGTTTACCGCATAATTCTGTCGATCTTTGTTGTAGAGATATTTAATTTTGAAATCAGGGCTAATTCGCTGATCACCCTGTATATTAATAGTGTTAAATTTAAAAGTATAATTTTTCTTCATTCTATCAGTATGATGCAGGGGTGCAGAAACTGTTTTTACTCTCAAGATTTCCCTCAATCCATATGCAAATTTCCCCAAAATTTTATGTGTTTATAGACTTGCATAAGTTCTGTATTACCATAAGTGTAAAAATATTTGCAATGTACAAGCTACATACATGTTTACTAAATAGCAATTGGTCCAAGTTAAGAAAAAGCAAACTGCTGATCGGTGAAAAAGTTGAAAAAAAAAAAATTGCTTCAAAAATAGGAATGGGAAAGAATAACTCGAAGAATTTTGTAATTCATTGTTAAAATCGAAATCAGTTGTATATTGTCTGCAAAATTACCCCCTATCCTAGATTGCCGGATCGTACATATTCTGCATCCCTCGCATGAATGTATTTTTGATATTAGTGTTTCGTATTTGTTATGGTCAAGAAATCAAGCTTACTTTATATGGTAGACACCCTGTCTCAGAATGACAGCGCCATTCAAAGCTCATGTGTTTGTTTAGCACCTTTAAATTTGTCTAATGAAATTATAGACAAAACAGTTTTGGAATAACAAGCTTACAGATTAGATGACCAGTTATCTGATGCAAATAGTGACATAACTGAGGATATACATATTTAAAAAAATTCTGAAGATATGAATTATTTAATCAGGCAAATGAAAGAAAAATTACTATTGTAAAAAAGTACTACTGCTAAAAGTAGGAAAGAGAAGATACATATTTTAACATATGCTCCAAAGTCATGGTCACATAAAAAAAATATCAGAAGAATTCAATATTGGCGAGTGCATAGCATGGAAAGCACATCAGTTAACAAAAGACAAGGGAATATTTTCTTACCCTGAACCTTGTCATGGTAGAAAAATTTCTCCAGAAATAGTTGAGAATGTTATTAAATTTTATCAAGATGATGAAAATAACAGATGTATGTCAGGTTCAGGTACTAAGGACAAAGTTAGCGTGCAAAGGAAAGTTTATGAGCAAAAACGTCTAATATTGACCTTTAGGAACCACAGCTTATAAAGAAGAGTTCCCTAATCATAAAGTAGGATTTTCTAAATTCTGCGAATTACGTCCTAAATGATGTGTCCCAGTTGATCAGCCAGGCACACATTCAGTCTGTGTTTGTGCAATCCATCAAAATCCCATTCTTCTACTTAGTGCTATGAATTTAGAAAAATTGAAGATGAATGATTTTATTGAACTAATGGTTTGCACCAGAGAAAACTGAGATTGCATGTTGTGAAAATGCCCTAAGTGTTTAAATTCTGACAAAGTGGAAGAATATATCAGAAATATATTTGTGGATTTTGAAGAGGAGGATGAAGCTAAGTTTTCACAATGGGTAACGACTGATCGCAGCTATTTTCGAAATTGGAATATTTAAGCGAATTTATTGATCTTTTTGTAAAAAAAATTGAAAGTTTAATACCTCCCTCATTTATTTCTAAACAGCAAACTGGATATTTAAAACAGAAAACAGACAAATGAAATGTTAATTTTGATGGATTTTGCTGAAAATTTCTCTTTTCTAATGCAAGATGAAATTCAATCATATCACTGAGTACATGTAGCCTATATAGTGCATCCTGTATTCCTATATTACAAGAAAGAGAGACTAAGGAAATGTCTCTGTGCTTTATTTCAGATTATTTAAGCCACAATTATTAACTTGACTTTGCAATTTGCCATTGCTTTAATAATTACGTTTCACCCTGCTATTCTGCTTTGAAACCGTCTTAGTAAAATCCACCAAATCAGGCAATAATTCCAATAACTATAAAAAGAAACTTAATGTAAATAGTTCATAAATGAAGAAAAGTTGTTCTTGTATTTGTCTAAAGGTATCCAGTATTGCATTTCATCCAAATTTGCATATGCAAGGTGGATAAGGCATCCCATGAAAAGGTAACCTTATGATTTTTTTTCTTTTAATATATATTTTTTTAAATTAAGATAGTTTTTCAATTTGAAACTGATATTACCATTTCTAATTCAAGAATTTTTTCTGTAATTTGTTGTAAAATTGGCAGAAAATATGAGTGCACAAAAATTACAAAAAGGGAGTTTTATTTATCAATTAAGTACTTTTTCAAAAGTGATAGTGTGGTGGGGGGGGGGAAAGTTAAATACACACTATTTTTTTTCCATATTTTAATAGGAAATTTTATGCTCTTTCTAATGACACTAAAACCAAAACTGTCAAATTAGTCAGAAAAAAGTTATAGGTGGATTAGTTGTTCCATGTTTTAAATTTCTGAAAACTCATTTTCTAACTTCGAAAATTAATAATAATTATTTATATTAATTAAATTGTATTTTATAAGATATATTGTGAATCTGTATCATATTCTGTATAAGTATAGTGAATTTCAACAATTTATCTTGATAATTATTGAAACAATAGCAAATTGTAATTGAGTCTGCCATTCTGGTTTGAAAGTGTCTCGGAAAAATCTATTGAATGAGGCAAAAATTCAAAGAGCTATAAAAAGCAAAATAATGTAAATATTCCAAAAATAAAAAATGTGGGTTCTTATATTTGTCTAAAGATGCCATGTACCAAGTTTCATCCAAATCTGAGGAGGTGGGGTGGACAATGTACACTTTGGCTGGATGATTTGGCATGGAATGACCCTTTGAAAAAAGTTCAGCGAAGAAAGTTCTACGCATTTTTTTTTTTTTTACTGCAGAAAAAATATCAGAAACAATATTTTTTTTGTGCAAGAATATTGCTGTAAATTCACTGAAAATTTATTTTATAAATTAATCATGACTAAATTTCAATAACGCACCCTTGGGTCTGCGTGCTGCCTTCTCTTCTCTACTTCCGGCCACCGCTATATCAAGCAAGTACCAATACTTTGAGCACCTCCCACTGCAGAAGGGGGAAGAAAAAAGAAAAAACATTTTATGCGTATGACATTCCCCAGCTTTAATTAGCTGGACAGATATTTACAATATAAACAATTTTGCTTCTTACCCAGAGATACAATCAGTGCAATCCAAAGCGGTTGTGTTTGCTTGTGAATGCGACTTACTTTCGTTTTTTTTTTTTTTTTTTTTAGTGTTATAATATTATTCATATAATGACTTCAGATGTTATAAATACAAGAAAAAGAAATGAAATATGGTTAATTGGACACCTTTGCTCAGAATTAGTGCAAACAAGATTCCCTCAGAGTTTATTTTTTTCACTATAAAAATGTAATGAAAAAAGTAAATAGAGAATCAGTGTCATTAACTGCTGGTGGTGTGATGGCTATATGGGAAAAAGCAAGTATTCCCACCAAGGAAAAGCAACATGTTATCACAAAAATACTCAAATATTTCAAGGAATGGCAGAATTAAAAAACATAATAGTAGGAGAGCCCATGATGCTAATTGGGGATTTACTCGAGCGTCATGAGGACCTATTAGATTTTGTAGTTTAGATAATAAGAATAAAAAGTTATATAATGTTTCCTTTCCATGGTGGGGGAAGCGTATACAGACCTTCAAAGATGTAAAAAAAAAAAACCAGTTACATGGAGATACTCGAGTGCGTCAGATATTGATAGTTTAGATGCCCCAGCGTGTCTTTGATACCAAAGGTATGTTCATCTGCCGACTTGCGTGGTGGGGGGTGGCCATCCAGAAGGGTAGAACAGGGTGCATAGCGCCTTGAAAAGTGCTTGATTTTAAAAATTGTTTTCAAGCACTCTTGAAAGTGCTTATTTTTTACGTAAATTCCCTTAAGGTGCTTGAATTTGCAAGAAAGTGCTTA
The DNA here is from genome assembly GCA_038373885.1 of Cheiracanthium punctorium. Classification (NCBI taxonomy): domain Eukaryota; kingdom Metazoa; phylum Arthropoda; class Arachnida; order Araneae; family Cheiracanthiidae; genus Cheiracanthium; species Cheiracanthium punctorium. Next base: position 327,649 of record JAWZYV010011734.1, read on the forward strand.
TTTTTTTCTGAGCTTCCTGCAGAAACCTTTTATAAACACTACACCACTAAC